>CM055120.1:135145109-135627609 GCA_029206835.1 Rana muscosa
AGGCTGGCGTCCGAGGTGACGATAGTCCAGTCCACCGGATTGAGGGGTACCCCCCGGGATAGGTTCTCTGGCATAGTCCACCAGGCTAGATCTTGACGTACTCCCTCCGGGATGTATATCTTCTGGTTCTTGGATGACCCGTCCCATTGGTTCAAGGACCTCATGTGCCACCTGGCCCATGGGACTACCGGAATTGTGGCGGTAAACATCCCGATCATGACCATACAGTTTTAGGCTGAGAGAAAGTAGACCTTATTGTGCTTAGGGTACACTGGCGCAGTTGATAAATCTTTATGGGAGATACACCCATCCTTGAAGGGTAGAGAAGATTACTCCCAGATACTCCATTACCTGAGAGTAGGGATGAGCTCGGTGTTCGAGTCGAACATACGTTCGACTCAAACATCGGCTGTTCGATCGTTCAACGAAGATCAAACTATTTAGGCCGTTCGCGCCAAATTCAAGTGACGCGAATGGCCCACAATACACTGCGCCATCGCAGTGCAATCCCAGCGCTGTGATTGGCCAAGCATGCACTGTGACCCCACATGCTTGGCCAATCACAGCACCGGCAGCTAGGAGAGCCATAATTGGCCACAGGCAGGTTGCCTGTGGCCAATTATAGCTCAGGGGGTTTAGCACACGCCCCACACTATAAAAGGCCGCCAGCGCGGCGGCCTTGTGTAGTGTGTTCCAGCACAGGGAAAGAGAAAGATAGGCAGGGACAGTGTCATTGTGCTATTATTTGTACTATTCTTATGTGTAGGGAGAGAGAAGGATAGGCAGGGAGAGTGTCAGTGTCATATTCTTTGCTAAACCTTGTGTGCAAGAAGAGAGAAGGATAGGCAGGGAGAGTGTCAGTGTCATATTCTTTGCTAAACCTTGTGTGCAGGGAGAGAGAAGGATAGGCAGGGGACAGTGTCAGTGTCATATTCTTTGCTAAACCTTGTGTGCAGGGAGAGAGAAGGATAGGCAGGGAGAGTGTCAGTGTCATATTCTTTGCTAAACCTTGTGTGCAGGGAGAGAGAAGGATAGGCAGGGGACAGTGTCAGTGTCATTGTTGCTAAGCCTCCTGCACAGTATACACCTGAAGCTAGCCAGTATTGCTGTGTTTTCCTGGTGTGTTACACCAACAGGCATTTGCAGCACTTACAGCGGGCGGAGTGTGCTTCCTGCTAAATATACACCTGAAGCTAGCCCATATTGCTGTGTTTTCCTGGTGTGTTACACTAACAGGCATTTGCAGCACTTACAGCGGGCGGAGTGTGCCTCCTGCACATTATACACCTGAAGCTAGCCCGTATTGCTGTTTTCCTGGTGTGTTACACTAACTGGCATTTGCAGCACTTACAGCGGGCGGAGTGTGCTTCCTGCTAAATATACACCTGAAGCTAGCCCGTATTGCTGTGTTTTCCTGGTGTGTTACACTAACAGGCATTTGCAGCACTTACAGCGGGCGGAGTGTGCTACCTGCTAAATATACACCTGAAGCCAGCCCGTATTGCTGTGTTTTCCTGGTGTGTTACACTAACAGGCATTTGCAGCACTTACAGCGGGCGGAGTGTGCCTCCTGCACATTATACACCTGAAGCTAGCCCGTATTGCTGTTTTCCTGGTGTGTTACACTAACTGGCATTTGCAGCACTTACAGCGGGCGGAGTGTGCTTCCTGCTAAATATACACCTGAAGCTAGCCCGTATTGCTGTGTTTTCCTGGTGTGTTACACTAACAGGCTTTTGCAGCACTTACAGCGGGCGGAGTGTGCTACCTGCTAAATATACACCTGAAGCTAGCCCGTATTGCTGTGTTTTCCTGGTGTGTTACACTAACAGGCATTTGCAGCACTTACAGCGGGCGGAGTGTGCCTTCTGCACATTATACACCTGAAGCTAGCCCGTATTGCTGTGTTTTCCTGGTGTGTTACACTAACAGGCATTTGCAGCACTTACAGCGGGCGGAGTGTGCCTCCTGCACATTATACACCTGAAGCTAGCCCGTATTGCTGTGTTTTCCTGGTGTGTTACACTAACAGGCATTTGCAGCACTTACAGCGGGCGGAGTGTGCCTCCTGCACATTATACACCTGAAGCTAGCCCGTATTGCTGTGTTTTCCTGGTGTGTTACACTAACAGGCATTTGCAGCACTTACAGCGGGCGGAGTGTGCTTCCTGCTAAATATACACCTGAAGCTAGCCCGTATTGCTGTGTTTTCCTGGTGTGTTACACTAACAGGCATTTGCAGCACTTACAGCGGGCGGAGTGTGCCTTCTGCACATTATACACCTGAAGCTAGCCCGTATTGCTGTGTTTTCCTGGTGTGTTACACTAACTGGCATTTGCAGCACTTACAGCGGGCGGAGTGTGCCTCCTGCACATTATACACCTGAAGCTAGCCCTTATTGCTGGAGCTTTTTTTCTTTTGTGTTACACTAACAGGCATTTGCAGCACTTACAGCGGGCGGAGTGTGCTTCCTTCAAAATAAACACCTGAAGCAAGCCCTTATTGCTGTTTTTTCCTGTTGTGTAACACAGGCAGTCATCTGCAGCACTTACAGCGGGCGTTGTGTGCTTCCTGCAAAATATACACCTGAAGCTACCCCTTATTGCTGGTTTTCCCATCTCCCTGCAGGCCATTGCTATATCTGGAAGGCCAACAAAGAGAGGCAGACAGTCACGAGCCAATAAAAGAGGGCAAGCAGGCTCTGTGTCTGCAGGCTGCTGTGTTTTCCTGGTGTGTTACACTAACTGGCATTTGCAGCACTTACAGCGGGCGGAGTGTGCTTCCTGCTAAATATACACCTGAAGCTAGCCCGTATTGCTGTGTTTTCCTGGTGTGTTACACTAACAGGCATTTGCAGCACTTACAGCGGGCGGAGTGTGCTACCTGCTAAATATACACCTGAAGCCAGCCCGTATTGCTGTGTTTTCCTGGTGTGTTACACTAACAGGCATTTGCAGCACTTACAGCGGGCGGAGTGTGCCTCCTGCACATTATACACCTGAAGCTAGCCCGTATTGCTGTGTTTTCCTGGTGTGTTACACTAACAGGCTTTTGCAGCACTTACAGCGGGCGGAGTGTGCTACCTGCTAAATATACACCTGAAGCTAGCCCGTATTGCTGTGTTTTCCTGGTGTGTTACACTAACAGGCATTTGCAGCACTTACAGCGGGCGGAGTGTGCCTCCTGCACATTATACACCTGAAGCTAGCCCGTATTGCTGTGTTTTCCTGGTGTGTTACACTAACAGGCATTTGCAGCACTTACAGCGGGCGGAGTGTGCCTCCTGCACATTATACACCTGAAGCTAGCCCGTATTGCTGTGTTTTCCTGGTGTGTTACACTAACAGGCATTTGCAGCACTTACAGCGGGCGGAGTGTGCCTCCTGCACATTATACACCTGAAGCTAGCCCGTATTGCTGTGTTTTCCTGGTGTGTTACACTAACAGGCATTTGCAGCACTTACAGCGGGCGGAGTGTGCTTCCTGCTAAATATACACCTGAAGCTAGCCCGTATTGCTGTTTTCCTGGTGTGTTACACTAACAGGCATTTGCAGCACTTACAGCGGGCGGAGTGTGCCTTCTGCACATTATACACCTGAAGCTAGCCCGTATTGCTGTGTTTTCCTGGTGTGTTACACTAACTGGCATTTGCAGCACTTACAGCGGACGGAGTGTGCCTCCTGCACATTATACACCTGAAGCTAGCCCTTATTGCTGGAGCTTTTTTTCTTTTGTGTTACACTAACAGGCATTTGCAGCACTTACAGCGGGCGGAGTGTGCTTCCTTCAAAATAAACACCTGAAGCAAGCCCTTATTGCTGTTTTTTCCTGTTGTGTAACACAGGCAGTCATCTGCAGCACTTACAGCGGGCGTTGTGTGCTTCCTGCAAAATATACACCTGAAGCTACCCCTTATTGCTGGTTTTCCCATCTCCCTGCAGGCCATTGCTATATCTGGAAGGCCAACAAAGAGAGGCAGACAGTCACGAGCCAATAAAAGAGGGCAAGCAGGCTCTGTGTCTGGGGGCAACAGTGCTGGTCGTGGACGCGGTGCATTGTCATCAGCACATGGCCATGGGACACGCTTGTCCTTCTTTTCGGCAGCTGGACGTGTTGAGCCGCATCATGCCGAAGACTTGGTAGAGTGGATGACCAAGCCCTCCTTATCCTCCTCATCCTCTCTCACCCAGGCTCAGGGTACTGGCAAAGCAGCTGCCAAAGGTCCTCTTCCCTGGTATCAATGTCATCATCAGTCACTCCTTCCCTAGACCCACCGTGTCCTCCTGAGGAGTCCCCCGAACTGTTTGAGCACAGTGTTGGGTACATGCTCCAGGAGGATGCCCAGCGTTTCGAAGGGTCTGATGATAATACCCAGCTAGAGGAAGGCAGTAGCGTGAGAGCAGAGAGAGGGGATGCTCAAGAAGGAAAACCAATCTGGCAGTCATGTTCCAGCAGCTGCAGCATACTGCCAGATTGGCTCCAGTGAGGAGGAGGGAGGGGATGATGAGGTCACTGACTCCACGTGGGTGCCTAATAGGAGAGAGGAGGAGGAGAAGGATGAGGAGGAGGCACATCTCCAATGAGGCAGGATTCCCTCGGGGGCCAGCGTAAGGGCAGCACACCGACTGAATCACACCGCAGAGCTCCGCCTGTGCAGGGCGCTGCCTCTGCCCGTTATTCAAAAAGTTCTTTGGTGTGGGCCTTTTTTGAGTCGAGTGCATCAGATCGCACAGCTGCTGTTTGCAACAAAACATCAGCCGCTTGGGCACCACATGCTTGACCAGACATATGTTGACCTGCCATGCAGCTCGTTGGCAAGCCTACCTTAAAGACCCACACCAAAGAACAAAGCGGACCTCTCCTTGCACTGCATCAGCTGGGATCTCCAACCCCACTATACCTTCAGTCCTCTCTGAAACCTGCACTGAGAGGAATGAAGGTGTAGAATTAGGTGTGTCACAGCCAAGTACTTGCGGGCACTCTGCTAGCAGTACACCGACGTCCGATTCTAGCAGGCAAATTTCCCTGCCCCAGCTGCTGGACCGTCGAAAGAAGTTCACTCCCAGCCATCCACATGCCCAGCGGTTGAATGCTAGCTTGGCTAAATTGCTAGCGCTTCAACTGCTGCCTTTTCAGTTGGTAGACTCGGCACCCTTCCGTGAGTTTGTGCAATGTGCGGTTCCTCAGTGGCAGGTTCCCAAACGCCACTTTTTCTCACGGAAGGCAATTCCGGCTCTCTACCGGCATGTGGAAGGCAATGTTTTGGCCTCGCTGGACAGGGCAGTCAGTGGTAAGGTGCATAATACCGCTGACTCATGGTCCAGCAGGCATGGACAGGGACGTTACCTTTCTTTCACGGCCCATTGGGTCACTCTTTTGGCAGCTGGGAAGGATGCAGGACAAGGTGCAGTAGTGTTGGAGGTTGTTCCGCCGCCACACCTCCAAAATGCTACTTCTAGTTGTGACACACCTTTCTCCTCCACCCCCTCCTCTTCTTCTTCCTCCATGGCCTCTTCCTGTGCTTTGTCCTCGGAACCAGTGGTGCTCCGTAGGCGTTCAAGGGGCTACGCAAAAAAGATGCCATGCCGTGCTTGCACTGGTGTGTTTGGGGGACAGGAGCCACACTGGGGCAGAGGTTCTGTCTGCTCTGCAGGGGCAGGCCGAGAGGTGGTTGACGCCACGCCAGCTTAAGCCAGGAATGGTGGTTTGCGAGAATGGCACCAACCTCCTCTCCACCCTCCGACAGGGACAACTGACCCATTTGCCCTGTGTGGCTCACGTCCTTAACCTGGTGGTGCAGCGGTTCTTGGGCAGGTACCCGGGCTTACAGGATGTCCTGAGGCAGGCCAGGAAAGTATGTGTGCATTTCCGCAGATCTTATAATGCCAGTGCTCGTCTGGCTGAGCTGCAAAAGGAGTTGAACCTGCCCAAGAATCGCCTTATATGTGACATGCCCACCAGGTGGAACTCAACGTTAGCCATGCTTCAGTGGCTGCACATGCAGCAGAGGGCCATCAATGAGTACCTGTGCGACTACGGCACCAGGACAGGGTCAGGGGAGTTCAGGTTTTTTTCACCACGCCAGTGCGGCATGATCAGGGATGCATGCACTGTCCTGGCACCATTTGAGGAGGCCACGAGGATGGTGAGCAGTGACAGTGCATGCATCAGTGACACTGTACCTCTTGTCCACCTGTTGGAACATATGCTGCGTGGAATAATGGACAGGGCACTTGAGGCAGAACAGAGGCAGGAAGAGGAGGACTTCCTTGCCTCTCAAGGCCCCATTTACCCAGACAGTGTTCCTTCTGTCCCACCCATTGCATAGGAAGAGGAGGAGGAGGATTGTGTCAGCATAGAGGTGGAGCCTGGCACACAGCATCATCAGCAGCAGTCTTTTAGGGAGGATTTACAGTCCCAAGAAACCCGTGGACTTGTACGTGGCTGGGAGGAGGTGGCTGCGGATCATGTCGTTCTTAGTGACCCAGAGGACTCCGGACCGAATGCCTCAGCTAACCTACGCTGCATGGCCTCCCTGATCCTGCAAAGTCTGCGGAAGGATCCTCGTATTCTTCGGATCAAGGAGAGGGACCATTACTGGCTGGCCACTCTCCTTGATCCACGGTACAAGGGTAAGGTTGCGGACCTTATCTTACCGTGGCAGAGGGAGCAGAGGATGAGACAACTTCGGGAGGCCTTGCAGAAAGGTCTGTGCAACGCGTTCCCAGAGACTGGGAGGTTACAAACTCCTGGTCCTGGACAACGAGTTGCTGAGGCTTTGGTCAGTCAAAGAAGGAGCGGTGGGGAAGGTGGCCGTCTGACCGATGCGTTCAGACAATTCTTTAGTCCGCAGCCCCAAGGTATGATCGGTTCCAGCAACCATCGCCAGCGTCTGATATACATGGTGCAGGAATACCTAGGGGCAAGGTCAGACTTGGACACCTTCTCCACCGAAAATCCTCTGGCTTACTGGGTCTTGAGGATGGATCACTGGCCAGAGCTTGCACAGTATGCAATTGAGCTACTGGCCTGTCCTGCATCCAGCGTTCTTTCAGAACGCACATTCAGTGCTGCTGGAGGATTTGTCATGGATCACAGGGTGCGCTTGTCCACCGACTCGGTTGATCAACTGACCTTCATAAAGATGAACCAGTCTTGGATCACCACCAGCTACCAAACACCTGAAGCTGATATAACAGACTAATTTTTTTTCAAATGTCACATTCCTTCAAGACTGATGCTGATGCTGAGTGACTGTCCTGTTATGTTGACTGACTATCCTCCTCCTCCTCAATGATCCGATTGATGATGATAGCTTGGAAGAACATTTTTGTTTCTGGGTGCCGCCACCAGTGGCTAAGGCCCAATTTTTCAGCCCCTGTTTAACAGGGGCATGTAATTACAATTTTTTATGCAATGCTTTGCAGCAGGGCTCATTCCTGCACTCCAACTAGAGTATCTGGGAGAGGTTGCAGTGTCGTGGCACCAGCACCAGTGCCTAAGGCCCAATTTTTCAGCCCCTGTTTAACAGGGGCATGTAATTACAATTTTTTATGCAATGCTTTGCAGCAGGGCTCATTCCTGCACTCCAACTAGAGTATCTGGGAGAGGTTGCAGTGTCGTGGCACCAGCACCAGTGGCTAAGGCCCAATTTTTCAGCCCCTGTTTAACAGGGGCATGTAATTACATTTTTTGATGCAATACTTTGCAACAGGGCTCATTGCTGTGCTCCAAGTACAGTATCTGTGAGGGGTTGCAGTGTTGTGGCACCAGTGCCTAAGGCCCAATTTTTCTGCCACTGTTTAACAGGGGCATGTAATTACAATTCTTGATCTAATAATTCACAGCAGGGCCCATTCATGCGCCCACCAAGAGTAACTGTGAGGGCTCACAGTGTTGTGGCAACACCAACATGTAAAGGGCAAATTTCAGCAGAGTATATACGGCAGGCCCCTACTTTCAAACATCCAACTTACAAATGACTCCTACTTGCAAACGAAAAGAGACAGCAGGAAGTGAGAGGAAATCTACCCCTAGGAAGGGAAATTCTCTCCTGTAAGAGTTAATATGGGAAAAAGGTGTCTCCTCTCTACTGATGCTTTATCACCAATCCTTGTTTCAATAAAAACCCCACTTTTCAAAAACATTTGTCATTGGGACGGAAAGTGAGGTGAAATGTTCTGAACAGGGGCACAGACAGCAAAACAAATGTTACAGGGGTGATAACCCTTCCCTATGTTTTCCAAAAAGCTTAAAAATAGATTTTTTGGCTGGAGCTACACTTTAACAATGTACCTGTTCAAAATTACAAACAGATTCTACATAAGAACAAACCTACAGTCCCTGTCTTGTATGCACCGCCTGTATACGGCTGTTCAGAGTATATAGGGCCTTTTTTATTTTGTGTGCGGGGTTCCCCTTAATATCCATACAAGACCCAAAGGGGCTGGTAATGGGCTGGGGTGGGGGGGGGGGGGGTGATGGGGTAGCTATGCCATTTTTCTCAAAGATTTTTATCCATATTACCGGGACCAGACATTACATTAAAGCCACAAGCAGTTTTAAATGGCTTTTTTTTCCTTTAGAAATGTCATTTTGTGCAGGGACAGTTCTAAACACGGGAAACACGTGGCACTTCACAGGCATACTTTAGACACCCCCCAGGTACGATATTTAAAGGAATATTTGACTTTTTTTTCACTTTATGCATCATTAACCACTTCCCTACCCAGCCATAGACAAATGACGTCCACAGATGGGATCTCCCATCCTGGGTGGACGTCATATGACGTCCTCGGCTTTGTAGGGGGATATCTGAATGATGCCTGCAGCTAGAGGCATCATTCAGATATCCTTTTGAAGTGCCAGCGATTCTGTGCACCATAAGAACGATCATAGCGGCGGTTCCGCCGCTTGATCGTTCTTATAGGCGGCGGGAGGGGACACCCCCCCCTCCCGCCGCCATCCGGTGCTTCTCCGGGCTCCCCCGTGCGATCGGGGACCCGGAGCGAATCTTCCGGCATCGTTGGTGGAGTCACGTGATGAGCATAGAGATGACTGGTGACCAGATGGTCACCAGTCATCTCTATGATCGTCGGAGGCCCGGGCGCGATGTGATGACGTCACGCCCGGGTCTCAAAAATGTAAACAAAGCCGCCGTTGCGGCTGTAAGTATGAAATCAGTGAAAAAAATTTCACTGATCTCATGCTTTCCAGCCTGGAGGAGAGATGTGGAGTCTTATTGACCCCGCATCTCTCAATAAAGAGAACCTGTCACACACATTCCTATTACAAGGGATGTTTACATTCCTTGTAATAGGAATAAAAGTGATCAAAAAAAAAAAAAAAGTTAAATCATTGTAAATAAATAAATAAATAAGTAAAATAAATAAATAAATAATAAAAAAAAAAATTAAAACGCCCCTGTCCCCAGTAGCTCGCGATCAGAAGCGAATGCACACGTAAGTCGCCCACATATGTAAACGCCGTTCAAACCACGCATGTGAGGTATCGCCGCGTGCGTTAGAGCGCGTGCAACAATTCTAGCACTAGACCTCCTCTGTAATTCTAACCTGGTAACCTGTAAAAAAAAATTAAGCGTCGCCTATGGAGATTTTTAAGTACCGAAGTTTGGCGCCATTCCATGAGTGTGCGCAATTTTAAAGCGTGACATGTTAGGTATCTATTTACTCGGCGTAACATTATCTTTCATATGTTCCCAAAAAATTGGGCTAACTTTACTGTTTTGTTATTTTTTAATTCATGAAACCATTTTTTTTTTAAAAAAAAGGCGTTTGAAAAATTATTGCGCAAATATTGTGCAAGAAAAAATGTTGCAATGACCGTCATTTTATTCCCTAGGGTGTCTGCTAAAAAAACATATATAATGTTTGGGGATTCTGAGTAATTTTCTAGCAAAAGAATGATGATTTGTACATGTAGGAGAGAAGTGCCAAAATAGGCCCGGTATTGAATAGGTACAAAAAGCCCTGTATTGAAGTGGTTAAAATGGCTGCTCCCGAAAAACGTCCGTTTTTAAAACTTCTTTTTGCATTGATACATGTCCCCTGGTGCAGAACCCGGGTTCCCAAACCCTTTTTAGGACAATAACATGCATATTAGTCGTTATAATTAGCACTTTAGATTTCGAACGTTCGCATCCATTGTATTTAATAGGGTTCTAACGTTCGTGCGAACTTTCGGTCCGTTTGCGGGTTCTGGTGCGAACCGAACCCGGGGGTGTTCGGCTCATCCCTACCTGAGAGGGATGGAGCTGGCTCTTTTGTTTGTTTATTATCCACCCAAAATTGGTTGCTAAATCCACAGGAGATAATGATTAGTCCAGCTAAAGCCCCGTACACACGATCGGATAACCTATGGATTTTCATCCGATGGATTTTTCCATCGGATATCCGATGAAACTGTTTTCCATCAGTCTTGCCCACACACCATCAGTCAAAAAACCGACCGTTCCAAACGCGGTGACGTAAAACACTCTGATGAGCCGAGAAAAATGAAGTTTAATGCTTCTGAGCATGCGTTGACTTGATTCTGAGCATGCGTGGGTTTTTGATCCGATGGACTTGCCCATAGACGATCGGAAATTCCCATCGGTTTTTTATCCATCGGAAAATTTTAAAACAAGTTCTATTTTTTACAACCGATGGAAAAAAGACCGATGGGTACCATACACGATCGGTTGGTCTGATGAAAACCATCCATCGGACGGTTTTCATCAGTCAAACCGATCGTGTGTACGGGGCTTTAGACGAAAGAAAAAAAGTTTGTCCACACTACAGTCTCTCTGATAAGGAAGGCAGAAGACGAGAGAGGGACTGTCTTACCTGGAACTGACATGCAGAGAGGCAGGAAGCACGGCCACACAGACCACCTGACTCTCTGCTTTTAACTATTCAGTAACCAGGTGATGGGAGGGGAAACGCCCTCCAAACAGGATAAGGAAGTGAGAGAGAGCTTGGCGCGCTGCTAAGGAGACACATTGTGCGAGAAAAACAAGGAGAGCCCTGAGAAGCACCACAGAGGTCAGTAAAAAACGTGTGCTGTTTAAGCAACAAACGCCCGCACCTGAGACACGCGAGTACCCCGGCTTTCCGTGGAATTTATCGCCCACACACAGGGTCTTCCAACCCAGGAGAGGCAGAGAACCTGGGGGGAGGTGCGGTAGGGGGGATACGTCTCACATATCTTCATCCGATCTGGAAAAACATCTGGCAGGTGGCCTGGAGCGACCACAAATGAAGAACACCAGGGATGAGGAGGGTGGGACCTTTTATTCATCTATTGGAGGTGGTCCTTGGGGTTACCTACTGAGGATTAACCCATAGGTGTGCTGACGTGAGGTTTGCCAGGAAAGGAAAATTACGATAAGTACTTGATAACAATTTTCCATAATTTCATCATCAGTTTAGGCCAATATGTATTCTTCTACCTATTTTTAGTAAAAAAAATCGCAATCAGCTTATATTGATTGGTTTGTCCAAAAGTTATAGCGTCTACAAAATACGGGATAGATTTATGGCATTTTTATTATTATTATTATTTTTTTACTAGTAATGCCAGTGATCAGCGATTTTTATCGAGACTGCGACATTGCGGCGACAGATCGGACACTTTTGACACTTTTTGGTACCAGTGACATTTATACATTGATCAGTGCTAAAAATGCACTGATTACTGTTTAAATTACACTGGCAGGGAAGGGGTTAACACTAGGGGGCGATCAAAGGGTTAAGTGTGTCCTAGGGAGGTGTTTCTAACTGTGGGGGGAGTGGACTGACTGGGAGTACAGAGAGATCTTTGTTCCTAATCACTAGGAACAGACAATCACACTGTACTCACTTCTTTTTCAAACGCAGAGATGATCAAATACCACCAAAAGAAAGCTCTATTTGTGGTAAAAAAAAAGGACATCGGTTTTGTTTTGGTACAACGTTGCATGACCGGGCAATTGTCAGTTAAAGTGACGCAGTGCCGTAGTCATTCAGGGGGTAAATGTGTACTTTCCTTAAAAAAAAGGAAAGCCAAACCCTGGTGATCTTTGATCCATTTCATGTTCAGGTAGATATCCACCTCTCAAAGGTTGCTGACCCCTGATCTAAACAAATGCAAGCAAAAATGCTGTTGCCTTTATTAAATTAACATCAGTAATTAGGAGAAATTACTTGCTATTTCTGAACCTATCCTTGCTCCATACGAATGTTATGATAGACATACTTTTTTCAGCTAGCACTCCAGTGGGGTTCCTGGGAGAATCATCTTAAATGGACTGAAGGAATAAGAGCACCAAACATAGGAATGGTCCAGATGATTTTTTGGCACAAAAACTCCCGATAGATCCATTTATATGACAAAAGAAAATCACCTTATAATAAAAATGTATTTTTAAATCAATCCCTATAGCTTGGTGGTTTTGCCCTTTTATACCTAATTGATACAATGATATTTCATGAATGTTTTTGTGTTTTTGTGTTGAAGTGGTATCACAAGGTCAAGCATTTTAATGAATTTACCCCACAAAGTCTCTTATGGCAGTTCCAGTCATAGCTGCCATATTTTTGATACATCAAATAATATCATTCACGGGTATGAATACATGGGGAACTCTTTAAAAGGTAACAGATATAAGCCATAAAAATAAAGGCGTACAGAACAAAATACAATACACAAAAACGCATAAATATCAGATTCTGCCACATGGGACATAGTAGTTTTGAAATTGCATTTATATGCAGAATTAATATACAATAGCACAAGCCGAGAGTATATTTTACTAGTGTATATATACATATTTGTTTAGCTTGGAAAACTATTATGATTATTGATAGATGAACTGTTTTCACCCAATGCCAGGGTATGTAGGCAAGTCAAAAGGTCTTTTCAATAATGCATACTTACAGGTATTATATGTGTCCATAAAGAAAGGTCAGAGTTCAGGGAAGGTGACAGTTACGTGTTTTGTAATGTTGACACTGTCTGAATAAATAATGTGTTAGAGTGCCTGGCTTTCAATAAAATGATACCCTTCTTGAATCATATTCCTGTTTCGGCTAATCCTCTCTCTTTATTAAACATTATCTCTGCCATCTGCTCAGGGTGAGCACTCCACATTTTACAGAAAAAATTGGTACTGATTGACTATATGAGAAACATGACCAGGGTTGGCTTGCTCATAGTATGCATTACCCAAAGGACAAAGCGGATAACCAATCCATTAATTAAATTAGACACTGTGTACATCACACAGCAAAACTCATGAGCCCTTAAAGGCTCGGGAAAAAATATTCTGTGTTCAGCATTAAAAATACTACGAGAACATTGACATTTTAAAGTATACACTATGAAACCTACAGAGGACCACAGAAGAAAATTCATAATCTCTGGGCTCATATATGTGTGCTTTAATTTTTGTCATGACAATTAATATTTTAAAGTTCAAATCAAGGACGCCCATTGTTATAGTAAATCCTTAAAGGGGAATTAATATTTATGGACAGTATCATCTATTTATTTTGTATTATCATTTATAATAATGATAAATAGATACGTTAAAAAGGCCTACAAGATTTGTAGTTTGTTTATAAAATGTGGTGCGCAGTTTTATAATCTTCAGTAATTCATACATGCCCCCACTTCACTCTTCTACAAGGTTAAACATGTTTTTTGTAGAAAAAAAATTCAGGAATGTATATATTTTTTTGCCTCTGTCACTGAACATTAAGAAAACTGACAAAGAAAAGTTAAATTATTATTATTATCATAAAAATATCTGAAATTGTAGCCCTCTTCCACTTTCGGCATGGCACCTCCAGAAGGATCCCCAACAGCAACAAGGTGATGAAACAGGCACTATATTTGGTCTTCTCTCTGACCTTTATCTATGCAAGTACTTTCTTCAATATGCCAAGAAGGATGGTAAATGTATTTATCTTCCAGTTCGCCCCTCCTCACAAATGCCATCAGCTCTACAAAGGCCTCAGAATAGCTCAGGTCAACACATGGTTCTAATAATATGCCAGTGGCTAGGCTCATAGAAGCTCATACTTCATGTGTTTCTGCTCTGGGGCTTATTATGTAGTTTTCACCCCAATTTGCTATTTGCAACCAAGTATCTTCAGCATAGAATTACATTGTTTGAGATTTTTTGAAAGGAAAGTCTTTGCAAGAACAGGAGAACATTTTTGTCAGCATAAAAGCCAAGAAAGCCCATGCTCTCCAGTCCATTTTTTATTTTTAGAAAATGTAAATCTTTTAACTATTCCCTGTTCCCAAATATGACCACTGTAGCAATGTTTTAGTGCCACTTTGTGATACCTCAAAGCACTCAACTACCATCATTTTTGTGCATGGGTCAAAACCTCAAATAACATGTTTCTTTTAATTTACCTTTATAGTAAATCTGTCATTTGAGAAACATAGTGATCACCAATGCTGTCTTCTCCCTCTGAAAATGCTAGTTGTTTGGCTGTCATGTTGACTCTCTTGCTTTAATACACTGATTTGGAACAGTGACTTGGAAAAAAAACATACATATAGAGATTTCTTTCTGAAGCCTCGTACACACGGGCGGGAATCCCATCAGGAAAAAAAACGTCGGTTTTTCCGACGGGATTCCCGGCAGGCTTGCCTTGCTCGCCGAGTGTACACGGCCATTCAAAAGAACCGCCGTTCTTTTGAATGGCAAGAACGTGGTGACGTCATCGACTACGACGAGCCTGCGCTTGTCACATTCAATGCCGTCACCGCCATCTTGCTATACCCTACACTACACTTGTATGCTACCGCGCATTCGTCAAAGTCTTTTCGAGCATGCGCGGATTTACCATGGACAGGTAAGCATACACAATCACGGTTTTCTCGTCGGGAAACAGGCCGACGAGAATCCCGAAGAGAAAATAGAGAGAAGGTTCTCTATTTTTCGAGATTCCCGACGAGAAACCATACACACGAACAGTTTTCTCTGTAAAAAGCTCTCCCACCAGCTTTCTTGCTGAGAAAAACGGTCGTGTGTATGAGGCTTAACTCATTTTATTTTCATGGGTCAGCAATTTTCAAATCATTGAAGTAAAAGGGTAACTATAACAGCGAGTAAACCAGTATTTTCACAAGGTGGGAAGCATGGAAGCCCACCACACTCATTTATTTTAAGGATAACTTCTTAATAAAAATTAGTAATCGCCCTTATTTCTCCATTGCTGGTGCTTCCATTTCTTCTCAGTTTTCTTCCAGAAACTCCATGGGAGTTTATTTATCCCAGCACCCAGCACATACTCCCAGCATCTTACAGATTGTACAATGAGCTGTGAATGCTTAGCTATCAGTAAACAATTCATAAACAAAAAAACTGCTGGCAGGCATGGAGATGAGACATGGAGAACTTCTTCTATCATACATTTCTATCTGCACGCATTTGCATTTCAGGCAGTGGCGTCACTAGGGTTGGTGTCACCCGGTGCGGTGAAAAATGGTGTCACCCCCCCTCCCCCCTCCAGCAGGACAAAAGCAGTAGGGCATTACGTGCCTCTCACGTCTCCGTCCCCCCAGCCTGCCGCATTGTTAATTAATAGTGTCACCCAGGGCCTTCTTCTCAGGTTGAACGTGCCACAGCAACTGGGTGTGGGAGGGTCCTAAAGGGTCATTAAATGAGGGTGCTACATACAGATTGCAGAGTTCAGGGTGCAGGGTGCAGCGTTCAGGTGGGTGCAGGGTGCAGAGTGCAGGTGGGTGCAGAGTGCAGGTGGGTACAGGGTGCAGAGTGCAAGTGGTTACAGGGTGCAGGTGGGTACAGGGTGCAGGTGGGTACAGGGTGCAGGTGGGTGCAGAGTGCAGGAGGGTGCAGAGGGGTGCAGAGTGCAGGTGGGTCCAGGGTGCAGGTGGGTGCAGAGTGCAGGTGGGTACAGGGTGCAGAGTGCAGGTGGGTACAGGGTGCAGGTGGGTACAGGGTGCAGAGTGCAGGTGGGTGCAGAGTGCAGGTGGGTACCGGGTGCAGGTGGGTGCAGAGTGCAGGTGGGTACAGGGTGCAGAGTGCAGGTGGGTACAGGGTGCAGGTGGGTACAGGGTGCAGGTGGGTACAGGGTGCAGGTGGGTGCAGAGTGCAGGAGGGTGCAGAGGGGTGCAGAGTGCAGGTGGGTCCAGGGTGCAGGTGGGTGCAGAGTGCAGGTGGGTACAGGGTGCAGAGTGCAGGTGGGTACAGGGTGCAGGTGGGTGCAGAGTGCAGGTGGGTCCAGGGTGCAGGTGGGTGCAGAGTGCAGGTGGGTACAGGGTGCAGAGTGCAGGTGGGTACAGGGTGCAGGTGGGTACAGGGTGCAGGTGGGTGCAGAGTGCAGGTGGGTACAGGGTGCAGAGTGCAGGTGGGTACAGGGTGCAGAGTTCAGTAGCTGAGTGAGCTGGTCTGGTGGGGGGAGGGGGTGGCTGGACATATATATATTATCTATAGCTGTGTCTAGCAGAGTGACCACCTTGCACAGCAACCTCACCTTGGGCTGGGACACCCCCCCCCCTCGCAAGCTCATGTCACCCTTCCCTCCCGCGGCCCGCCTGTACTCACACCAGTCGGCTGTTCTGGACCTGGGCGCCGGCGGCAGCTGGAGTCTGGAGAGGAGAGGAGGGCATCATCACACACAGCGTGCAGCCGCGTGTGTGGAGTAAGTGACGTCACATTATCATGTCTGCACTGCCAGCGTGAGATGTGACAGGCTGGGGCTCGCTGGCTCAGTAGGGTAGGGAGGAGGAAGAAGAGAAGGAGGACACACACCAGGCGCGGCCGCAGCGCTGGAGGTGTTTCAGCGGGCTGCGGACTGCAAAAAAATAAAATACCAGGGCTTTGACTTTCCTCTCCCTCGGGAGAGCAGAGAGGGTGTCACCCCTCTAGTGGGTGTCACCCGGGTGCGGACCGCACCCCCCGCACCCCCCCAGCAACGCCTCTGATTTCAGGCTTAGTTCTGCTTTAAGAAATAGCTCTACTAATAAAAACATATTTGACTAGGCAAACATTAGATCCCTATTCAAACAGTGCCTATAGATAAAGGTGATATATGTGAATAAAAACACAAGGAAATGTGCCTTTTCATTCATTTAGCTGAATGAAAAGAGATGGACTTTGAAGGCACTAATATATAAAAAAGAAAAAATGTTATTATTGCACAATAGTACAGAGATTGCAGTAATTGTATTCTCAGAATACAGAAAGATATATTCTAAAATAAGAAATCATGGACATAATAGGACACTCAGTGATACAAAATACTCATTCCGTGGGTGTACATAATGAATCTTTCCACTGAGGATATGAAAACAGAGAGATGTCCCCAAGATGGGACTCCATATGTTTCTTGGAAATTTAAAAGTGGCTGGACATGTTTCACGATTATCTGCGAATCGCTTCTTCAGGAGCTTCTAAATTTCAAGGTAGAGAATAAAGTTTGAATATGCATCATAAATATATAACATACATTTGCATTTTACTTCACAATTACATCAGACACTGATACCAGCATCTGATTCTTACCCGAAGTATCAATTGGGATTGCCCGATGCAGTCACTTCACCCCCTCCCAGGTGTCTCAACCCAAACCCGTGCCCAAAGGGGGCATCCCACCAGGCTGGAACAGCGAGGAAAAAAGAGAACAATGAGTACCAGGAATATGGGGATGCACCAGGTATCTATGGAACAAACCAACATAAACTATGAAAAATATATATATACAGGTGCCGGAAGGCTATCCTGGTAAAGTTAGCTAGTAGCTTATTTGTGGTATGAAGGGATTATAGTTGGTGAATAGATTTGCAGCACGATGAGGCGGTCATCAGAATGTGGGGTCACATAGAGCAATTAATATAGAAAAAGCATAGGCGGGCTGAAAAAGATTAGCATAATTCTCTCAGCGGGCCTATTATAGCAACAAATACATGAACTATAAGAATAGTATAATTACAAAATATTATTAGGTCTGGGCATATACCTTGTGGTGATTTGAACCCAGAATGAGGCAGTTCCCCATCAATATAGCAGCTTGCTGGGGATTTAAGATGGATTGATTTCCACAGTCAAATAATATGTACCTGTAACTGTAGAACATATGAGGTAAAGATAGTTTTATTCCCAGGTATAAGCACTCAAAAAAAGGAAATAAAATATCATGTAATAATTACCTAGCAAGGGTGCATAGCGTGAGGAGCACTGTCGGGCTCTTCAAGAGGACCTGCTCATAATCAAGGGGTCATGTATCAGATCTCTTATCTGTATGAAACATACAGCAAAGAAAGAGTAAGCATCAAGGAAAAGCCTCATTGCAATTGTTGCATATATTGAGCTTGGAACAAACAAAAGTGAAGCCTTTGTGGAGTTACCCTAAATTGCACAATTCCTCCTGTGAGTGGCTGCCGTCTCCTGCTGCATTAGTTGCGAGCGACTGCTCTCCCCAGTGACATCTGAAGCACTGGGGAGAGCGCCTCGCTTAAATGTGCCTCCCGATCACGTGACCATCGTAGCGTGTGACGTCACGCGAGCCGGCCGAAAGGGTGCGTTCCACGTCCATGCCGTATCGGCGCTTGCGTCAGGGCGAACTGTTGGCAAACCCCCTGCGCAAGTATGGGCGGAAGTGCTACCAAGGACGCAAGATGGAGGCGTCAAATTGCCGTCAGGATGCTGCCAAGCCTGATAGGCGTGGATCGGCATCTGACGGCTTGGGTGGCCACATATTCCCCTCATCGCCTCCTCACTCCACACCGAACCTGCAAGGGAATTTGAAAAAGAGACACCTAGAGGTGGAAGACCGCATCAGGCAAAAATAAACTGCATGTTACCACATGCTTTTTAGATAAACTGTCAACTTTGAATGTAGTTGACTGCAGGGATATCTGCATATAATCCAGTAATAATTACACTATTTGAAGACAGCTGCGATCAAGGGAAAAACAAAAACAAAGACAAAACCAAAGACAAAAACAAAACCAAACCAAGCACAAAAATAATAAATCAAAAATTCCCGCAACAAATAAGTGCCAATTACCTGATAAATTGGCGCATGGGTCAGCAAAGCACCCCAGCATCAACCAAGTATGCTGAGTGTGCTTGCTTGGCCAATGGCCACCCGGGCAGCACCTATAGGGAACAATCTGTACGATTAGGGGGATAATAATTATTATACGCCCCTATGTCCAAAGCCACCAGGATTACAGTGATATGGCCCTTATAAAAAGGGCCGATAGGACAGCATCTCATTGATACCTGGTGGCTTGGTTGCTTCAAGGCGTTCTATCCAAAAGGTTTCTTTTTGGAGTATACGTTTATCCCAATTACCCCCTCGGGTGTCCTGTGGGATTACTTCTAATATCATAAATTTGACCATAGAAGTATCAAATCTATGATATAATCCCAGATGGCAGCTTACCAGTGTGATCATTTTAGCAAACTGTGAGTAGTAAATGTGGTCATATATGCGTTGCCTAAACTGCCGGATGTTTTTTTCTACATAAAATGCCCCGCATCTACAAATCATGAGGTACACTACCCCTTCTGTGTTACATGTGGCATGAAATCGAGGGCAAAAACTTTCGCCATTTGGGAGTTAGAATTTTTTGCCTGGTAATACCCAGGGACAGTAGCTGCATTTCTCACATATTTACCTACTGTGACATCTTCACTAAGTAGGTGCCAGTGTTGTTCCAGACACCTTCGCAGTGATTTGTGCTGTGCCGAATATTTCGTTATAAATTTGGTAGTTTGCTGATCCATGTTGGTCTTGGGTCTGGAATACAGTAAGGATGTTCTCTCTTTTCCATTGGCTTTGTTGTAAGCCTGTCAGAGGAGGCTCTTACTGTATCCTCGTTTAAGCAGTCTGGTACATAACTCACCTGCCTTCTGCCTGAAATCTGCATTGAATGTGCAGTTTCTGCACAGGTGGATGTATTGTGCATATGGTATACTATGCACTAGGGATACGGGGTGACCACTGTCAGCGTGCAGCAAAGCATTGCCAGCTGTTTGTTTGCGGTATAATTTGGTAGCTATTGTTAGGACCTGGGCTTGAACCTGGGACCTCTGGTGTGTCTGGTGGTGACTCTACTTGCTGAGCCACCTGGAATGCTGGACAGCTCCTTGGATAGTTCATTACACAATTCCTTGAATGATCTTTCTTGTCTTGAATCTTGTTTGCCTTGAACCTTGAACCCTTTGCTCCTCCCAGGAACTTCCTGATTTAAGCCATGTCCCTGCACTTCCTGGTTGCCAGAATATTGTGTCTTCACCAGCCAATATCTTGCTCCTGTCTACTGCTGCCGACCACATCTTTGCTACCACTCACTACCGACTTTTGGCTCGTCCCCGACTACGCTTCTGCTGAATCCCAACCTGCAACTATCTGTTACCGACTTTTGGCTCGTCCCGACTACGCTTCTGCTTGATCCCTACCTGTGTTATCTGTTTCTGGACCCCGGCTTGCTCACCCCCATGTACACCCACGGAATGAGTATTTTGTATCACTGAGTGTCCTATTATGGTCTATGTCCATGATTTCTTATTTTAGAATATATCTTTCTGTATTCTGAGAATACAATTACTGCAATCTCTGTACTATTGTGCAATAATATTTTTTTTTATTTTTTATATATTAGTGTCTTCAAAGTCCATCTCTTTTCATTCAGCTATATACATTCAATTAGGATGTGGCACTTTAGTTATCTAGGGGGATTGATAACTACCCCAGGGCCAATATCAGGCTACGTACTTACCGAGGCCGAGATGCCGAGAGTGGTTCACCCCTGCACCCAAGCGCACTCCGCCCCCTGGAGGCGAGACAGGGAGAGGACAGCACGAGGGAGCACCGGCCACCAGCAGGCAGAGGTGTCTTGCTGAAGAATCTAGCAGGGATGAGTCTGAAGAACAGGCCAGGAGTCAAACACCAAGGGTAGACAGGGTCAAACAGCAACCAGCAGCAAGGCACAAGTCCGTTTAGGAGTTTAGCAGGAAGCACCAGAATAGTCAGGTTAGGCAAGACGTCCAGGGCACAGGCAGAAGGCAGAGGGCTGGAGACAGGCAGCAGATCCGGGTCACAGGCCGAGGGTCAAGCACAAGGAGAGAGGTAGAAGTCCGTTTAGCAAGCCAAGGGGTCAGGTTCAGGAGAAGCAGAAGCGTAGTCAAATCCGGTCCGGGTCACAGCAGGAGAACTTTAACCTCCCTCAGGCACAAGGAAACACAGTAAAGCTGACAAACCAGCAACCAGATAGTGTTACTGCGTCTGTTTAAATAGGCCCGCCTGTAGTCCCATTGGCGAGCTATTGCGCACGCGCATTCGTCGTTGCGCCGGTGCGCGCACCCGAGCACGCCGAAGCGCCGTCCCGCCACGCACGCGCATGCGCCGATGCGCCGTTTTGCCGCGCATGCGCACTGAGCGCAGATTGGTGACAACAGACGGGGAATTTCCCTGACAGTGCCCCCCCCGAGGGGCGGACTCCGGACGCCCAGACTGGCCATTAATTCCGGATGTTCTTGGTGAAAGGCTCGTATTAGGCGAGGAGCATGCAAGTTCCTGGATGGTTCCCAGGAGTTGTCCTCCGGGGGGTACCCCTTCCATTTAACCAAGTATTGTAACTGTCTGCCTTTTTTCCTACAGCCCAGGATGGATTCCATCTCAAATTCCTTTTCCCCATCTACTTCAACTGGTGGTGGAGGAGGTTCATCTCTTCCAGGAAAGGCGTTGGGAATGACGGGTTTTAATAAAGATGAGTGGAACACTGGGTGAATCCTATAGGAATCAGGTAATGGTAGTTCAAAAGCCACAGGATTAATAGCTCGTTTGATCTTGAAGGGCCCGATAAATCTAGGGCCGAGCTTTCGAGAGGAAATAGGCAATCTGAGGTTGGCGGCGGAAAGCCAAACTTTTTCCCCGACTCTGAACGCCGGGTTTTCCTTCCTTCCCCGGTCATAAAATTTATTGTAGGATCCTTGGGCATTCCGCATCATCTCCTGGAGTCTTTGGAAATTCGCCTGGACAGAAGCCACTCGGTCCTGGACCGCGGGAACAGGGCTCTCGGGATGTTTTCAGGGAGAAAGGAGGGATGAAAACCGTAATTGGCCCAAAAGGGGGTTTGATTGGTAGCAGAATGCATTGAATTGTTATAGGCAAACTCTGCGTAAGGAAGTAGAGATGCCCAGTCATCCTGGGAAGCAGAGCAGAAACAACGGAGGTATTGCTCCAGGGTCTGATTGGTTCTTTCTGTCTGGCCATTGCTTTGGGGGTGGTACGCTGACGAGAGGCAGGTTTTGACTTCTAGTGACTTGCAGAGTTCCTTCCAGAATTTTGAAGTGAACTGGACCCCTCTGTCGGAGGTGATACTCTTTGGTATTCCATGAAGCCTGGTTATCTCCTTAAAAAAGATTTGAGCGGTATCCATGGCTGAAGGTGTCCCAATCATCGGTAAAAAGTGAGCCATTTTTGAGAGGCGGTCCACAACGACCAGAATCGTGGTAAACCCTCCGAAGGAAGGCAAGTCTACGATAAAGTCCATGGACACGTCCGCCCAAGGGCGCTCAGGAATGGGTAAGGGTTTGAGCAGGCCCCAACTCTTGTTGTTTGGCCCCTTGTTACGCTGACACTGAGTGCAGGAAGTGACATAAGACTTACAATCTTGCCTCCAGCCTGGCCACCAGAAGGAGCGGGAGACAAGTTCCGACGATTTACGTGCTCCGAAGTGACCTGCCAGTTTGAGATCGTGGAAGGTCCTCAAGACCAGCGGTCTTGTTTCCAGAGGGACGAAAATCTTGTCCTGGGACCAGAATAGGCCGTCCCGCTTCTCCAGGGAGGTAGTAACCGGATCAGAGCAGAGCCCGGAAGCGATTTTAATAGAGGTGAGTAGATCGGCCCGGGGAATCAACAGAAAGTTCTGAGCTGACAGAATGGTGCCCGGTTGGGCCGACTGAGGGGTTTCCGGAAACATCCTGGATAGCGCATCCGCCTTCCCATTCTTGGAGCCGGGTCTATAGGAAATGTGAAAGTTGAACCGGGTGAAGAAAAGGGCCCAACGGGCCTGCCTGGGGCGTAGACGTTGAGCTGTTCTTAAGTACTCTAGATTTTTATGATCTGTGAAGATCATGATGGGGTGTACTGCCCCCTCCAGAAGGTATCGCCATTCCTCCAGTGCGAATTTTATGGCCAGTAATTCCCGGTCCCCTACATCATAGTTTCGCTCCGGGGGAGTCAACTTTTTAGAGGCAAAGGCTACTGAATACAGGAGAGCCTTGGGGCCTCGTCTTTGAGAGAGGATGGCTCCGATGGCTGTCTCAGAGGCGTCCACTTCCAGGGTGAACGGCAGTAGAGGATCCGGGTGCTGAAGTACTGGTGCTGAAGTGAAGACGTCCTTGAGGCGAGAGAAGGCCTCCTGAGCTTCTGGAGACCAGTGAAAACGGTTATTTTGCCGGGTAAGTTGGGTTATTGGGGCCACAATGGAGGAAAAGCCCACGATGAATCTCCTATAGAAGTTGGCGAAGCCTATAAACCGCTGCACCCCCTTCTTGTCGGTTGGGGCTGGCCAGTCCTGAATGGCCTTCACCTTCTGCGGGTCCATTGCGACCCCATCGATGGGAATGATAAAGCCGAGGAACTGTACGGTGGTCTTTTTGAACTCGCATTTCTCAGCTTTGAGGTAGAGTTTGTGCTTCCGAAGGATGGTGAGGACCTTCATGACATGAGCCCGGTGGAGTTCGATGTTGGTGGAAAAGATGAGGATATCGTCCAGGTACACTACTAAGAAGTCATCAAGGTGCTGTCTGAAAATGTCGTTAACTAGGTGTTGGAAGGTGGCTGGAGCATTACAAAGACCGAACGGCATGACCGAATACTCAAAGTGTCCGAAACGAGATCTGAAGGCGGTTTTCCACTCGTCTCCGGCCCTGATTCTGATAAGATTGTAGGCCCCCCGTAGATCCAGTTTGGAAAAGACCCGAGCAGATCGGAAGCGCTGAAATAGCTCCGGAATAAGGGGTAGTGGGTACCTGTTCTTAATGGTTATCTTGTTTAGGTCCCGGTAATCGATACAGGGTCTTAAGGACCCGTCTTTCTTTTCCACAAAGAAGATTCCTGCACCGGCTGGAGAGGAGGAAGGGCGAATAAATCTCTTCTGGAGGTTTTCATCAATATAAGCCTTGAGGGCTTTCAACTCGTTTCGGACAACGGAAAGATACGTCCGAACGGAATTTTGGAGCCCGGCAAGAGGTCGATAGGGCAATCATAGGGCCGATGAGGTGGTAGATGGTCGGCTTGCTGCTTATTGAACACGTCCCGGAATTCTAGATAGACTGAAGGAACATGCTGTAGGTTGTCCGGCTTGGCAATCATGGAAGCGCAGACCGTAGAGGCAGAGGCAAGACAGTTCTGGGAACAATAGGAGGAGGTGAAGCTAACCTCTTTCTTCACCCAATTTATGAGGGGCTCGTGTGCCTGTAGCCAGGGAAGACCCAGGATGATGGGGAACATCGGGGAAGGTATGAGGTCTAACCGGAGAAGTTCTTGATGACCCGAGTCAGAGATGGCAAGGATAGGTTTGGTTTCCTGCGTGATCAGCCCTGAACGGGGCAAGGACCCCTCCGCCAGGTGGATCTGAAGGCAGTGGTCCTTAGGTTGAGTGGGGACATGGAATCTTGAGGCTAAGGCAGAGTCCAGGAAGCAGCTGCAGGCTCCAGAATCAATAATTGCCGGGAGGCGGATTGCCCCTTCCGGCAGCTGTAGAGACACAAAGAGAATGACATAAGACTGAGGGTTGTCAAAGAGTTGATAGTTTAAAGTGTCTTTAGAGATAGACTTACTAGGTCTTACGGGGCAGTTGAGGAGGAAGTGGCCGGCACCCCCGCAATATAGGCACAGATTGGCCTGGCGCCTTCGCTGTTTTTCCTCAGGAGTCAGGGGAGCCCGAACCAACCCGAGCTGCATGGGTTCTGGCTCAGGAAGAGGTGTGACTGCAGGCGCAGAGGTTGGTGGGTAGTGAGGTACAGTCCTGGATGGAGGCCAGTTGGGACGAGGAGATTGAAATCGCTCCGCCCGTCGTTCACGCAGACGCCTATCGAGTTGTATGGCGGATTGGATCAGGTTCTCCAAGGTAGTGGGGGTTTCGATCCTGGCCAGCTCGTCCTTGAGAGTCTCAGATAGTCCCTGGCGGTATTGGTATCTGAGGGCCGCCTCATTCCATTTGGTGTCGGCGGACCATTTCCTAAATTCCGACGTATAGTCTTCCACCGGTCTTCTCCCCTGAGTTAGGTTATGGAGGACGGACTCGGCCGTGGCTGATCGCTGGGGATCATCGTATAATTGAGCCATATGTTCAAAAAATGTCTCTACTGAGTCCAATATGGGGCTTTGTTGCTCCATCAGGCCATGGGCCCAGGCTTGAGGGTCATCCGTTAAGAGAGAGATGATAAACCCCACCTTTACTGCTTCCGAAGAGAAGGTCCTTGGTTGGAGGGCAAGGTAGAGGGAGCAGGTGTTTTTAAAGGCCCGGTATTTTTTGCGGACACCCGAAAAACGTTCCGGAATAGGGACCCTGGGTTCAGGGGTGGCCATCACTACTGTAGAACTCGTAGGTACTTGGGAGTTGGTGGCGGTGTTGGCAGAGGTGGCAGCTATGGGGCCTGGCCCTAGGAGACCGGTGAGCTGTTGAAGACGGCCATCAATCTGGGTATATCCCTCTTGGAGTCTTTGGACAGTGTCCGTTAGGGTGGAGACCTGCTGGCAGAGGGTGTCAAATGGGGAACGCACTCTGTCGGCCTCAGACATCTGGCTGGTTTGTACTATCAGGCTACGTACTTACCGAGGCCGAGATGCCGAGAGTGGTTCATCCCTGCACCCAAGCGCACTCCGCCCCCTGGAGGCGAGACAGGGAGAGGACAGCACGAGGGAGCACCGGCCACCAGCAGGCAGAGGTGTCTTGCTGAAGAATCTAGCAGGGATGAGTCTGAAGAACAGGCCAGGAGTCAAACACCAAGGGTAGACAGGGTCAAACAGCAACCAGCAGCAAGGCACAAGTCCGTTTAGGAGTTTAGCAGGAAGCACCAGAATAGTCAGGTTAGGCAAGAAGTCCAGGGCACAGGCAGAAGGCAGAGGGCTGGAGACAGGCAGCAGATCCGGGTCACAGGCCGAGGGTCAAGCACAAGGAGAGAGGTAGAAGTCCGTTTAGCAAGCCAAGGGGTCAGGTTCAGGAGAAGCAGAAGCGTAGTCAAATCCGGTCCGAGTCACAGCAGGAGAACTTTAACCTCCCTCAGGCACAAGGAAACACAGTAAAGCTGACAAACCAGCAACCAGATAGTGTTACTGCGTCTGTTTAAATAGGCCCGCCTGTAGTCCCATTGGCGAGCTATTGCGCACGCGCATTCGTCGTTGCGCCGGTGCGCGCACCCGAGCACGCCGAAGCGCCGTCCCGCCACGCACGCGCATGCGCCGATGCGCCGTTTTGCCGCGCATGCGCACTGAGCGCAGATTGGTGACAACAGACGGGGAATTTCCCTGACAGCCAATGTAATCAATGATTATCATATTTTTCATTCATTTATTCAACAAAAAAATATATAGATGTAATAATATACTGTTGCAAAAGTAGGTACACCCTTGGCCTCAGAAGCTGGTAATGCTCACTTTAGCAGAAATGGGTTCTTGAACGCATATTGCGTAAGTGCCCACCAGTCTCTGCCGTCACCCCCATTTAATTTTTTTTCAGAATTGAACAGGATAAGAGGAAAGGGAAGTATGATCATTATATTGGGGTACAGAATACACCTAAATAGAGACAATATCAGAGACTGACATCTGCCGCTCCATAGGAGTTAATGGAGCGTTCGATCAGGTCCGCCTGAAAAACTTAAGGATCTTTGAAAATAAATTTCTTCACATGAAAAATAGCCGAAGAGGTGAGTTATTGCTTGTTTTAAAGCTCCTTCACTGCTTATATGCATATTAAAATAATTTGATGCCCATAGTCTGGTGCACTTTAAAGATGAATGTCCAGGTAGATCTAAAAAAAAAAAAAAAAAAACTGAAGTTAATACAGCTTTGTATTCACTAATGCATCATTAAAAGTATTTTAAATGCAAGCAACATCAGCCTGAATTTGACCTATTATCAGCCTCTTGCAATCCCCCATACAGCAGAGCTTAGATTGGGAGTAGGAATAGCAGCACAAGGTACCAATCAGTTGTACTGCAGTGGATGTAAAGAAATATAAATACTTTGGCAGATAAAATAGCTATTATATATGTATTTCATCTATGTATTTAGCTATTAGCCTGGAGTGTCATTTTTATCTATTAAGTTATTTTAACAGTAGAAAGATTAAATAGCCACAAAACTGCCCACATGCAAGGCCAGCATTATAAGTGTGTTTAGCTCCATCAAGGGTGAAATGTGTGTTGAGAAACAATAAGGAGCATTTTTGCTACAAAAAAACGTTTTGTGTAGGGTGAATAAATAAAAAACTCTCCTACCAAAAAAATGACAAAACTATATACAGTATGTGCTATAAACAAAGAAAAAAATTGTCAAACTAGTGTAGTGATTCAAAATTACACAATACAATCTGATTCAATAAACAAGCCTTACTGTGTGGGTCCAATAAAATCTGGAAATGTATGCACAAATTAGTGTTAACACATCCAGTGAAAAAGTCAATGTGAAATCACTCCAAGCAAAAGCAGAAGATATGAAAGTCGAAAGCCTCCACCACAACAGGCTCCTTTGGGTACAGTCTCACATCAATATGTTGACCCTCACAACAAAGGTCAAGACACGCTCCTAAGTGTTCACTCAGATCCACATCTCCTCAGCTTGGTAATTTCAAACAAACAACTTCTGTTGTATCCTCTGGAGCTCTGATCTTCACAATCAACTCAGGTGGTGGATGGATGGGTCAGTGTAGTAAACATGGTTATAAAAGAAAAATTTGCGCTAGGTGCAAATTATTAAAGTGCAATAAATGAATAAATCCCTAAAGGAAAATCTGCTGCTAAACACCAAAAAAAACCTTGATATAAGGTACAACGAATATAAATATACAAAAAGGTGTAGCGCTGGATGAGCAAAACTGTGTATGGCTATACAGTGAAAAAAATATAAGAAAAAGTATCAAAAACATAAGTGAATACTACAAATAAACAATTTAAAGTTCATGTGTGTCAGTGAAAAATATATGAAATCTTCTCCTCTATTTAAAGATGATAAGAGTTCTACAGAGTGCAGGTATCTGATGAAAATCATAGGCAAAATACTCCAACACTTAGTAAAGATCCCGCCACCAAGGTGAAGAATGAAGGCTTACCAGACAGCCTGCGACCACCCTTCTCAGGGGGGTCAAAACAGGCTCAGTAGAGTGATGTTTTACTCCATGGAAGGCAGGATGATTCTGCAGGAATGCTTCATCCACAATGGGAGAGTCTCCAGAGACGTTGATTGAACACCTGACCAGAACTGGGAGTAGACACACTCTTGGCAGATCAGAATGGATGTTCCTCAGTAAGTAGGATAAAATCCAAAAGAGAAAGAAAAACTTTCCATAGTGTAGCGTTCATCCATAAAAAAGGGGTTTATTTTCACAAAGTATGCGATACAGAACCTCAAAGTAACAAGTCCTGAGATATTAAAATGCTGGTTAAAAAACTCCTTGCAAGGAATAAAAAGCTCCGTATTCTGTCAAACGACCCTTCGCGCGTGCGCAATGCGTGCACGTGATGCCCTACGTCGTTTTGTCAAATCTGACGTCATCAGGTGCACGCCCACGCAAGCGCGCACACGCTATTTATAGCCAAAGGGCCCACAAAGGGTTCTCTCATTGGTTAGGCCTCAGATTGACAGACGGAGCAGATAGAGTGGACCTGTGCATTGAATTCTCAATGCAGAGGTCTATACATAGATAACAATCACATCCTGACACCCGGTGGAACCTCCGGATATTGCACCTATTTGAATCTATTCCACACAACGCCATCTTGTGGGTCATGATGTAACTGTTTACAAAAAGAGGGATTTGTAAAGTCCCAATTATAACAGATTAATATACATTATATATATATATATATATATATATATATATATGAAATCAATAAAAAAACTCTCTATTACATATACTAATTGTTCAAAATTCATAAATGTTATCTATAAACTAAAGCCCAGATCGAAAATACACAAAAGGTAAGAAAGTGAAAAATGGATAAAGATTATTGGAAGGGACATCAAAATAATAAATCACCCATTATTAATGAAGCAATTTATGTCCCATTCCACATTAAGGCCTCCCGGTGTGTGACAGCCTAATTTATGTATCCAGCTGGTTTCAGATCTGGATATGCTTCTTCTACCATTTCCACCTCTCCAATGGGGCACATATTTTTCCAGACCAATAAAGATAGTACCTTTTGGGTTTCTATTGTGTGCAAGATCATAATGTTTTGACACATTATGTTTGTCAAAACCATTTTTTATGTTGGTAATGTGCTCCCCCAATCTTATACTGAGTTTCCTAATAGTCCGTCCGACATATTCCAACCCGCATGGGCACCGCAAGAGGTACACCACGCATTTAGTAGTGCAGGTTATAAGGGACCTAATGGGATATGTCACTCCTGTTCCAGATGAAGTGAAATCAGTAATTCTTCTACCCTGGAGAGCATTGACCCTACAAACTTTACATCTCCTACAGGGATAGAATCCCTTCAGATCCCCAAAAAAAGTCAGACGAGTTGGGGGATCAGGTACGTTTGGTGCTATTGAATGTCTGAGGTTGGAAGCAACCCTGAAGAGCACTCTTGGGCTGTTGGACAACAGAGGCCCCAACACTCGGTCATTCTTTAACACCGACCAATGTTTTTTAATGATTCTTTTAATGGCCCAGTGTTGACTTGAATATGTGGTCAGAAAGGCTAGGCCAAAATCCTCCCTGTTTTCCACCTCTGGGGGTCTGTCACACAGAAGAGTCTGTCTATCTCTGAGACCAACCTCAGCAATGATAGAATCCAGTTTAGCAATATCATAACCTTTGACTATGAATCTAGATCTAAGGATTTGTGCCTCCTTATGATATTGCTCCAAATCGGTACAGTTGCGCTTTAAGCGCAAAAACTGACCCTTTGGAACCGCCGACAGCCAGGAACTATGATGACAAGAGTCCAGTGGTATATAACCGTTCCTGTCCGTCGGTTTAAAAAAGGTGGACGTGACAATCCTATTGTCCTCTATTGAAATATTGAGATCCAGAAAATGAATCTGAATGGGACTAATCTCATAACTAAGAATAATTCCCCTGTCATTACTATTTAAGAAAGACAGATAGGAATTGACTGATTCAGTGTCACCATCCCAGACAAAAAGGATGTCATCAATAAATCTTTTCCAAAAAATAAGATTAGGTGACCTATCACAAAGTACCACGTCCTCTTCCCACTTTGCCATAAAGAGGTTGGCCATACTGGGGGAAAACTTGGCCCACATGGCCACACCCCTAATCTGGAGATAGTGAGTACCACTATGCCAGAAATGATTATGCTTCATTGCGAAGTCCAGCAGTTCCATCACGAAGTTGCACTGCGTGACAGAAATGCTGGAGTCGCGATAAAGAAAATGTTGCACTGCCTCATGACCTAGATTATGAGAAATAGCTGTATAGAGGGATGCAACATCTGCCGTAATGAGCAAGTAGGAGGCCTTCCACTCAATCTCACCAAGCAGGTTAATCACGTGCTTGGTGCCCTTGAGAAAAGACGGGGTGCCCATCACCAGTGGTTGCAAGTAATAATCGATATACTTGCCAATACGTGAAGTAATAGAGTCTATACCACTGATGATAGGCCTACCCGGAGGATTAATCAAAGTTTTGTGGATTTTAGGCAATATGTACATCACCGACAATCTAGGCGCCAAGGGCACCAAATGTTCCCTTTCATTTGGGTTTAAAATACCCATATCATGTCCCTTATCAACTAGAGCTCTCAACTCCTTCTTATATTGTATAGTGGGATCCATGGGTAAACTTGAGTATGTCAGAGGGTCCATCACTATCCTGGACATCTCCTCAAAGTAGGAGTCCTTGTCCAGAACAACAATGGCACCCCCTTTATCAGCTGGTCGCACGACCACATCCCTCCTATTACATAGGGACTCCATACCCAATTTGAGATCATGTTGGATTCGTACCGGTTTTACATTTAGATTATTCAAATCCCCTAACACCAGATCTTGAAATACAGTCAAGTTCGGTGCCTGGTGAATAGGGGGATTGAAGAGGGATGCGTTTGACATCCCTGAACGCAAAACAGAGGCCTCCCTGACTGGTTGCCTAGTGGGGTTGCTCATGATGTATCGTTTAATATTTAACTTTCTGGTATATTTTTGTATATCTATGAAAGTTTGAAACTTGTTGAGGTTCCGTGGAGGGGCAAACTTTAGCCCTTTATTCAAAGTAATTAATTCCTCCTTGGATAGTTCCTTTGTGCTGAGATTGATAATCCCAGCACAGTCTAGTATTTCCTTCTCTTTGGAGTGAAGTTTCCTCCCCCCTCTGCTCCCTCTCTTGCGTCCCCATTTCTTTTGTTCCTGTTCCTGCCGGCCTGCCGAAAATCCCAACCTGAGCGACCCTCCGGTTGTTGACTTTGGGAGGAACAGGAAGCCCCTTGGTTAACACCCAAGCCAGATACCCCTTCATCGCTAGTGAGTGGAGCAAATCTGTTCCTAGTGCTTAAAGCATTACGGCTTCCATTATCAGCACGAGGGGATTGGTGGCTTCCATAGTTCTGTTGATTGGGATATGCATCCCGGTGATGCCAAGGTGGAGGGGAATGATGATTGGGATAAGGGGAAGGGTTCCTTCTACTACCCCTACCTCTTCCTTGTTGGTAATATTGTTGTGGATTATTTCTCCCCCTCCGTGGATCCGGGGAGGGACGAGGCATCTGAGAAACACTAGAAAATGCACCTTGTTCGTTTCTTAGTATACCACTCCTTTGAACAACACCAATTGGTTGAGAGCCAGTTGCACTGTCCCCCACTGGTGGGTCAGGAGGTGGTATAACCTGCCATCTAAAAACTATATTCTCCCTATAGTCTTTTACGTCTCTGTTATACTTTTTCTTTTTCTTAGATTTTTGTTCAGATTCTTCTCTAATTAATACTGCTTTAAGAGCCTCAGATCTATGCAAATAATCCTGTTCTGCTTTAAAAGGGATTAATTTATTTTTAATGATATTGATCTCGCAGTCCAAAGTTGCCAACTTGCGCTTCTTTTTTGCTATGAGAAACTGCAAAAAGTTGACACCTGCCTCATTGAAGTATTTGAACCACTCGGCCAACTCATTATCATCTTTCTGGGGATTTACATCCCACCTGAGGCTCCTAGGGACCATGTCTGCCTTCACATACTCCTCTAAATAAGCAACATCCCACCTAGTATGAACCTCAGTGATGGTGAGATTCATAGAGAGGGTGCAGAGGGGGGAGGAAACTTCACTCCAAAGAGAAGGAAATACTAGACTGTGCTGGGATTATCAATCTCAGCACAAAGGAACTATCCAAGGAGGAATTAATTACTTTGAATAAAGGGCTAAAGTTTGCCCCTCCACAGAACCTCAACAAGTTCCAAACTTTCATAGATATACAAAAATATACCAGAAAGTTAAATATTAAACGATACATCATGAGCAACCCCACTAGGCAACCAGTCAGGGAGGCCTCTGTTGTTTTGCATTCAGGGATGTCAAACGCATCCCTCTTCAATCTCCTTATTCACCAGGCACCGAACTTGACTGTATTTCGAGATCTGGTGTTAGGGGATTTGAATAATCTAAATGTAAAACCGGTACGAATCCAACATGATCTCAAATTGGGTATGGAGTCCCTATGTAATAGGAGGGATGTGGTCGTGCGACCAGCTGATAAAGGGGGTGCCATTGTTGTTCTGGACAAGGACTCCTACTTTGAGGAGATGTCCAGGATAGTGATGGACCCTCTGACATACTCAAGTTTACCCATGGATCCCACTATACAATATAAGAAGGAGTTGAGAGCTCTAGTTGATAAGGGACATGATATGGGTATTTTAAACCCAAAAGAAAGGGAACATTTGGTGCCCTTGGCGCCTAGATTGCCGGTGATGTACATATTGCCTAAAATCCACAAAACTTTGATTAATCCTCCGGGTAGGCCTATCATCAGTGGTATAGACTCTATTACTTCACGTATTGGCAAGTATATCGATTATTACTTGCAACCACTGGTGATGGGCACCCCGTCCTTTCTCAAGGACACCAAGCACGTGATTAACCTGCTTGGTGAGATTGAGTGGAAGGCCTCCTACTTGCTCATTACGGCAGATGTCGCATCCCTCTATACAGCTATTTCTCATAATCTAGGTCATGAGGCAGTGCGACATTTTCTTTATCGCGACTCCGGCATTTCTGTCACGCAGTGCAACTTCGTGATGGAACTGCTGGACTTCGCGATGAAGCATAATCATTTCTGGCATAGTGGTACTCACTATCTCCAGATTAGGGGTGTGGCCATGGGGGCCAAGTTTGCCCCCAGTATGGCCAACCTCTTTATGGCAAAGTGGGAAAAGGACGTGGTACTTTGTGATAGGTCACCTAATCTTTTTTTTTGGAAAAGATTTATTGATGACATCCTTTTTGTCTGGGATGGTGACACTGAATCAGTCAATTCCTATCTGTCTTTCTTAAATAGTAATGACAGGGGAATTATTCTTAGTTATGAGATTAGTCCCATTCAGATTCATTTTCTGGATCTCAATATTTCAATAGAGGACAATAGGATTGTCACGTCCACCTTTTTTAAACCGACGGACAGGAACGGTTATATACCACTGGACTCTTGTCATCATAGTTCCTGGCTGTCGGCGGTTCCAAAGGGTCAGTTTTTGCGCTTAAAGCGCAACTGTACCGATTTGGAGCAATATCATAAGGAGGCACAAATCCTTAGATCTAGATTCATAGTCAAAGGTTATGATATTGCTAAACTGGATTCTATCATTGCTGAGGTTGGTCTCAGAGATAGACAGACTCTTCTGTGTGACAGACCCCCAGAGGTGGAAAACAGGGAGGATTTTGGCCTAGCCTTTCTGACCACATATTCAAGTCAACACTGGGCCATTAAAAGAATCATTAAAAAACATTGGTCGGTGTTAAAGAATGACCGAGTGTTGGGGCCTCTGTTGTCCAACAGCCCAAGAGTGCTCTTCAGGGGTGCTTCCAACCTCAGACATTCAATAGCACCAAACGTACCTGATCCCCCAACTCGTCTGACTTTTTTTGGGGATCTGAAGGGATTCTATCCCTGTAGGAGATGTAAAGTTTGTAGGGTCAATGCTCTCCAGGGTAGAAGAATTACTGATTTCACTTCATCTGGAACAGGAGTGACATATCCCATTAGGTCCCTTATAACCTGCACTACTAAATGCGTGGTGTACCTCTTGCGGTGCCCATGTCATGGATATGCATTAATGTCTGTCTGCCATCTTACCTTCCTCTTCATGTGTTCATCTAGAGACCAGACCTCCTTCACCTGGCTTCCTTTATAATCTCCTCCCAGCCTGACTCCACCCCAGGCCCTATCACAGAACACTATATTAACCTGTGCACTGCAAGCCTGCTTTGCTGATCAACGTGTTTGTTAGGCATTGTGTGTTTGGGTTCCTGCCTGCCGTGTGCTACATCTGTCTCTCTGTTATGTTATTGGCTTGTCCCCGACTATCCCTGTCTGCTCGTGACCCTTGACCTTCGGCTCGTTCTTCGTTATCCTTGTCTGCTTGTGGCCCCTGACCTTCAGCTTGTTATTCGGTTCTCTCTTATCGTGTGCTGCTGCTTCCCCTCTTTTCCCCTTATCCTACGGGGCGTGAGCTAGGAAACTCCAGGGGCCGCGACCTGGTCCCAGCCTGCAGCTAACATCCTCACCACTAGAGGCCCTGGAGAAGACCAGCTGGGTCTTAGACTCCGCGCCCTGGGGAATCTTGGCTCTAGCTTCCGTTTGGATCCCGGTTGTGCTCCTCTGGTCCCGCTTTCCACAACCACCCAGTTTCCTATCCGCAGAAGCCAGCCATAGGGTTCACTACCTCGCGGTGCACTCCTGTCCCCCTACGGTGTGCATCTGTCACCTGGCCACAGGTGATCCTGACAGCCCATGCGGGTTGGAATATGTTGGACGGACTATTAGGAAACTCAGTATAAGATTGGGGGAGCACATTACCAACATAAAAAATGGTTTTGACAAACATAATGTGTCAAAACATTATGATCTTGTACACAATAGAAACCCAAAAGGTACTATCTTTATTGGTCTGGAAAAATATGTGCCCCATTGGAGAGGTGGAAATGGTAGATTAAGCATATCCAGATCTGAAACCAGCTGGATACATAAATTAGGCTGTCACACACCGGGAGGCCTTAATGTGGAATGGGACATAAATTGCTTCATTAATAATGGGTGATTTATTATTTTGATGTCCCTTCCAATAATCTTTATCCATTTTTCACTTTCTTACCTTTTGTGTATTTTCGATCTGGGCTTTAGTTTATGGATAACATTTATGAATTTTGAACAATTAGTATATGTAATAGAGAGTTTTTTATTGATTTCATATATATATATATATATATATATATATATATGTGTAATGTATATTAATCTGTTATAATTGGGACTTTACAAATCCCTCTTTTTGTAAACAGTTACATCATGACCCACAAGATGGCGTTGTGTGGAATAGATTCAAATAGGTGCAATATCCAGAGGTTCATCCGGGTGTCAGGATGTGATTGTTATCTATGTATAGACCTCTGCATTGAGAATTCAATGCACAGGTCCACTCTATCTGCTCCGTCTGTCAATCTGAGGCCTAACCAATGAGAGAACCCTTTGCGGGCCCTTTGGCTATAAATAGCGTGTGCGCGCTTGCGTGGGCGTGCCCCTGATGACATCAGATTTGACAAAACGACGTAGGGCGACACGTGCACGCATTGCGCACGCGCAAAGGGTCATTTGATTGACAGAATACGGAGCTTTTTATTCCTTGCAAGGAGTTTTTTAACCAGCATTTTAATATCTCAGGACTTGTTACTTTGAGGTTCTGTATCGCATACTTTGTGAAAATAAACCCCTTTTTTTATGGATGAACGCTACACTATGGAAAGTTTTTCTTTCTCTTTTAGATTTTATCCTACTTACTGAGGAACATCCACTCTGATCTGCCAAGAGTGTGTCTACTCCCAGTTCTGGTCAGGTGTTCAATCAACGTCTCTGGAGACTCTCCCATTGTGGATGAAGCATTCCTGCAGAATCGTCCTGCCTTCCATGGAGTAAAACATCACTCTACTGAGCCTGTTTTGACCCCCCTGAGAAGGGTGGTCGCAGGCTGTCTGGTAAGCCTTCATTCTTCACCTTGGTGGCGGGATCTTTACTAAGTGTTGGAGCATTTTGCCTATGATTTTCATCAGATACCTGCACTCTGTAGAACTCTTATCATCTTTAAATAGAGGAGAAGATTTCATATATTTTTCACTGACACACATGAACTTTAAATTGTTTATTTGTAGTATTCACTTATGTTTTTGATACTTTTTCTTATATTTTTTCACTGTATAGCCATACACAGTATTTTTGTATATTTATAGTGTAGTAAACATGTTTCAAATTCAATCATTTAAAATTTCAAATTCAACTGACATAGTGCTCACTGTTGTTTTATTATTAAAAACATAAAAATAAAGTGCCATTCACATCATAAAAAGAACACTCATCTGTTAACACTGGGGCAGACCCCCAGCCGATAGCTCTCTTTCTCACAAATTTCTGAATAGCCACGCACAGGCAACGCCCTACCAGTTTTGTCGTAATGACGTCATTGGGGGCACCAGGTCACGCACAGGCCACAACCTACCAGTTTTGTCATAATGGTGCTGGTGCCCACGAGGATGTAATTATGACAAAATGCGTAGGTTGTGGCCTTGCTGTGGCTACTCAGAACTGAGTGAGAGAGAGAGAGAGCTATCAGCTGGAGGAACTGGATTTTTTGTATAGTATCCATATCCATCTGAACAATTGCAATTGGTGACAGGTTTTACAACGGGTAGTCCTATTTAGTCAAACAATGTCTACTCTGAGTTGGTCAAGCTTCAATATGCTGTAAAATGGCAAGCATATGGGATTACCCATTAGCACCATATTCTTAGTAAAGGTTCTTTTGTCACTTTTTCTATCCTACAGTCTCAATACGTCCAACCTGATCACATGCACTTTTCTTATCTACAGCTTAAGCATGCAGTAGCAGCTCAGGGATCCTCGGATGTCTGCCATCCTTCTCCTACTCCTATTTTTAATCTTATACAAAACACTACCTTGACTAAAGGTTTATTCTCCAGCTGCTACATCATGCTTTTGAATGCCTAGTTGGATGACTATCTTTGTAGGGTACTGCAGCACCGGGTGACTGATGTGGGTGCTGTGCAGGCTGACCAATTGGAAGATGTTCTACAATCAGGTTACTTGAAGTCCCTGAATGTTTCACAGACTCTCCAAATTATACATTCTAGTATGTGTCCACTATACCCTTTATAAGCTATATAAAATGGGTTTATTACAAGATCCTATTTGTAGTAAGTGTCGTGGGAATCACAGGGATCTAATTCACATATTATGGAAGTGTCCCAAACTTCATAAATATTGCTTAAATTAGATACGCTGTGCTAAGAAATTATATTAATAATAGAGTAAACTGATACTATGTGTAATACCTCCAAGTTAATAAATCAAATAGGAAATAAATAAATAAATAAATAAATATCAGATAAGTGAATACATAAAACAAATGCATATGGCATACAATAAAAACTTAAAAAAACTTAAAGTGCCTGGTGCATAACTGTGCGCAAAAAAAACATAAGCGTAAACAAATAATACATCAAAAGTGCTCCTGTGCTGTTATAAAGTGTCCAAATATGTCATTAATGACCGTGATGAAAAAAGAACAACAATAACACAGGAAAAATTGGTGGTTCAGGTCATATGACAAAGTTCTCATGTGCAGATGAATAACATCCAGCTGCGTTGCTGATAAAGTGATGATAGTCTGTGTAATTCAAAAACAATTTATTATGTGATCCAAGACGTGCTAGGGTGTCATCACTCAGGTGCCCCCCTTAGGTAATGAACGCTCATGAACTCTCACCTTGGAGCGTGCGACTTTGCAATTAAACTAAGTCAAAGCACGCATGTGAACCACCTCTGGGCTCTTTAGTAGTATCAGGCTCCTGGGTTCCTCAGCATATCCATCCGGGATATATGAAAGGAAAACTTGATAGTGCAATAAAGTTTTAAACAATTTATTAACTAAAGCAAAAATCCCCTTCTGGGGTACTCACACAGATCGGGTGCGTCAGTGCACCATTCTATGATGAACATAAACAAGGTATACCAAGTTGGTATCGGGATAATACGAGCATCCTCCTTAGCTTCACAAGCTGCCTGTCGTGCCGTCCTGACCCCTCCCCAACGCGTATTTATACAGGGCTATCATATGTACTTCCCCCTGAAGTAGATACGATAGCCCTGTATCGATACGCGTTGGTATACCTTGTTTATGTTCATCATAGAATGGTGCACTGACGCACCAGATCTGTGTGAGTACCCCAGAAGGGGATTTTTGCTTTAGTTAATAAATTGTTTAAAACTTTATTGCACTATCGAGTTTTCCTTTCATATATCCCGGATGAATATGCTGAGGAACCCAGGAGCCTGATACTACTAAAGAGCCCAGAGGTGGTTCACATGCGTGCTTTGACTTAGTTTATTGCAAAGTCGCACGCTCCAAGGTGAGCGTTCATTACCTAAGGTGGGCGCCTGAGTGATGACACCCTAGCACGTCTTGGATCACATATTAAATTGTTTTTGAATTACACAGACTATCATCACGTTATCAGCAACGCAGCTGGATGTTATTCATATGCACATGAGCACTTTGTCATATGACCTGAACCACCAATTTTTCCTGTGTTGTTCTTTTTTCATCACGGTCATTAATGACATATTTGGACATTTTATAACAGCACAGGAGCACTTTTGATGTATTATTTGTTTACGCTTTTTTTTTTTTTTGAACAGTTATCCACCAGGCACTTTAAATTAAGTTTTTATTGTATGCCATATGCATTTATTTTATGTATTAACTTATCTGATATTTATTTATTTATTTCCTATTTGATTTAATAACTTGGAGGTATTACACATAGTATCAGTGTACACTATTATTAATATAATTTCTTAGCGCAGCATATCTAATTTATTCATTTGCCTTTGCACGATATATGTGACGTGTTTAACTCTAGCAGCTTTTGGATAATTCATTCAATTAAAGCGTCTGGGCAGTGGTGGCTCACAGAATTTCTTCCATTTTTTGTTTCATAAATATTGCTCCTAGATTGTATAAACAATAAATAGAGCCTTCCACACTGCTGTTCAATTGATCACCCCCCAGATCACCCCCCAGCCCCCCAGTCACAGTGTCACCGATTGCAGTGATCATTTATTTTACTGATCACTGCAATCAGTGACATTTGTAACTGTAAAAGTGTCAGGGTAGTTAGTGTTAGGTCCCTTAGGTCCAGGGTAGCCCCCCAACCCCCCCCCCTAATAAAGGTTTAACCCCTTGATTACCCCCCAGGTAACCCTTTCCGCCCCTAGCACCACTGTCACTAAGCGATCGTTATTCTGATCGGTGTATTAGTGTCGGTGATGCCGCTAGGTAGTCAGTTATATTTTTATGTTCGCCGTCAGGTTTTTATAGCGTCAGGTACCCCCATATATTACCTAATAAAGGTCTAACCCCCTGATCGCCCCCCAGGTAATCCTTTCAGCCCCTAGCACCACTGTCACTAAGCGATCATTTTTCTGATCGGTGTATTAGTGTCGGTGATGCCGCTAGGTAGTCAGTTATTTTTTTATGTTCGCCGCCAGGTTTTTATAACATCAGGTACCCCCATATATATTACCTAATAAAGGTTTGACCCCTTGATCGCCCCCCAGGTAATCCTTTCAGCCCCTAGCACCAGTGTCACTAAGCGATCGTTTTTCTGATCGCTGTATTAGTTATGCTGGTGCCGCTAGGTAGTCAGTTATTTTTTTATGTTCGCCGCCAGGTTTTTATAGCGTCAGGTACCCCCATATATTACCTAATAAAGGTTTTAACCCCCTGATTGCCCCTAGTTAACCCTTTCACCAGTGATCACCGTATAAGTGTCACGGGTGACGCTGGTTAGTTAGTTTGCTTTTTATAGTGTCAGGGCACCCGTCGTATATATAACCCAATAAAGGTTTAACCCCCTGATCGCCCAGCGGGTGATATCAATTAGGTTTTAGCGTCAGAGAGGGTCTGCGTCGCCCCAAGCAGTGTCAGGTTAGTGCCAGTAGCGCTAACACCCACGCGTGAAGCATACACCTCCCTTAGTGGTATAGTATCTGATCAGATCTATACTAGCGCCCCCAGCGGTTTAGGGTTCCCAAAAACGCAGAGTTAGCGGGATCAGCCCAGATACCTGCTAGCACCTGCGTTTTGCCCCTCCGTCCAGCCCAGGCCACCCAAGTGCAGTATCGATCGATCACTGTCACTTACAAAACACAACACACATAACTGCAGCGTTCGCAGAGACAGACCTGATCCCTGCGACTCCAGTGCTGTAGGAGGTGATTTCACCACCACAGTTAAAAAAAAAGAGCATATATGCCGAAGCATGGGGGCAGCAGGGGCGGAGGAGCGATTTTGCTCCTAATGCCGCGTACATACGGTCGAAATTCCGACAGAGGCTTGCCCGTGGAAAAGTCTGACCGTGTGTACGCGGCATAACTTTTGCGGGATGATGCCCGCATGCTTCGGCATATATAAATGGTGCATGTATGCCCATCATTAGAAGTGGGTGAATGAAGGGAGGTTTTCTAATGGTGGGCATTCCCACCGATCAATCTCTTTTTTTCGTTCAGCCAACAGGCTGCATGAAAAAAAAGATTACAATACATGTCCAACAAGGACCAGCAACGTACTGGTATGTTGCTGGACTTTGAATGGTTATACCAGAATGATGCCTGCGGGTTTAGGTATCATCTTGGTATCATTCATTTGAGCCAGCGGCCGGCTTTCATGTAAAAGCAATCCTAGCGGGTTATTAGCCTCTGGGCTGCTTTTACAAGCAGTGGGAGGGAATGTCCCCACCCCGGATATAAAAAGCGCCATTGGGAAATTGGGAAAGCATTTTATCACACCGATCTTGGTGTGGTCAGATGCTTTGAGGGCAGAGGAAAGATCTAGGGTCTAATAGACCCCATTTTTTTTAAAAAAAGAGTACCTGTCACTACCTATTGCTATCATAGGGGATATTTACATTCCCTGAGATAACAATAAAAAAAAAAAATATGGAAGGAACAGTTTAAAAATAAAATAAAAAAGGAAAATTAAAAATTAGATTTTTTTTTTTTTTTTTTTTAAACCACCCCTGTCCCGCCCTGCTCTTGCGCAAAGGTGAACGCAAGCATCGGTCTAGCGTCATATGTAAACAGCAATTGCATCATGCATGTGAGGTATCGCCGCGAAGGTCAGATGGAGGGCAGTAATTTTAGCAGTAGACCTCCTCTGTAAATCTAAGGTGGTAACCTGTAAAGGCTTTTAAAGGCTTTTAAAATGTATGTAGTTTGACGCCACTGCGCGTTTGTGCGAAATTTTAAAGCATGTCGTGTTTGGTATCTATGTACTCGGCCTAAGATCATCTTTTTTATTTCATCAAACATTTGGGCAATATAGTGTGTTTTAGTGCATTAAAATTAAAAAAAGTGTATTCTTTCCCCAAAAAATGCATTTGAAAAATCGCTGCGCAAATACTGTGTGGAAAAAAAATGCAACACCCACCATTTTAATCTGTAGGGCCTTTGCTTTAAAAAAATATATAATGTTTGGGGGTTCAACTTAATTTTCTTGCAAAAAAAATATGTTTTCATGTAAACAAAAAGTGTCAGAAAGGGCTTTGTCTTCAAGTGGTTAGAGTGGATGTAAGCTTCCTAATGTTGTGTATAAAATGCCAGGACAGTTCAAAACCCCCCCAAATGACCCCATTTTGGAAAGTAGACACCTCAAGCTATTTGCTGAGAGGCATGTCGAGTCCATGGAATATTTTATATGTTGACACAAGTTGCGGAAAAAAGACAATTATTTTTTTATTTTTTATTTTTTTGCACAAAGTTGTCACTAAATGATATATTGCTCAAACATGCCATGGGAATATGTGGAATTGCACCCCAAAATACATTCTGTTGCTTCTCCTGAGTACGGGGATACCACATGTGTGAGACTTTTTGGGAGTCTAGCCGCGTACAGGACCCCAAAAACCAAGCACCGCCTTCAGGCTTTCTAAGGGTGTAAATTTTGGATTTCACTCCTCACTGCCTATAACAGTTTCGGAGGCCATGGAATGCCCAGATGGCACAAAACCACCCCAAATGACCCCATTTTGGAAAGTAGACACCCCAAGCTATTTGCTGAGAGGTATGGTGAGTATTTTGCAGATCTCACTTTTTGTCACAAAGTTTTGAATATTGAAAAAAAAAATTATTTACTTTCTTCATTTTCAAAAACAAATGAGAGCTGTAAAATACTCACCGTGCCTCTCAGCAAATAGCTTGGGGTGTCTACTTTCGAAAATGGGGTCATTTGGGGGGGTTTTGTGCTATTTTGGCATTTTATGGCCTTCGAAACTGTGATAGGTAGTGAGGAGTGAAATCAAAAATTTGTGCCCTTAGAAATCCTGAAGGCGGTGCTTGGTTTTCGGGGTCCCGTACACGGCTAGGCTCCTAAAAAGTCCCACACATGTGGTATCCCCGTACTCAGGAGAAGCAGCAAAATGTATTTTTGGGTGCAATTCCACATATTACCATGGCATGTGTGAGCAGTATATCATTTAGTGACAACTTTTTGTAATTTTTATTTTTTTTTGTTATTATTCAATCACTTGGGACAAAAAAAAATATTCAATGGGCTCAACATGCCTCTCAGCAATTTCCTTGGGGTGCCTACTTTCCAAAATGGGGTCATTTGGGGAGGTTTTGTGCTATTTTGGCATTTTATGGCCTTCGAAACTGTGATAGGTAGTGAGGAGTGAAATCAAAAATTTGCGCCCTTAGAAATCCTGAAGGCGGTGCTTGGTTTCGGGGTCCCGTACGCGGCTAGGCTCCTAAAAAGTCCCACACATGTGGTATCCCTGTACTTAGGAGAAGCAGCAGAATAGATTTTAGGGTGCAATTCCACATATAACCATGGCATGTGTGAGCAATATATCATTTAGTGACAACTTTTTGTAATATTCTTTTTATTTATTTATTTTTTGTCATTATTCAATCACTTGGGACAAAAAAAAAATATTCAATGGGCTCAACATGCCTCTCAGCAATTTCTTTGGGGTGTCTACTTTCCAAAATGGGGTTATTTGGGGGGGTTTTGTACTGCCCTGCCATTTTAGCACCTCAAGAAATGAGATAGGCAGTCATAAATTAAAAGCTGTGTAAATTCCAGAAAATGTACCCTAGTTTGTAGACCCTATAACTTTTGCGCAAACCAATAAATATACGCTTATTGACATTTTTTTTACTAAGGACATGTGGCTGAATAAATTTTGGCCTAAATGTATGACTAAAATTTAGTTTATTAGATTTTTCTTATAACAAAAAGTAGAAAATATCATTTTTTTTCTAAATTTTCGGTCTTTTTCCGTTTATATCGCAAAAAAAAATCGCAGAGGCAATCAAATACCATTAAAAGAAAGCTCTATTTGTGGGAAGAAAAGGACACAAATTTTGTTTGGGTACAACATTGCATGTCCGCACAATTTCCAGTTAAAGCAGCGCAGTGCCAAATTGTGAAATCACCTCTGGTCATTATGGTCCGTATTGGTCCGGTCCTTAAGTGGTTAATGCCCGTAAACTTATGTTCAAGTTTCAAAAGTCTGATAATGCGCCAACATCCAAGGAATAGATACACCATATGGGAGACACCCTGTGCCTTGAGCGCCTCATTTACACACATCATGGCTGCCCTGCCAAATTTGAGAAAGTTCAGGAGGAATTGGTAAACACTCCTGGTCTTTTCCCGATTGACCAAATGTTGCAAAGGCTACTCTAATGTATGGTTTACCCACTTCAGTTTACTGCTGTGCCACTTCAATATACTGTGTTAGCTTAAAGCTATGATTGTCAAACACTATGAGCTGTCATGTCATACTTTTTAATGGTTTGTCTGCTCTGGAAATGTTTATTTTTTTAATAAACTTCTTTCTGATTTACAAAAATAAATAAATCTGTTAGAGACTGAGAGGCAGACTGGGCAGGTTGACACTGAGTTTCAGTGTCACACCACTGACTTTGCCAGTAGGAAGCAATTGAAAAACTAGCTGAAATCTTTTAAGAGGGAAGCAAAAATAAAAAATAAAAATAATGTAGTTGCACAAGTGTGCACACCCTCTTATAAATGGGGATGTAGCTGTGTTCAGAATTAAGCAATCAAACTCATGTTCAATAGGAGTCACCTGCCATCATTTAAAGTGCCTCTGATTAACCCCAAATAAAGTTCAGCTGTTCTAGTAGGTATTTTCTGACATTTTCTTAGTCAGTATTTTCTGACATTTTCTTAGTCGCATCCTACAGCAAAAGCCATGGTCCACAGAGAGATTACAAAGCATCAGAGGGATCTCATTGTTAAAAGGTATCAGTCAAGAGAAGGGTGCAAAAGAATTTCCAAGGCATTAGATAAACCATGGAACACAGTGAAGACAGTCATCATCAAGTGGAAAAAATATGGCACAAAAGTGGCATTAGCAAGAACTAGACGTCCCTCCAAAGTTGAAGAAAAGACGAGAAGAAAACTGGTCAGGGAGGCTGCCAAGAGGCCTACAGCAACATTAAAAGAGCTACAGGAATATCTGGCAAGTACTGGCTGTGTGGTACATGTGACAACAATCTTCTGTATTCTGTCTAGGGCTATGTCTGGGCTATGAGGTAGAGTAAAAATAAGGGGAGGTTTGGGACTTTAAATGAAGCACATGATAAACCAGAGCATGTGCCTCCATCCCTAAATTATTGGAGAAATGAGGGAAGTTAGGGACTTTAAATGAGGCGTGTGACACACAAGGGGTAAAATTAATGCACAATGGAACATTTATTCATACATGAAAATATACCTAAAAGACATGATATCTAACAGAAATAAAGAATATTGAATAGGAGCTGATATGCATCAAGTGGTAACTACATGATTTTGCCAAGATTCCATAAAATTCATATAATATCCAGATGTAAACGCATGATTGTTTCAAGTAAAACTGCATCTATAGAGCTCTACGCGTTTCATGGATGAACCTCCACTTCCTCAAGAGCAAGCGCAGCTGAGTATAAATCAGCTCAAATTTAGAACATGTGATGCTGAGGAAGACAGACGATAATCAGTCCTGAACGGAAGCTGTGGGAACGTGACCCGCACACAGCCCATGCAGGTACACACCACACTTGAGGGAGCAAACAAGGTATTTATGTTGGAGTTCACAGAGTGCATGCAGCAAGTACCAAGCTTATCTTGGATCCCAGTAGTGGTGGGTAAAAATCTGAATGTGATCTATAAGGTGTCCAGTAACACATGAGAGGGTGCTTTCTCAGCATCACATGTTCTAAAATTGAGCTGATTTGTAAGTAATATTGGGGCATTCCCCCCCCTCTTTGTACTATATCACATCAGAATTTTTATACATACATTTTTTGCAGATACGCAAGGAAGTGGAGGTTTATCCACGAAAACACATAGAGCTTTATAGATGCAGTTTTTCTTGATACAATCATGCGTTTACATATAGATATTATATGAATTATATGAATTTTATGGAATCTTGGCAAAGTCATGTATCTACCATTTGATGTCAATGTATGCATATCAGCTCCTATTCAATATTCTTTATTTCTGTTACATATCATGTCTTTTTATGTGTATTTTCATGTATGAATACATGTGCCATTGTGCACTAATTTTACCGCTTGTGTGTCACACGCCTCATTTAAAGTCCTAAGCTTCCCTCTTTTCTCCTATGGGGTAGAGTGGCGGAAGCCTTTTCTTACAAAGAAAAACATCCAAGCCTGGCTAAATTTTGAAAAAACACATCTGAAGTCTCCCAAAAGCATGTGGGAAAATGTGCTGTGGTCTGATGAAACCAAGGTTGAATTTTTTGTCCATAATTCGAAAAGATATGTTTGGCGCAAAAACAACACTGCACATCACAAAAGAACACCATACCCACAGTGAAGCATGGTGGTGGCAGCATCATGCTTTGTGGCTGTTTTTCTTCAGCTGGAATAGGGGCCTTAGTCAAGGTAGAGGGAGTTTTGAACAGTTCCTAATACCAGTAAATATTGGCACAAATCCTTCAGGCTTCTACTAGAAAGCTGAACACGAAGAGGAACTTCATCTTTCAGCATGATAACGACCCAAAGCGTACATCCAAATCAACAAAGGAATGGCTTCACCAGAAGAAGTTTAAAGTTTTGGAATGGGGACATGGGGAATGGAATGGGAATGGGGACCCCCCTGCCTTTCCCGTGAGTCGGACCGCGGGTCCCGCGGACTCGATCGCCGCTGGGATCCCCGCGATCGTCTCACAGAGGCATGGAGCGGGAAGATGTTAGTGTAAACACAACATCTCCCCGCTCATCTACTGACACTGTCAGCGATCTCCGCTCTGTGTAATCGGAGCGGAGATCGGTGATGTGTCACTCGTAGCCACGCCCCCTCAGTTAGAAACACGCCCCTAGGCACACTTAACCCCTCCAGCGCCCCTAGTGGTTAACCCCTTCACTGCCAGTGTCATTTTTACAGTAAACGGTGCATTTTTATTGCACTGTTCGTTGTAAAAATTACAATGGTCCCAAAAATGTGTCAAAAGTGCCCGATGTGTCCGCCATAATGTCGCAGTCACAAAAAAAATGCTGATTACTAGTAAAAAAAAAATAATGAATAAAAATGCCTTAAAACTATCCCCTATTTTGTAAATGCTATAATTTTTGCGCAAACCAATCAATAAACGCAGATTGCGTTTTTTTTACCAAAAATATGTAGAAGAATACATATCGGCCTAAACTGAGGAAAAAAAATGTTTTTTTATATATTTTTGGGGGATATTTATTATAGCAAAAAGTAAAAAATATGTCATTTTTTTCAATATTGTTGCTCTATTTTTGTTTATAGCGCAAAAAATAAAAACCGCAGAGGTGATCAAATACCACCAAAAGAAAGCTCTATTTGTGGGAAAAAAAGGACGCTAATTTTGTTTGGGAGCCACGTCGCACGACCGCGCAATTGTCAGTTAAAGCGACGCAGTGCCGAATCGCAAAAAGGGGCCTGGTCATTATGCTGCGTATTGGTCCAGAGCTGAAGTGGTTAAAGGTGGAAAAAATGAAATGATTTATCTTTGTCTCACTTTTTACACCACAGAAACCTGACATTTTAACAGGGGTGTGTAGATTTTTATATCCACTGTATACACCTGGGTATACAGTACTGTATGTGCATAATTCCATTAGGACTCCTGCTTGCCGAATCCCACCCAAGACCATACAAAGCCTTCAGGCAAGAGTCCCTCACCTTGTATGAGGGAGAACCCCTGAACTCCCAAAAGAGGTCTACACTTGTAAAAGCTTTTTGTGGGAAATCTGGAAAACCATAGAGCCAATTAATCATGTTTTTGGCAAAACATGTTTAGAAAAAAGTTCAATTCTAATATTTAACCTTTTGTTCTGAACATATGTGTCCAGGTAGCAAAACTAGGAGACGCATAAAACTAATTTTATTGTAAATTTTTTGTATAAAACCCACTTACGTAACAAGATGAAATACAAACTCTTAATATGAATAAAATATTGATTTCATTACACATTTTAGGGCATTTTAATTCAGAAACATTGTATATGTTTGCATATTTTCTTGCATATTTGCATACATGTTTGCATATATCCTGAGAAGATGAACATTAATTAGACTTTAAAATCAATTTCAAAATGATACTAAGGATGTTTCTTGCATTTTAAAAAGGTAACGAAAGACTTTCTTCCTTTGTGTGTTATGTTTGAGAAAAACGGGCAGGAAATCAACAGTATTATGAAGGGATTAAAAAGGAAATAATCTGTCTTTATGGCCTATTAAGAAGTTCATCACAACAACATATTTCTGTAGGTATTTAACCCCCTAAATCTTAAATTATTGTTTTGTAGGTTAGTTACTTAGTTAGATGGACAACTACTGTAGTGGTTAGAGAAAAAATACAAGCATATCTGCTACTCAACAGCCATAAAACTGTTGAGAAGGATGACACATTTCTTCAAAGAGTACTTATAAAAGACAACCTATTACTGGTTCAAATCTGTTAAATTAGCAAAGAAGCCAGGAGCCCAAAAACCTAGGAGATCTAGCGTGCAAAAAGCAATTAAAACAAATAGAAGATTAAGCCTGATGCATCTAGCTTGCTGGACTGCACTATTAGTCAAAGAAGCCACCCATCTCATTTGTGGACAAGTACCGTAGTTAAGTTTGGGGAAGTAGAGGGTTGGGGCATCATGGTCTGAGTTTGAGATCTCTCCAAGCTTACATGTGCAGGTACCTCTACATTCTTACAATTTCAGTCATAATGATAGTTTGCCATCTTTATCGCATTCAGGTTCACTTCACACTTAAGGGAGAAAAAAAGCAGCAGAAGTAGAAACTGATAAAGCAAAGAAAGAGAAATATGCATATGTAGCAAAGCTGTAATGCATACTGATGAAACAATGGGCATATTCATTGTGGCAGTGATAAGCATAATAAAAGTTCTGGTAATAAGGACTTAATATTACTAAGGGACTGACATGTACATTCACTGTGGCAATGATATGACTATATACAAATATACAGATACTGGTATATACAAATCATACAGATACTGGTATATGTTTTTCGTTAACACTGCACAATTTTTTAATGAGCATATGTATTTTTTAGGTTATTATAGAATACCATGTCATGGTCTTTAAAAAAAGGTATCATAGAAAATAAACGACTTATAAGTCTGTTTAAATATGCACCACTTAACACTTCTGCTGCCTCATGCATCACTGAAGCAATGTAAAAATGAGTAAAGAATAGATTTAGAGTTCAGTGTAGTAGTACCATGATCATAAATAGCAACATGAAAGGTGGATTGGGCTGAATTTAAAAAATTTATTGGATGATATGTGATATGTTCTGGAAATGAGAGCACTTAACCACTTAAGCCCCGGACCATTTGGTAGCTAGAGGACCAGAGGTGAATTCAGAATTTTGCACTGCGCTGCTTTAACTGTAAATTGTGCGGACATGCAATGTTGTACCCAAACGAAATTTGCGTCCTTTTCTTCCCACAAATAGAGCTTTCTTTTAATGGTATTTGATTGCCTCTGCGATTTTTATTTTTTGCGATATAAACGGAAAAAAAACGAAAATTTTGAAAAAAATGATATTTTCTACTTTTTGTTATAAGAAAAATCGAATAAACTCAATTGTAGTCATACATTTAGGCCAAAATGTATTCAGCCACATGTTTTTAGTAAAAAAAAATTCAATAAGCGTATATTTATTGGTTTGCGCAAAAGTTATAGAGTTTACAAACTAGGGTACATTTTCTGAAATTTACACAGCTTTAAATTTATGACTGCCTATCTCATTTCTTGAGGTGCTAAAATGACAGGGCAGTACAAAACCCCCCCAAATGACCCCATTTTGGAAAGTAGACACCCCAAGGAAATTGCTGAGAGGCATGTTGAGCCCATTGAATTTTTTATTTTTTTGTCCCAAGTGATTGAATAATGACTAAAAAAAAAAAAAAAAAAATTACAAAAAGTTGTCACTAAATTATATATTGCTCACACATGCCATGGTTATATGTGGAATTTCACCCCAAAATACATTTTGCTGCTTCTCCTGAGTACGGGGATACCACATGTGTGGGACTTTTTGGGAGCCTAGCCGCGTACGGGACCCCGGAAACCAAGCACCGCCTTCAGGATTTCTAAGGGCGCAAATTTTTGATTTCACTCCTCACTACCTATCACAGTTTCGAAGGCCATAAAATGCCAAAATAGCACAAAACCCCCCCAAATGACCCCATTTTAGAAAGTAGACACCCCAAGGAAATTGCTGAGAGGCCTGTTGAGCCCATTGAATATATTTTTTTTGTCCCAAGTGATTGAATAATGACAAAAAAAAAAAATTACAAAAAGTTGTCACTAAATGATATATTGCTCACACATGCCATGGTTATATGTGGAATTACACCCCAAAATACATTTTTCTGCTTCTCCTGAGTACGGGGATACCATATGTGTGGGACTTTTTAGGAGCCTAGCCGCGTACGGGACCCCGAAAACCAAGCACCGCCTTCAGGATTTCTAGGTACAAATTTTTGATTTCACTCCTCACTACCTATCACAGTTTCGAAGGCCATAAAATGCCAAAATCGCACAAACCCCCCCCCAAATGACCCCATTTTGGAATATAGACACCCCAAGCTATTTGCTGAGAGGAATGGCGAGTATTTTACAGCTCTCATTTGTTTTTGAAAATGAAGAAAGAAAATATATACATATATTTTTTTTTTTTCAATTTTCAAAACTTTGTGACAAAAAGCGAGATCTGCAAAATACTCACAATACCTCTCAGCAAATAGCTTGGGGTGTCTACTTTCCAAAATGGGGTCATTTGGGGGGGTTTTGTGCTATCTGGGCATTCCATGGCCTCCGAAACTGTGATAGGCAGTGAGAAGTGAAATCAAAAATTTACACCCTTAGAAAGCCTGAAGGCGGTGCTTAGTTTTTGGGGTCCCGTACGTGGCTAGGCTCCCAAAAAGTCTCACACATGTGGTATCCCCGTACTCAGGAGAAGCAACAGAATGTATTTTGGGGTGTAATTCCACATATGCCCATGGCATGTTTGAGCAATATATCATTTAGTGACAACTTTGTGCAAAAAAAAAAAAAAATTGTCGTTTTTCCGCAACTTGTGTCAACATATAAAATATTCCATGGACTCGACATGCCTCTCAGTATATAGCTTGGGGTGTCTACTTTCCAAAATGGGGTCATTTGGGGGGGTTTTGAACTGTCCTGGCATTTTATACACAACATTAGGAAGCTTACATCCACTCTTCTAACCACTTGAAGACAAAGCCCTTTCTGACACTTTTTGTTTACATGAAAACAAATTTTTTTTGCAAGAAAATTAAGTTGAACCCCCAAACATTATATATTTTTTTAAAGCAAAGGCCCTACAGATTAAAATGGTGGGTGTTGCATTTTTTTTTTCTACACAGTATTTGCGCAGCGATTTTTCAAACGCATTTTTTGGGTTAAAAAATACACTTTTTTTTATTTTAATGCACTAAAACACACTATATTGCCCAAATGTTTGATGAAATAAAAAAGATGATCTTAGGCCGAGTACATAGATACCAAACACGATATGATTTAAAATTTCGCACATACGAAATACATTTTTAAAAGCCTTTAAAAGCCTTTACAGGTTACCCCAGTAGATTTTACAGAGGAGGTCTACTGCTAAAATGATTGCCCTCGATCTGACCTTCGCGGTGATACCTCACATGCATGGTGCAATTGCTGTTTACATATGACGCCAGACCGACGCTTGCGTTCGCCATTGGGCAAGAGCAGGGCAGGACAGGGGTGCTTTTTTTTTTTCTTTTTTTTTTATTATTAATTTTGCTTTTTTATTTTATTTTTTAATTGTTCCTTCCAAGTATTTTTTTTTAATCATTTTTATTGTTATCTCAGGGAATGTAAATATCCCCTATGATAGCAATAGGTAGTGACAGGTACTCTTTTTTTGAAAAAACTGGGGTCTTCTAGACCCTAGATTTTTCCTCTGCCCTCAAAGCATCTGACCACACCAAGATCGGTGTGATAAAATGCTTTCCCAATGGCGCTTTTTATATCCGGGGGGGCATTCCCTCCCACTGCTTGTAAAAGCAGTCCAGAGGCTAATTAGCCGCTAGGATTGCTTTTACATGAAAGCCGGCCGCAGGCTGAAAAGAATGATACCAAGATGATACCTAAACCCGCAGGCATCATTCTGGTATAAACATTCAAAGTCCAGCAACATACCAGTACGTTGCTGGTCCTTGTTGGACATGTATTGTAATCTTTTTATTTCATGCAGCCAGTTGGCTGAACGAAAAAAGAGATTGATCGGTGGGTATGCCCACCATTAGAATACCGCCCTTCATCCACCCACTTCCAATGATGGGCATACACGCACCATTTATATATGCCGAAGCATGGGGGCATCCTCCCGCAAAAAAGTTATGCCGCACACACATGGTCGGACTTTTCCACGGGCAAGCCTCCGTCGGAATTTCGACCGTATGTACGCGGCATTAGGAGCAAAATCGCTCCTCCGCCCCTGCTGCCCCAATGCTTCGGCATATTTGCTTTTTTTTTTTAACTGTGGTGGTGAAATCACCTCCTACAGCACTGGAGTCGCAGGGATCAGGCCTGTCTCTGCGAACGCTGCAGTTATGTGTGTTTTTGTTTTGTAAGTGACAGTGATCGATCGATACTGCACTTGGGTGGCCTGGGCTGGACGGAGGGGCAAAACGCAGGTGCCAGCAGGTATCTGGGCTGATCCCGCTAACACTGCGTTTTTGGGAACCCTAAACTGCTGGGGACGCTAGTATAGATCAGATCAGATATTGATCTGTTCAGATACTATACCACTAAGGGGGGTGTATGCTTCACGCGTGGGTGTTAGCGTTACTGGCACTAACCTGACGCTGCCTGGGGTGTGACGCAGACCCTCTCTGACGCTAAAACCTAATTGATATCACCCGCTGGGCGAGCAGGGGGTTAAACCTTTATTGGGTTATATACACGGCGGGTGCCCTGACACTATAAAAAGCAAACTAACTAACCAGCGTCACCCGTAACACTTATATGGTGATCACTGGTGAAAGGGTTAACTAGGGGCAATCAGGGGGTTAAAACCTTTATTAGATAATATATGGGGGTACCTGACGCTATAAAAACCTGCGGCGAACCTAAAAAAAATTACCAGCTACCGATCTGCATCACCGACACTAAGACAGCATTTAGAAAAACGATTGCTTAGCGACAGTGGTGATGGGGGTGAAAGGGTTACCTGGGGGGCGATCAAGGGGGTTAAACCTTTATTAGATAATATATTGGGGTACCTGACACTATAAAAACATGCGGCGAACCTAAAAAAAATTACTGGCTACGATCTGCATCACCGACACTAAGACAGCGTTTAGAAAAACAATTGCTTAGCGACAGTGGGGATAGGGGGTGAAAGGGTTACCTGGGGGGCGATCAAGGGGGTTAAACCTTTATTAGATAATATATTGGGGTACCTGACGCTATAAAAACCTGCGGCGAACCTAAAAAAATTACCGGCTACCGATCTGCATCACAGACACTAAGACAGCATTTAGAAAAACGATCGCTTAGTGACAGTGGTGATAGGGGGTGAAAGGGTTACCTGGGGGGCGATCAAGGGGGTTAAACCTTTATTAGATAATATATTGGGGTACCCGACGCTATAAAAACCTGCGGCGAACCTAAAAAAAATTACTGGCTACGATCTGCATCACCGACACTAAGACAGCGTTTAGAAAAACAATTGCTTAGCGACAGTGGTGATAGGGGGTGAAAGGGTTACCTGGGGGGCGATCAAGGGGTTAAACCTTTATTAGATAATATATTGGGGTACCTGACGCTATAAAAACCTGCGGCGAACCTAAAAAAAATTACCGGCTACCGATCTGCATCACAGACACTAAGACAGCGTTTAGAAAAACGATCGCTTAGTGACAGTGGTGATAGGGGGTGAAAGGGTTACCTGGGGGGCGATCAAGGGGGTTAAACCTTTATTAGATAATATATTGGGGTACCTGACGCTATAAAAACCTGCGGCGAACCTAAAAAAAATTACTGGCTGCCGATCGGCATCACTGACGCTAAGACAGCGATCAGAAAAATGATCGCTAAGCGACAGTGGTGATAGGCGGTGAAAGGGTTATCTGGGGGGTGATCAGGGGGTTAAACCTTTATTAGGGGGGGTTAGGGGGCTACACTGGACCTAAGACTAAACTTTGGTGACACTTTTACAGTCACAAATGTCACTAATTGCAGTGATCACTAAATAAATGGTCACTGCAATCAGTGACACTGTGACTGGGGGCTGGGGGGGTGATCTGGGGGGCCTGGGGGGGCGATTTATGTCCCTATGTGTCCTGGTGTCAGTGTAGTGTTGTGTGCACTGACCTGATATCTTCTCTTGTACGGCGCTCGGTATATGTGAGCGCCGCACCAGAGATGACATCACTTCCTCCTGCTCCCTCTGTCTGACACAGACAGAGGGGGCATTTCCATTCGCCGGGAGCGATCGCGAGGGGGTGGCCAGAAACGAATGGCTGCCCCCTCATCCCGGAACGCTCCCGGACACTTAGCCACCGCTCACTGTACAGAAGGGGGGTCCGATTGGACCCCCCAACTATACAAAGGCAATCACGTATGCTCTACGTGATTGTGCCTGTCGGTGCCATTCTGCCGACGTATATATACAGTGAGCGGTCGTTAAGTGGTTAAAGTCGAACTATAGGCAAAATTTTTTTTTTTTCATTTTGGATAGAGTAAGGGAGGGTTAGATTTTATTTCTCTATCCCATTTCACAGATTTCCTTTCACTTCCTGTCCCATAGCTAAACAGGAAGTGAGAGGAAATCTCTGAAAATTAAAGTAATTCCTTGGGGACCCCCAGGTCACCAGAACTAGTGTTCCCATTGGAAGATTTCCCCTTGTTTACTTTTCTGGGGACAACCCGAAATTCAGGATTTTATTTAACTTTCACTTTTTTTATGATAATGGTAAACAGGACAAATAGAGAGGGTTAACCTCCCTAAAGCGCTCTATCCAAAACAAAAAAAAAGTTTTGCCTTTGGTTATACTTTAACATCACAAACTGGAATTATGATGTTCGTGAAAGTAGACCAGGGGTGTCCAACCGGCAGCCCAAGGGCCGCATGCAGCCCAAGACAGCTATGAATACAGCCCAATGAAAAATCATAAGCTTACTTAACCACGTCAATACAGGGCACTTCTACCTCTTTCCTGCCCAGGACAATTTTCAGCTTTCAGTGCTCTCACACTTTGAATGACAATTACACAGTCATGCAACACTATACCCAAATACATTTTTTATAATTTTTTGAGACCATAGGGCTTTCTTTTGGTGATATTTAACCACTTCCATACTGGGCCTATTCTGGCACTTCTCTTTTTCATGTAAAAATCATAATTTTTTTGCTAGAAAAATACTCAGAACCCCCAAACATTATATATGTTTTTTTAGCAGACACCCTAGGGCAGGGATATGCAATTAGCGGACCTCCAGCTGTTGCAGAACTACAAGTCCCATGAGGCATAGCAAGACTCTGACAGCCACAAGCATGACACCCAGAGGCAGAGGCATGATGGGACTTGTAGTTTTGCAACAGCTGGAGGTCCGCTAATTGCATATCCCTGCCCTAGGGTATAAATTGGCGGTCATTGCAACTTTTTATTTTGCACGGTATTTGCGCAATAGTTTTTCAAACGCCTTTTTTTTGGGGGAAAACAACTGTTTCATGAATATAAAAATAACAAAACAGTAAAGTTAGCCCAATTTTTTTGTATAATGTGAAAGAAGCTGTTACGCTGAGTAAATAGATACCTAACATGTCACGCTTTAAAATTGTGCACACTCATGGAATGGAGCCAAACTTCGGTACTTAAAAATCTCCATAGGCGACGCTTTAATTTTTTTTACAGGTTACCAGTTTAGAGTTACAGAGAAGGTCTAGTGCTAGAATTGTTGCACACACTCTAACGCACGCGTCGATACCTCACATGTGTGGTTTGAACAGCGTTTACATGTGTGGGCGGAACTTACGTGTGTGTTTGCTTCTGAGCGCGAGCTACTGGGGACAGGGGCGTTTTAATTTTTGTTTTAGTTTTTTTTACTTACATTTTTTTATTTTTACACTTTAAAAAAAAATAAAAAAATTTGGAATCTATTGTGACAGGTGCTAGAATTGTTGCACACGCTCTACGCACGCGTCGATACCTCACATGTGTGGTTTGAACAGCGTTTACATGTGTGGGCGGGACTTACGTGTGTGTTTGCTTCTGAGCGCGAGCTACCGGGGACAGGGGCGTTTTAATTTTTGTTTTAGTTTTTTTTACTTAATTTTTTTTATTTTTACACTTTAAAAAAAATAAAAAAAAATTGGAATCTATTGTGACAGGTCCTCTTTATGGAGAGATGCGGGGTCAATAAGACCCCACATCTCTCCTCCAGGCTGGATAACATGAGATCGAGAAAAAAATTTTGCCGATCTCATGCTGACAAACGCGATCGCGGCTTTGTTTACATCCGGGAACCCAGGCGTGACGTCATACCAGCGCGCCCGGGCATCCGACGGTCAGAGATGACTGGTAATGACCGGAAATCTCTATCGTCGTCATCCGGCGCTGGCCGATTCGTTCTCCGTGCAACCCAATGGCACTGTAGAGCCCGGAGAAGCACCAGATGGCGGCGTGAGGGGGGGGGACGTCCCCTCCCGTCGCCTATAAGAACAATCAAGCCGTGGAACTGCCGCTATGATCATTCTTATCGTGCACAGAATCGCCGGCTGCAAAGAGTGATATCTGAATGATGCCTGTAGCTGCGGGCATCATTCAGATATCCCCCCCCCCCCGAAAGTTCAGGACGTCATATGACGGCCTGCGGTAGGGAAGTGGTTAATCATCACTGGGTTCTTTATGTTTTGCGATATAAGCAAAAAAAGAGAAAAAACTTTCAAAAAAGAAACACGTTTTTCTTAGTTACTATTATAACATTTTGCATATAAGTATTTTTTCTTCATAAGTTTAGGCCAAAATGCATACAGGGTACACTGATAGGCTGCACGGATGGTGGCTGTAAAGGGCATACTGATAGGTTGTACTGATGGTGGCTGTAACAGGTAGACTGATAGGCTGCACTTATGGCGGCTGTGAAAGGTACACTGTTTGGCTGCACTGGTGGCTGCTGTGACAGGTACACTTTATTCCAGGGAAATCAGGGCAGTGTTGTGCACAGTAAAAAAAGGGGTTAAAACAGTAACTGTTCCTGGATTTTCCTCCTTACACAGGATCGGTGTGCAAGGAGAAGATGCCGGTAACAGCGAGTTACCATTCTTTGATTAAACTCGTGATCGACTGTGACTGGACACAGCGATCATGTGGTAAAGAGCCGCTGTCACTGACTAAGTGTAAGTGCATTTTTACAAAAAATTCCACCCAAAAAATCGTAATTTTTAATCAGATCCCCAATGGCCTATAGTACAATGAAGGCCGGGTGAGACTTTCCTCTTTCTTCGTCATATGACGTCCTCCCAATCTCACTGCTCATGCATGCCCCTAGGTGTGCGCGGAGGGGTGATCAGTGTATCACTGATCAGGATAAAGAGCTCCTGTCATTGGCTTGTTACTCTGATTAGGGATGGACCGTGTTTGAGGTGACACAGTTTACCACCCATCACCCCACCGCCCACCCCTTGGGGCATGCACAGTGAGACTGGGAGGATGTCATTAGATGTCCACCCGGGAAGAGGAAAGTCCCACCCGGCCATCATTGTACTACAGGCCAGACGGAAACTGGTTAAAAATTTTGATTTTTTTGGGGGCGTAATTTTTTTTAAATTCACTTACACTTAGTGAACATATGCAGCCAAACAAAAATTTGACAATGTCTCTTTACTGGAATTTTATAAGTTTTATCTTCCCAAAGAAAAATATCCTATGAAGCACACGAAGGGCAAAAATTAGAACCAAAATATCTGATGAGCACCTTGAGAATTTATTGAGAATTGCTACTACATCCATCAAACCAGATAATAATATGTTAGTTTATCAAAAATGGTGTCAAATATCGCAATCATTTTTTGTTGCTTTTTTTTACTTTTATAATAAAAATATTAAAAAAAAATTATGTTTTATTACTCAGATAAGTACTGTACATTATAAATCAGTGATCGTTAACTGGTGACCTGCCTGACTTTTTCTGTTCATCAGCTATCCTTATTGTTAGTGTATTTTATGTGTAGCCCAAAACAGTTCCTCTTGTACAAATGTGACCCAGGAAGGTCAAAAAGTTGGACTCCCCTTAAGTAGACCTTAAACTTTTAAAAGGGGAAATTGTTGATATACCAAAGGGAAATTGTTGATATAAGGATGATAATATAAACCTGGCCAGAGTTCCAACTGTAACATACCTCCCTAAACAATCACATTTTTCCTGACTCATGTAGAGGTGCTTTGTGCTTCAGGCTAAAGGCTGGTACACACGGACCAAATATCAGCCAGTATCGGCCTGTTCAACACAAACCGGTCGACATTCAGCCCATGTGTACAGTAGCCTGTCCAACACAAAATTGCAAAAAGAGTAATGCCATAGTCCCAATGAAAACTGTGGGATGACATGTATGACTGTTTCAAGGGATGGCTTAGCTATGGCAAGAAAAAAAATCTCCAAAAATGTGCATCCTAAAACCTTAAAAAACTCTAAACATGGTAACTGTAAAATTGTTCATGTTGTCCAAAAAAGTGTATTATACTGTAGGAGGTATGTGGCTCCATGGCTTCTAAAATATTTTAGGTGAAGCCAGCAAGTCTCTGTGGTAAAGAAACCTAGCCTGTTATTTACTAAACGTGCACAATGGCTAGTTTTATTCAGAGATCTGATTAAAGTTAACTTAATCAAGCAGTGATGGTCAGTGCATCTAAGTATCAGCTCAGTGAGCCCCCCTGGGCTGGAGGCTGCTACACTAAAACTGCCAGTGTTGCCCTTACCAAAATTACCATTATCTGGAACAATGGACTTTGTTAAGGACATACACTAGGTAAGACTCAGTTGAGCAGAAGCTTGTTTTGCTATTTATGCATTTATTTTTTAGCTGGGTGCCTTTGTACTGTATACCGTATGTTTCATTCTGCTGGAATAAAGAAGAACTAGATGTTTCTTGCTTCTACGTTGAGTCTTATCCCCCACAACATATACACTAGACAAAGTAGAGGACTAATAAAAAATTAGTAAATTCAGTAATCCCGAATGGCTCTGCCCCCAGTGGAACATCTTAAAAATGACTCTATTCAAGATAAAATATGCGAGACATAATAAGACACCCACATTGTACTTTATTATTGCCAGAATGCACACAATCAAAACTTTCTAAGTTCATTAGTCCCAAGCGTTGCATCAAATCACCATTGTTCAGCTATAGCCAAAAGATATTTTATTTGAAAATGCAATTAGCAAACAAAAGCATGTGACTTCATACAGAGCAAAGATCTGCTTAATTGTCAGGCCACAATATCGATCTTGTGGAGTAACACAAAGAGGGGAGAATGGGATATGTGATCACATACTTTAGGAGGAAGGAGCTCACTGTGTCTCAGCATTTTCTCTGAAACAACCCATTTTTAATGGACAGCTACAAAAAAGCCTTTTGATTCTACTCAGTTGGTATTTAAATTTATACTTACTGCAGTTGCTACCAATTATGCCTCCCTAGTCTTTTACATTTATTCTCTTTATGGCATTCAATCTCAAGCTTGAATATCCATTCAGTAGGAAGCCACCATGAGGACAATTACCCACAATTGTACTGTGATTCTATTTTAATTAAATCATCTTGATGATATAGTGTGTAATTGTTTTTGTCTGTTGCCACATGCTTTTATCTAATCTTAAGGAAGGAAAAAAACGTTTAAAAAACATCAGATAAGGCATGTCTATTCTGGTCAGAATTTTCATACATTTAAAGGCTCTGCATACAATAGTTTTATCTGGGCAGTGCTCCCTTGGTTCTGATTTGTGTTGTTGTGGAAAATTTTATTAATGTATGTTGTTAGATGTCCCCCAGTGTCGGTTTTGCTGTAATGCGCTTGTGTGAGCGTATTCGCACATACAGACGTTGGTGGAAGACCGGTGGCGCAAAAATCTTCCTGTGGACACAGCGATGTTTGCTCTTTTAGGGATGTTTGTTTTATGCCTCGCCAAGGGACTGGCCACTTCTTGGTGTTGGCATTAAATGACTCAGAGCGGACAGATCTGCGTCCACAAGAACTATAGCATAACTATACAACAATTGTGGCCCATTGAGCCATAATTTTCATATGGTTCCCGTCATTGGAAGCGGTGCACGTCACTGCTAGTCTATTTGAATGTATACATGTCTGTGATTGGTTCTTTTGTTGTATTCATGTATTGTATTGTATGGGACATCCTGTTAAAGGGATGCCCTTATATGGACATTTCCTGTGTGAAGGGGACATCCTGTGATGACCACTCCCATGGAGGAGGTCACATGTTGTGTGCTCACTTCCTATGGAGGAGGTCACATGCTGTGACATCACTTCCGACTGGGATTTTAATAAAAAGGAGCCGTGAGGCTCTGGGCGACCAGTGTTTTGCTGTGATGCCGAGATGAGAACATAGCAGTGTGTGATGCTTCTTGATTTGAATGAATGGAAATCAAATGAAAGGTGAATTTTAGCCTAAGATGCATTATATCATTGAAACGAAATGTGTTACTATCAGAGACACGATATCTGGCTGTGTGCTCTGCATACAGCCTGATTTTGCTGACAGTGTACAGAAATAACTTTATTTTTTTTCCCACTCTGCTTCTTATCAGCTCCCTTTGCCACCTGTATTCTGACTGGGGATGTTCTAAAAACAGACTGGTTTCTAGGGACCTCACTGCCAAATAGTCTGCATCAATGTACAATTGTTTTTTACATGTGCTCGGTGGTACTGGATTCAACAAAACCCTTTGGAGGTTACACACAATAGTGAAGTCCTGTCCTATGTGGCCGTGATAGTGCGTCCGGTGTTCAGATGTCCGTCCAGAGAATGTGTGTCCAGGCTGACGAAGGAGGCATGGCTTGATTCCGAAACGCGTTCCCATTGGCTCTCACAGCGGACGGACTGACAGCTTCTCTCTTCACTCCAGCTGGACACACATTCTCTGGATGGACAGCCGAACACCAGACGCACCATCACGGCCACATAGGGCAGCTTTTGACGCCGGTTCCCCCTGCACAGATCCCAGGCTCATCTCGCTCCCTCTACATGGCCTACATTCTTCCAGCCATGGACAGATGCTCTTGCTTTCAGTTCATACTTGGACTTTCCACTGTAAACTGTCATCTCTATCCCACCTGTTTGTGATTGCCACTTTAGTTTACATTGATTTTTATTCTTTATTAAATCGTGCTACACTATGCCTGGCAGGCGTCATTTTTCCCTCCCCTCCACCAATATAAAGGATACTCTTCCTCTCACTAAAACCAAGACTATAGACAGTCTTCAACTCGCTGACACTAATGTAAGGAACATTCCTCCACACACTGATACCAATTCCCCCACTAAAGCCAATTAAAGGGAACTCATACTGTCACGATTAGGGATGAGCCGAACACCCCCGGGTTTGGTTCGCACCAGAACCCGCGAACAGACCGAAAGTTCGCACGAACGTTAGAACCCTATTAAATACAATGGATGCGAACGTTCGAAATCTAAAGTGCTAATTATAACGACTAATATGCAAGTTATTGTCCTAAAAAGTGTTTGGGAACCCGGGTTCTGCACCAGGGGACATGTATCAATGCAAAAATAAGTTTTAAAAACGGCCGTTTTTCGGGAGCAGTCATTTTAATGATGCATAAAGTGAAAAAACAAAAAGTGAAATATTCCTTTAAATATCGTACCTGGGGGGTGTCTAAAGTATGCCTGTGAAGTGCCACGTGTTTCCCGTGTTTAGAACTGTCCCTGCACAAAATTACATTTCTAAAGGAAAAAAAAGCCATTTAAAACTGCTTGTGGCTTTAATGTAATGTCTGGTCCCGGTAATATGGATGAAAATCTTTGAGAAAAATGGCATAGCTACCCCATCACCCCCCCCCCCTACCCCAGCCCATTACCAGCCCCTTTGGGTCTTGTATGGATATTAAGGGGAACCCCGCACACAAAATAAAAAAGTCCCTATATACTCTGAACAGCCGTATACAGGCGGTGCATACAAGACAGGGACTGTAGGTTTGTTCTTATGTAGAATCTGTATGTAATTTTGAACAGGTACATTGTTTAAGTGTAGCTCCAGCCAAAAAATCTATTTTTAAGCTTTTTGGAAAAAATAGGGAAGGGTTATCACCCCTGTAACATTTGTTTTGCTGTCTGTGCCCCTGTTCAGAACATTTCACCTCACTTTTCGTCCCAATGACAAATGTTTTTGAAAAGTGGGGTTTTTATTGAAACAAGGATTGGTGATAAAGCATCAGTAGAGAGGAGACACCTTTTTCCCATATTAACTCTTACAGGAGAGAATTTCCCTTCCTAGGGGTAGATTTCCTCTCACTTCCTGTTGTCTCCTTCCGTTTGCAAGTAGGAGTCGTTTGTAAGTTGGATGTTTGAAAGTAGGGGCCTGCCGTATATACTCTGCTGAAATTTGCCCCTTACATGTTGGTGTTGCCACAACACTGTAAGCCCTCACAGTTACTCTTGGTGGGCGCATGAATGGGCCCTGCTGTGAATTATTAGATCAAGAATTGTAATTGCATGCCCCTGTTGATCAGGGGCTGAAAAATTGGGCCTTTGGTGGTTTTGGTGGTGGTGTTGACACAACACTGTAAGCCCTCACAGTTACTCTTGGTGGGCGCATGAATGGGCCCTGCTGTGAATTATTAGATCAATAATTGTAATTGCATGCCCCTGTTGAACAGGGGCTGAAAAATTGGGCCTTTGGTGGTGGTGGTGGTGGTGTTGACACAACACTGTAAGGCCTCACAGTTAATCTTGGTGGGTGCAGGAATGGGCCCTGCTGTGAATTATTAGATCAAGAATTGTAATTACATGCCCCTGTTAAACAGGGGCAGAAAAATTGGGCCTTAGGCACTGGTGCCACAACACGGCAACCCCTCACAGATACTGTACTTGGAGCACAGCAATGAGCCCTGTTGCAAAGTATTGCATCAAAAATTGTAATTACACGACCCAGTTAAACAGGGGCTGAAAAATTGGGCCTTAGGCACTGGTGCAGGTCCCACGACACTGCAACCTCTCCCAGATACTCTAGTTGGAGTGCAGGAATGAGCCCTGCTGCAAAGCATTGCATAAAAAATTGTAATTACATGCCCCTGTTAAACAGGGGCTGAAAAATTGGGCCTTAGGCACTGGTGCTGGTGCCACGACACTGCAACCTCTCCCAGATACTCTAGTTGGAGTGCAGGAATGAGCCCTGCTGCAAAGCATTGCATAAAAACTGTAATTACATGCCCCTGTTAAACAGGGGCTGAAAAATTGGGCCTTAGGCACTGGTGGCGGTACCCAGAAACAAAAATGTTCTTCCAAGCTATCATCATCAATCAGATCATTGAGGAGGAGGAGGATAGTCAGTCAACATAACAGGACAGTCACTCAGCATCAGTCTTGAAGGGATGTGACATTTGAAAATAAATTAGTCTGTTATATCAGCTTCAGGTGTTTGGTAGCTGGTGGTGATCCAAGACTGGTTCATCTTTATGAAGGTCAGTCGATCACCGAGTCTGTGGACAGGCGCACCCTGTGATCCGTGACAAATCCTCCAGCAGCACTGAATGTGCCTTCTGAAAGAACGCTGGATGCAGGACAGGCCAGTAGCTCAATTGCATACTGTGCAAGCTCTGGCCAGTGATCCATCCTCAAGACCCAGTAAGCCAGAGGATTTTCGGTGGGGAAGGTGTCCAAGTCTGACCTTGCCCCTAGGTATTCCTGCACCATGTATATCAGACGCTGGCGATGGTTGCTGGAACCGATCATACCTCGGGGCTGCGGACTAAAGAATTGTCTGAACGCATCGGTCAGACGGCCACCTTCCCCACCGCTCCTTCTTTGACTGACCGAAGCCTCAGCAACTCGTTGTCCAGGACCAGGAGTTTGTAACCTCCCAGTCTCTGGGAACGCGTTGCACAGACCTTTCTGCAAGGCCTCCCGAAGTTGTCTAATCCTCTGCTCCCTCTGCGACGGTAAGATAAGGTCCGCAACCTTACCCTTGTACCGTGGATCAAGGAGAGTGGCCAGCCAGTAATGGTCCCTCTCCTTGATCCGAAGAATACGAGGATCCTTCCGCAGACTTTGCAGGATCAGGGAGGCCATGCAGCGTAGGTTAGCTGAGGCATTCGGTCCGGAGTCCTCTGGGTCACTAAGAACGACATGATCCGCAGCCACCTCCTCCCAGCCACGTACAAGTCCACGGGTTTCTTGGGACTGTAAATCATCCCTAAAAGACTGCTGCTGATGATGCTGAGTGCCAGGCTCCACCTCCATGCTGACACAATCCTCCTCCTCCTCTTCCTGTGCGATGGGTGGGACAGAAGGAACACTGTCTGGGTAAAGGGGGCCTTGAGAGGCAAGGAAGTCCTCCTCTTCCTGCCTCTGTTCTGCCTCAAGTGCCCTGTCCATTATTCCACGCAGCGTATGTTCCAACAGGTGGACAAGAGATACAGTGTCACTGATGCATGCACTGTCACTGCTCACCATCCTCGTGGCCTCCTCAAATGGTGCCAGGACAGTGCATGCATCCCCGATCATGCCCCACTGGCGTGGTGAAAAAAAACCGAGCTCCCCTGACCCTGTCCTGGTGCCGTGGTCGCACAGGTACTCATTGATGGCCCTCTGCTGTGTGTGCAGCCGCTGCAGCATGGCCAACGTTGAGTTCCACTTGGTGGGCATGTCACATATAAGGCGGTTCTTGGGCAGGTTCAACTCCTTTTGCAGCTCAGCCAGGTGAGCACTGGCATTATAAGATCTGCAGAAATGCACACAGACCTGGCCTGCCTCAGGACATCCTGTAAGCCCGGGTACCTGCCCAAGAACCGCTGCACCACCAGGTTAAGGACGTGAGCCACACAGGGCACATGGGTCAGTTGTCCCTGTCGGAGGGCGGAGAGGAGGTTGGTGCCATTGTCGCAAACCACCATTCCTGCCTTAAGCTGGCGTGGCGTCAACCACCTCTCGGCCTGCCCCTGCAGAGCAGACAGAACCTCTGCCCCAGTGTGGCTCCTGTCCCCCAAACACACCAGCGCAAGCACGCCATGGCATCTTTTTGCCTGCGTACTTGCGTAGCCCCTTGAACGCCTACGGAGCACCGCTGGTTCCGAGGACAAAGCACAGGAAGAGGCCATGGAGTAAGAAGAAGAGGAGGGGGTGGAGGAGAGAGGTGTGTCACATCCAGTAGTAGCATTTTGGAGGCGTGGCGGCGGAACAACCTCCAACACTACTTCACCTTGTCCTGCATCCTTCCCAGCTGCCAAAAGAGTGACCCAATGGGCCGTGAAAGAAAGGTAACGTCCCTGTCCATGCCTGCTGGACCATGAGTCAGCGGTAATATGCACCTTACCGCTGACCGCCCTGTTCAGCGAGGCCAAGACATTGCCTTCCACATGCCGGTAGAGAGCCGGAATCGCCTTCCGTGAGAAAAAGTGGCGTTTGGGAACCTGCCACTGAGGAACCGCACATTGCACAAACTCACGGAAGGGGGCCGAGTCTACCAACTGAAAAGGCAGCAGTTTAAGCGCTAGCAATTTAGCCAAGCTAGCATTCAACCGCTGGGCATGTGGATGGCTGGGAGTGAACTTCTTTCGACGGTCCAGCAGCTGGGGCAGAGAAATTTGCCTGCTAGAATCGGACGTCGGTGTACTGCTAGCAGAGTGCCCGCAAGTACTTGGCTGTGACACACCTAATTCTACACCTTCATTCCTCTCAGTGCAGGTTTCAGAGAGGACTGAAGGTATAGTGGGGTTGGAGATCCCAGCTGATGCGGTGCAAGGAGAGGTCCGCTTTGTTCTTTGGTGTGGGTCTTTAAGGTAGGCTTGCCAACGAGCTGCATGGCAGGTCAACATATGTCTGGTCAAGCATGTGGTGCCCAAGCGGCTGATGTTTTGGCCACGCCATATACGCTTGAGACATATGTTGCAAACAGCAGCTGTGCGATCTGATGCACTCGACTCAAAAAAGGCCCACACCAAAGAACTTTTTGAATAACGGGCAGAGGCAGCGCCCTGCACAGGCGGAGCTCTGCGGAGTGATTCAGTCGGTGTGCTGCCCTTACGCTGGCCCCCCGAGGGCATCCTGCCTCGTTGGAGATGTGCCTCCTCCTCATCCTCCTCCTCCTCCTCCTCTCTCCTATTAGGCACCCACGTGGAGTCAGTGACCTCATCATCCCCTCCCTCCTCATCACTGGAGCCAATCTGGCAGTATGCTGCAGCTGCTGGAACATGACTGCCAGATTGGTGTCCTTCTTGAGCATCCCCTCTCTCTGCTCTCACGCTACTGCCTTCCTCTAGCTGGGTATCATCATCAGACCCTTCGAAACGCTGGGCATCCTCCTGGAGCATGTACCCAACACTGTGCTCAAACAGTTCGGGGGACTCCTCAGGAGGACATGGTGGGTCTAGGGAAGGAGTGACTGATGATGACATTGATACCAGGGAAGAGGACGCTTTGGCAGCTGCTTTGCCAGTACCCTGAGCCTGGGTGAGAGAGGATGAGGAGGATGAGGAGGGCTTGGTCATCCACTCTACCAAGTCTTCGGCATGATGCGGCTCAACACGTCCAGCTGCCGAAAAGAAGGACAAGCGTGTCCCATGGCCATGTGCTGATGACAATGCACCGCGTCCACGACCAGCACTGTTGCCCCCAGACACAGAGCCTGCTTGCCCTCTTTTATTGGCTCGTGACTGTCTGCCTCTCTTTGTTGGCCTTCCAGACATAGCAATGGCCTGCAGGGAGATGGGAAAACCAGCAATAAGGGGTAGCTTCAGGTGTATATTTTGCAGGAAGCACACAACGCCCGCTGTAAGTGCTGCAGATGACTGCCTGTGTTACACAACAGGAAAAAACAGCAATAAGGGCTAGCTTCAGGTGTATAATGTGCAGGAGGCACACTCCGCCCGCTGTAAGTGCTGCAAATGCCTGTTAGTGTAACACACCAGGAAAACACAGCAATACGGGCTAGCTTCAGGTGTATATTTAGCAGGAAGCACACTCCGCCCGCTGTAAGTGCTGCAAATGCCTGTTAGTGTAACACACCAGGTAAACACAGCAATACGGGCAAGCTTCAGGTGTATATTTAGCAGGAAGCACACTCCGCCCGCTGTAAGTGCTGCAAATGCCTGTTAGTGTAACACACCAGGAAAACACAGCAATATGGGCTTGCTTCAGGTGTATAATGTGCAGGAGGCACACTCCGCCCGCTGTAAGTGCTGCAAATGCCTGTTAGTGTAACACACCAGGAAAACACAGAAATACGGGCTAGCTTCAGGTGTATATTTAGCAGGAAGAGCACTCCGCCCGCTGTAAGTGCTGCAAATGCCTGTTAGTGTAACACACCAGGAAAACAGAGCAATACAGGCTAGCTTCAGGTGTATAATGTGCAGGAGGCACACTCCGCCTGCTGTAAGTGCTGCAAATGCCTATTAGTGTAACACACCAGGAAAACACAGCAATACGGGCTAGCTTCAAGTGTATATTTAGCAGGAAGCACACTCCCCCGCTGTAAGTGCTGCAAATGCCTGTTAGTGTAACACACCAGGAAAACACAGCAATAAAGGCTAGCTTCAGGTGTATACTGTGCAGGAGGCCTAGCAACAATGACACTGTCCCCTGCCTATCCTTCTCTCTCCCTGCACACAAGGTTTAGCAAAGAATATGACACTGACACTTTCCCCTGCCTATCCTTCTCTCTCCCTGCACACAAGGTTTAGCAAAGAATATGACACTGACACTCTCCCTGCCTATTCTTCTCTCTCCCTGCACACAAGGTTTAGCAAAGAATATGACACTGACACTGTCCCCTTCCTATCCTTCTCTCTCCCTGCACACAAGGTTTAGCAAAGAATATGACACTGACACTGTCCCCTGCCTATCCTCTCTCCCTGCACACAAGGTTTAGCAAAGAATATGACACTGACACTCTCCCTGCCTATCCTTCTCTCTCCCTACACACAAGAATAGCACAAAGAATAGCACAATGACACTGTCCCTGCCTATTCTTCTCTTTCCCTGCGCCGGAACACACTACACAAGGCCGCCGCGCTGGCGGCCTTTTATAGTGTGGGGCGTGTGCTAAACCCCCTGAGCTATAATTGGCCACAGGCAACCTGCCTGTGGCCAATTATGGCTCTCCTAGCTGCCGGCGCTGTGATTGGCCAAGCATGCGGGGTCACAGTACATGCTTGGCCAATCACAGCGCCGGTATTGCACTGCGATGGCGCAGTGTATTGTGGGCCGTTCGCGTCACTCGAATTTGGCGCGAACGGCCCAAATAGTTCGATCTTCGTCGATCGATCGAACAGCCGATGTTCGAGTCGAACGTATGTTCGACTCGAACACCGAGCTCATCCCTAGTCACGATCTGGAGTCAGGCTCAGAGGCCAGTAGCTATAGCAGCGGCAGGACAGGTATAAAGGCAGTCACTTCTGGCAGATGACACAGGCTCCCCTGAGGTGCAGAGTCTAAGTACTAGCTGGTTTTCCCCAGACCTCATGATGGTGGAGATGGATTTAGCTGCAAGCTAGTACCAGGTCGCGGTCCTCAAGTTTGCCCCACCAGGGTGTGAGCAAGCCGGGGTCCAATAGCAGATAAACAGACAAGGATGAAACAGTGGTCAGAAAACAAGCCAAGGGATCAATCATGAGTGGCTTCAGGTTGGGATCAAGCAGTAGAGTGGTCAAATAACAGGCCGAGGGTCAAACACGGGTGGTTGCAGATACAGATGGCAGCAGGACAAACAACAGCAAGGCACTGGCAGGGAAGGCACAATAGCCTGGCAAAGAGGAAGTGCTGAGACAAGGCTTTTATAGGAAGTTCATGGGAGGAGCAAGAAGTTCAAGGTTCAACAGTAAACAAGACTCAAGGCAGGGTTGTCCATTGGATCAGGTTTGTCCAGCAGATCAGGCAGGGAGCTTTCCAGCACCCCAGATAGCTCAGTAGGAAGAGTCAACACCAGACACCGACGAGGTCCCAGGTTCAAGCCCAGGTCCTGACACATACTCTTTAAACTAAGAGCAGGGACACTCTTCTCCTATAAAAGACAATGCTTGAGAATGCCTACTTCCAATGGCATTAATTTAAGTTACATATTCCTAACACCTTCCCTCTTTTTGTTGTACTGAAAAATCCTAGCCACTATACACAGCAAACTATGTTGCACATTTAAAGAAAAAAGGAAAGAAACTCCCAGTGGCTTATGCGCAGCTTCAATGATGTATTAACTCATAAATAAAAGTATAATATTATTTTACATAAGTATCGAATTTACAAATTCACTGGAAAAGTACAAGTAAAAAAGGCATTTCCATTTGGACAAGCAGACTGCAACATAGACAGGACCCATGCAGCTAAACAGGACATATTTCAGTGATCCCTAATAAAAGGATAGACATTTGGAGTGAATTTTCTTACAGACCAGATCCTTGATGATATGCACTGTTAGAAGGAGACTGCAGCTAGTAACAGGGAAATTATATATACCTAAATACTTTTGAAGAGAGCTTATAAAAAGGCAGATCCTGGGTTCTTCGCTTCTTCTTGCTGGTTGGTCCTCATGGAGAAATTATCCACCATGTTTTTAGACTACACTCTGGTTTAGCACATATGGTATTTCACGCAAGGTATGACTTTATTCATTTTCTACAGCCTGCACTGACAGGCATGCATGACATGCAAATACTAAAGAGGTAAAAATGTTAATGATATTTTTTAATATACCATAGATGTCCACATGATACCCCCTGAGGAAGATCGTCACATTATTAAAGATCAAAATGCGACGGGGGCCCATATACATGCCAACCCACAGTGGTGACCTGTATATGGTACATTGTGACACATGACTGTAAATACCGTTATAATTTGTACACCAGAGCTCTTATTGTTGTTCCTTTCTATGTAATTGGATCCATTCCCCAATCCCCCTTTTTTACTTGTACTTTTCCAATGAACTTTTCCAATGAATTTGGAACATACAATTAGGCTAGCAGCATAGTCTATATACGAGAGGGTGGGTACCCTACTTTTTTACTATGTTGCACGTATTCTGTGCTATTACATATTTTTTACCAATGAGTTAATTGTCTCAACATTTGCTGAATGCCAAGTAGTCCCTAACTATTTTAATGAAGTTCTTCTTTTAGGTAGGTTGAGACAAAATGCTGTTCATATTGCAAGTGCAAAAACACGTGTGTAATAAAAGAGGATCCTTTGTCCTGACATTTATATGCATCTGTGAGACTCTAATTCTTGGTACAATAATTACAACATTGTCGGTAGCTACAAGCACTGTGTCATATGTTTGTGAGGACATATAGTGAGGCAACAGCTTACACAATTTTAACAATTTTCATAATAAAAACTGCATAATAAACTTTCCACAAAAGCATAAACATGACAAGGGTAGCTAAGAGCTAACCATACACTTGAACTTACCCCTTACTTGCTGTACCAGATCCCCACCCGCCTCCTATTGAGTAAGAGACCACACAACTTTCTTTTTGGGGTAAAATGGCTGAGCCCGGCCTTTTATTAACAAACAAATTATTGTAATTAAATTAACCTTCATAACCTTTTTAAATGACCAAACAAGAAACAGACATACTGATTTTTGAGATCCTTGATGGTACCAATCTAACCCTCCCCCTTTTTATTGTGTCCGAGGCACCACCTAGCTGAGTTGCCACCCCAGTCGCTACTCATAGACTCAGGGCCTAAACCCAGCTGACCTCAGCCACCCAGGGTCCTTACCCCTCTCCGTTCACTAGCCAGTGAATCGTTCCCACTCGAGGATACCATACCTGAGATGGTTCCCCACCGCTTACCCAAATGGACCTAATTATATACCACCGCCAAGGACCCCAAAACGCCAACCCAAAATTTACCCTCGCAACACAGACCCACTAATAGAGCGGGAGGGAGGGATGTTCTGCCCTGGCTGCTCGGATAACTGTTAGGGCCCAACCCCCTTCACAGGCCTAATATTAGCAAGGCTCCCCCCCACACACCCCCTAATTGCCCAATCAGATTGAAAACCCCATCTGAACTACCAAAAGATTTAACCCTATCTCTCCTGGATACCCTTATCACCCTGTCATGTCCCCCCTCCACTGATCCTGTTCCAGTCAGCTACGGGGGCTTTCTTGACAAGGGTAGCTAAGAACTAACCATACACTTGAACTTATCCCTTACTTGCTGTACCAGATCCCCACCCCCCTCCTATTGAGTAAGAGACCACACAACTTTCTTTTTGCGGTAAAATGGCTGAGCCCAGCCTTTTATTAACAAACAAAATATTGTAATTAAATTAACCATCATAACCTTTTTAAATGACCAAACAAGAAACAGACATACTGATTTTTGAGATCCTTGATGGTACCAATCCAACCCTCTCCTTTTTATTGTGTCCGAGGCACCACCTAGCTGAGTTGCCACCCCAGTCGCTACTCATAGACTCAGGGCCTAAACCCAGCTGACCTCAGCCACCCAGGGTCCTTACCCCTCTCCGTTCACTAGCCAGTGAATCGTTCCCACTCGAGGATACCATACCTGAGATGGTTCCCCTCCGCTTACCCAAATGGACCTAATTATATATCACCGCCAAGGACCCCAAAACGCCAACCCAAAATTTACCCTCGCAACACAGACCCACTATTAGGGCGGGAGGGAGGGATGTTCTGCCCTGGCTGCCCGGATAACTGTTAGGGCCCCATCCCCTTCACAGGCCTAATATTAGCAAGGCTCCCCCCCCCACACACCCCCTAATTGCCCAATCAGATTGAAAACCCCATCTGAACTACCAGAAGATTTAACCCTATCTCTCCTGGATACCCTTATCACCCTGTCATGTCCCCCCTCCACTGATCCTGTTCCAGTCAGCTACGGGGGCTTTCTTGACAAGGGTAGCTAAGAGCTAACCACACACTTGAACTTACCCCTTACTTGCTGTACCAGATCCCCACCCCCTCCTATTGAGTAAGAGACCACACAATTTTCTTTTTGGGGTAAAATGGCCGAGCCCGGCCTTTTATTAACAAACAAATTATTGTAATTAAAATAACCATCGTAACCTTTTTAAATGACCTAACAAGAAACAGACATACTGATTTTTGAGATCCTTGACAGTACCAATCTAACCCTCCCCTTTTTATTGTGTCCGAGGCACCACCTAGCTGAGTTGCCACCCCAGTCGCTACTCATAGACTCAGGGCCTAAACCCAGCTGACCTCAGCCACACAGGGTCCTTACCCCTCTCCGTTCACTAGCCAGTGAATCGTTCCCACTCAAGGATACCATACCTGAGATGGTTCCCCACCGCTTACCCAAATGGACCTAATTATATACCACCGCCAAGGACCCCAAAACGCCACAGAGCCGCAGGTGTGACACCTTACACCTGCGTGCCCCGCCACACCCAAAAAACCCTCTGAACACCGTCCTCCAAACCCAGCCACCACAAATCCGTGCCAACGGCGTTAAGGTGAACGCCATCCCCCCGAAGGAAACGCCAAGTGTCCTCTTCCAAGTCCAAGTGCCGGACCGCCAGACCCCCGTTCCTAACAAAAAACGTCCCCACCTCCTTATTAACCTTTACCCTCGCTTTGTTGACTTTCGCTATGGATCTGGCCCCACGCCACACGGTGCGCGCCACTATATCCGACCAAACCAACAGGGTCTTTGGAAAGGCACAACTAAGCTGGAGAAAATCAAAGCGGATGTCCCGAATAAGCTCTCTAGAAGCTCTGACACACAGATCGTTGCCCCCCACGTGCAACACCAGAATATCCGGGGGCCTGTCTAAACAGGCAAACCTGTTCACTTCGGCTACCACCTGATTCCACATCATGCCCCGGACCCCTATCCAGCGCACACTGCCCAACTCCCAGGGAATACCCAACTGCCTGGACTCCGGCCTGACCTCCGCCTTCCTGGCTCCCCAGTACACATAGGAGTGCCCCAGGATCCACACGAGACATCTCTGACCTGTAAACAAACAAAACAAACACGGTACCACCCACCGACAAACTTGTAAGCACATTAACACACAACATAGATGACAATGAAATCAAAGGTTGGAAACAACAAAACAAACAAACAATACCCTAGCCGGGCGCCCAGATGACCAAAGAGTCACACTCCCACCCCTTACAGTAAATACGGCCTGACGTACAGCCGGGTACCTGTTGGACTCCCATCTGCCGATCCGCCGGACCGCAGCATCATCCCACCCCCAGCGAGAAGCCTTGGTGGCCGCACCAACGCGAAAAGAGTGAGACCCGTACTGCTTGGGATCCAAACCCACCGCCCCCAGACACTTTCTGAAGACAGCCACGAACTGGAATCGTGACAAGCCCGAACCGTCAGCGTGAACCAGGAACGGGCCCGCCATCCGCGGATGCATGTCCGCAAATTGAGTCAATGCAACCACCGGACAAAGGCCCGCCTCCGTGCCCGGAACAATTCCAAATGCACCCCCTTTCCCAACTGGTCAGTCTTGGAATGACGTATCCCAACATGAACCGAATCATCAGCGAACACCACATCCTCCCACAAGACCCCACCAGCGACCGATCTAGAAGGGCTGGCCAGTTCGCCCAGCCGAAGGGCCCCAAAGAAAGCCAGTAAAAAAGCGGCCCGAAACAAAGTCTGCTCGTAGGCATCAGAAAAGACCGAGCCCAAATGCTCCAGGACTGCCCTCAACAAGGCAAACGACACCGGATGCCTGGAATTACTGGACCTACAGCCCTTGCGGTATCCCTTCATCGCCTGGCGCACCATGAAAGATTTTGCGGCATCTTCCATCCCATGTAACCGAAACCAGAACGCAAGGGCTGCCAGTTTGCGGTCAACCGCAGTAGCAGACACCCCCCTCACAAAATCACATACAATGAAATAAACCACCACAGAATAGACATCACCCCCATGTTCCAGACCCCCTACCTCAGCCAGTAACGCATTCCAATCCTTCCACAGTCTGGAATATGCCTCCCACGTCACCACACTCAAAGAATTCCGGATTAATCCTGCGGCGACTCCAACACTATCTTCCATAGACGCGGTGGACAAGCCGTTCCCTGCTGCTCCGCCTCCGGGGCCAACACACGAAACTCCTGCCACTGCTAACGAGACAAGGCATCCGCAATCTTGTTAGTAACCCCCGGGATATGAACAGCGTAGATAAAAGCATTAAATTGAAGGCACAACAAGACCAAATGGCGCAATAGGCGCACCACCGGCAGAGAGGAAGCTGAGATGTTATTGATAGCAGTCACCACCCCCATGTTGTCGCAGTTGAAGCGCACCTTCCAGTTTCGGAAAGCCTCACCCCAAATTTCAACCGCCAGCACAATCGGAAACAATTCCAAAAGTACCAGGTTCTTCAACCAACCAGCCTCCCTCCATGACTCAGGCCACCGACCCGCACTCCACTTACCCTGAAAGAATACTCCGTAGCCACCAGACCCCACCGCGTCCATAAACAACGTCAAATCAGGATTGCTCACAGGTCCCGACAACCACAACGATCGTCCATTGTACGTAGACAGAAATTCCTCCCACACCCGAAGGTCTGCCCTAAGATCTCTAGACAAACTAACAAAGTGCCGTGGGCCGCTGACGCCCGCCGTAGCCAACGAGAGCCGCCGGCAAAATATTCTGCCCATAGGAATTATCCTGCAAGCAAAATTCAGCTTCCCGAGCAGGGACTGCAACTCCCGCAACCTGACCTTTCTCCTGCCCGACATGCAGATCACCTCCCGTTGCAGGGCCACCAGTTTGTCCACGAGCAAACGACACTCCATGGCCACGGAATCTATCGTATTGCCCAGAAAAAACAGATCAGTCGACGGACCCTCCGTTTTTCCCGGAGCCAAAGGAATCCCGAAACAAGCCGCAATGTGCCGAAGCGTCCCAAGCAACACCGTGCACACGTTAGAGGTCCGGCGGCCCGATACACAGGAAATCATCCAGATAGTGGATGATAGAGTTCAGGCCGGACACGTCCCGCACTACCCATTCCACAAACGAGCTGAATGTCTCGAACAGCGTGCAAGAAATGGAACACCCCATAGGCAGACAACGATCGACAAAATAGGAATCGTTCCACCTACAACCCAGAAGGTGCACACTGTCCGGATGAACCGAAAGCAGGCGAAACGCCGCTTCCACATCCGTCTTGGCCAGCAGAGACCCCCGTCCGTACCTATGAACCCAGGCCCCCGCTGCGTCAAATGATGTATAGGTGACCGCACAGGCTAGCGGATCAATACCATCGTTAACCGAGCCCCCTTTTGGGTAGGAAAGATGATGGATTAACCGGAACTTGCCCGGCTCATTCTTGGGAACAACTCCCAATGGAGAAACCACCAGGCCCAGAAGTGGAGGAGAGGAAAACGGTCCGCTCATCCTACCCAGCGAAACTTCCTTAGCAAGTTTTTCCGCCACCACTTCAGGGAACTGGAGAGCCGACCTCAAATTCGGCGCCAACGGAGGACTATCTGTCAACGTGCCCGGGATACGGAAACCCACCTCAAAACCCTCCCCCAAGAGTAGAGCCGACTCTCGATCCGGGTACCTACTTAGGAAGGGAAGCATCCTTCCCACCCTCACCGGAGTCGTCCCTTTTTCCAGTCGCATCACCTGTCCGGCCTTTACCGGCTTTGAAGCACCGTGCGAGCGAATGCTTCCCGCCGCACCCGGAACAATTGTGCTTAAAATGACAGGTGCCCCCGAAGCGGCAAGAGCTGTCATTGAATCGCCAGCACACCCCCTTCTTTCTAACGGCCGACGATCCTGAGGTGGAGGCTCCGCCAGCCCCCCCTGGAAAAGACTGGCTCCCCACCCTGGCCTGGGTCATCAGCTTCATCCAGAGGCCAATGTCCTTGTGATCCCAGCGAATAGCCGGGCGCACCGCTTTACGTTGCCGGAACTGCTCGTCGTAGCGAAGCCAGGCCACTCCCCCATAAACTCGATACGCCTCCCCTATCGCGTCCAAAAAGCAAAACAAAGCCGAACAATTGTCCGGTTCCTTCTCGCCAACCACGCTTGCTAAAATTGCAAACGCTTACAACCAGTTGGCAAACGTGCGAGGGATAAGGCAATACCTACGCTTCTCCTCGTCCTCTTTCTTGCTCTCCTCCGGCTTCACGCGATCAAGGTTAAATTTTTCCAGCGGGAGCAGGGAAAAAATTTCCACGTACTCCCCTTTCCAAATTTTTTCCCTCACCTCAGCTTTTAGGTGCACCCCAAGGGGCCCCTCAAAGCACACATAGACCTCTCATTTCGCCGAGTCTGCCAACCTCACCTTGTCCGTCTCCCTGTCATCCTTGGACTTCTTCCCAGAGGCAGCAGCACTGTGCACCTGCGGTAACTCCCCTCCAGCCTGCACCACAGAAGAGGAAAGGGTTCCCGGCGCAGACTCCCCCGGAGTTCCTGTGGCATCCCTTGGTGTCACAACTGCACCTACCTGCACCCCTCCTTTGTCCAATTTCTGCAGCAGCTCCCTCAAACCCACCAACACCTCCCGGCTGAGCACTCCTGCATCCTGGGCCCCAGCCCCCCCACCCTGGGCCTGCCCCCCAGCCCGCATAGAGGGAGATAAGAAAGGATAGATAGAAGAGACACACTCACCAGGCTGCATGGGGCCGGGAACCCCGCCGGACAGACATCCCCCGCAGCAACACCGACATCCTCTTCCAGCTCGCCGTCCTCTGCGCTGCTGAACTCCGCTCTCGTCTGTTCCCCAGGCACCACGGGCTCCACCGACCTCCGCTCCGCAGGCCGTCCTCTCCCCCCGCCTGATGCAGTTGAGCTCCGCACCGCCGACATGCTTCTCGGCCTCCTCCGTCCAGTTCGTGGCCCCCTGCCGCCGCAGCCGACGTCCTCGCTAGGCGCCCCGGCCAGACCCGAACTCCCGGGCACCGCTCCAGACCCAGAGGTGTGCGCCGCCTTCTTGGAACCTCCGCAGGCAGACGTGCCCGCCCTCCCTCGCTGCTCCACCGATCTCCAGGATGAGCTACCAGTTGCAACAGGAGACTGTCCGAAACCCGAAGCTCCCACTCTCCGGCGCTGGGCAGACGTGCTGACTGGTACCTCGCCAGTCACGCCAGCCGCTCGCTCCGGTATCCGGACGGCGGAGGATGGGCCCGGCAAGACTCGCCGGGATGACCCCATCCCCCGCGGGCTCCGCTTAAGATGGGGATTTCTACCAGGTGAACCCCCCGCCGAAGCCAGCGTACGCTTGGCGGGGGGGCCTGAAGGGTCCGAAGGCGGGCTCCCGTTGCGGCGCCAAGCCCGGGGGGTCCTGTCAGGACTGAAGCGCTCCGGCAGCCTAGACCGCCGAGCATGCGGTGGCGCAGGCCCCGAAGGGGGGGGCTCTGCTGGACCCCATGCAGGGAAGCCACGACCTGGCTCTGCACCCACGCTGCGCCGTGGACATCGTCTGCTGCCCTGAGCTGGGAGATGAGACTCTCCAGCTCGCTCATTCTATAGCCAGACTCAGCACAACCGCAGCGAGACAGAAGTCCTGATGTTCTGCCCTGGCTGCCCGGATAACTGTTAGGGCCCCACCCCCTTCACAGGCCTAATATTAGCAAGGCTCCCCCCCCCCAAAAACACCCCCTTATTGCCCAATCAGATTGAAAACCCCATCTGAACTACCAAAAGATTTAACCCTATCTTCCCTGGATACCCTTATCACCCTGTCATGTCCCCCCTCCACTGATCCTGTTCCAGTCAGCTACGGGGGCTTTCTTTCCTGGTTCTCTTTAAGGCTACAAATATACCATCACCAAACCTCCTTACCTCACCAATGAAACTATACCTAATACCTTGTAATACTCAATTGTGACTGGAGGACATCTGCCCCTGAACAAAGCAACGGTGGGAGGAGGACTCACAGCATGCTCCTTATCAGGAAGTAAAGTGGTACAACGCCTAAAGGATCCTATTACAAACTTACTCAACAGATTAGTTCATTGGCATATCAAATCAGGCATCCATGTAAAACATCTGCATTTGGGTTTGGGTGAAGTAAGATTAGGAATGGTGACCCAAGTTTACAGGTTCCTTAAAAACTTGATTACTGCACTATTTGACCACAGTCTTTTTATACACACAGGCATGTGTATGCATGCAGATAATTTTAAATGATCCAAAGCATCTCAAATTATTTTTATTGTGTGTACACAAATCAAGAAATGGTTCAAGGCATAACATAACATTGGGACCTGGATTAAATCCAAGAAAAACAAATACCCACCCTGTTATAAACTGCATGGAAAAAATCAGGATTAGATATTGGTCTCACTTGATACACATTCGAAGGATGAAACTGTCTATCTTTCCACCTTCCATGCACTCCTGGCTTCACACAAACCATCTTTTAAAAATACATTAATTAATCCCCTCCTTTTTATGGGGAACTTTCACCTGTTCACTCAAACTACAAATACTACAGTAACCAACTGGCAGATGAGATTTTTAGTCTATACTTGCAAATGATAAATGCTGATGAAACATCGACTGGGATCAATGGTCTGTTCACCTTGAGATTAGCAGGTAATCAGGAATGTAATCATGCAACTGGTAGGTGAGACCCCAGCATGAATGGGCATCTTTAGACTGACTGGTCATGTCCAAATCAAAGATATTGTGTAGGCCCAGCTTCAATTAACATTTAGCCTTTTGTTCATGTTTAACATTTTTTAGATGTATTTAAATAGTAATATGTATTTATATTGCCAGTTAGAAATGTCATTTTAATATGAATTTAATGACAGCTTGAATTTATGCAGTGGAGTTAAATACAACATTACATTTACCCTTGCTACTATGAGGTATATGTTATTATGATATAATTAACCGTAATTATATTATTTGATCAATTTTAAATAGTTCTATAGGGAATCTAATTACTGATAAGTTGATTAGATGCAGCTACAATTAAAAGCCATAAAGTTAAATCTCCTTAAAAGTGATAGTTGAGTGTTGCTTATATTGCATTAAAATTAACAGACCATTAGTTCCTCATATTATTTATTCAACATATGAAGAACCAGACTATCAAACAAATATTCAGAGCTCAATTACTGTGGTTCATCAGTTAAAAATGTTTTCAAGCCTTGTTTAGTTTAGACCTAGACGTCTTTCGATGCTTGCAACTTGTTTGAAATCTCTACCAGTAGTTTACTAAACTATCCAACCATTTGAAAATGAAGCAGTCCTGGTCAGGCACGCCCTATCGCAATCTTATTCCATGTTGGTAATTGGCAACCATCAACCAGAAACAAGCTTTCTATTTCTAACAACGTTTTCCCCAAAAAGGTAGAATCATGCTTTTTGCTCATAAGGCTTCATTGGCGAATACCTACAGAGAAAATGAATATAAAATACTCAGTAGGAGGTACAAAACATCCCAACTCTCACATAAGATCAATGCTCAAGTGTGGCCCCTATGCTGGCGCTGCCTCAAATCAGAAGGTTCACTTACACATTTTCTGGGGCTGCCCGGGGCTCAACACTTTCTGGTCAGAAGTTAAATCTTCCATCAGAAATTTAACCAGATGGTCCCTTGCAGACCCACCGCCACCTACCTTATACATGATATGCAAATATTGTATAAATGATATAACAACTCACTCTTGAGACACTTTTTGAGCGATGTGAAAGCGTGCATACTGGCTCTCTGAAAAACAACTGATCCACCAACTATAGAACTCTGGTGTGCTAGATTTTCAGTCATTCAACTTATGGACGCCTTGGTTGATGTATAAAGACTCTTTTTGAGCTGCCTTGGCACCGGTCTCAGAAGCACTGTAGGAGGGAGGGGGTCTCCCCACCCCCTTTCCCCTTCATTTTTCCCACTAACCCCCATATACCCGCCACACCTCCATTCCCCCTTTATTTTTCCCCGCCTTTTCTCCCCCTTTTTCTATGCTCTCCTTCCTCATTCATGTTTATACCTAGTTCTTCTTACCTATTCATCCCCCTGGCTTATTCAGTATATTCAACTTAAAAAAACAGACCATGGCAAGGCCATGATACAGCCTATATGGAGAATTAACATAACCATGTTTTACAACGGAGTTCTTCTGCAGCTCATTTAATTCTAATTGGCTGACCCTCACGATTGGGATTTGATTGTGGAATGTATGCTCATGTTCCTGAATATTTTATTGCCTTTGTATGATGTGTTATCTACTCTGTAACTTGTTTTATTTAAATAAAGACTGTGTAAGAAAAAAAATGTTTTCAAGATCTAGAGGAAGTAGATATTTTGCTGTGAAAGAAGTACATAGTATATTGTAAAGATGATCACAAGGGTTGGGGAAAAGAAGGATCAATTATCATATCAGATAGTAATCAGATGTGCATGCACAAACTGACTGGCTGTCATGGAGGGTTACGGAGGGCATAGGGACAAGGGAGGGCAGATGATTCACAAGGTTCTGCCGTCTGACACACGGCCTTGGAAATTGATTAGCACACTGGCCACTTATCATATGACCAGATTTCTCTAATCGCTCGGACAGTGACCATAAACAACAAATACACATTAACAACAAATACACATTAATATACAGGTGTAGCGGGGGTCTAAATTTAGGGGGTACACCTGGGTGGTAGTATGATCCAGGATGTGCTAATCATGAGAGGATTTAGACCATTTAAATCGTGGAGGACTTTGGTGGTGTGCTATTCTCCTTGAGCTGTGGGTGGCGATGTTCCCACGGGTCGAGGTAGAATCACTGCCACAGTGCTGTCCCCTTTTTGTCCCGTTCAGGCGGTGGTACAGCGGGGCGGAGAACCTGCTGTGACGTCACGGGAGGATATAAAGGGGAGAGACGCCCTCGCCACAAGGTCTTCTTCTGCATCCCGCGCCCAGGCACCTTAGGCCTGGGTGCTGGTGGTCCGGAGTTCCAGCCCAGGCGCCCACGGCCTGGTCGGAGCAGTGTTGGCGTCCATCTCAGGCACCTTAAGCCTGGGGTGAGGTACTACATCGGAGGCCTGGGGCCCAGTGACTTTGACTGGGCTCCGCAAGGGCGGATGAGTCCGAGGGACCCTGAGGTGAGGAGGCCGGAGAGGTTACCCTTCTGAAGAGCTCGGAGCAGCATCAACCCGGTGATGGAAGGGGCCTCTGGTAACTCCCTTGGAGGGACATCTTCCCCCTGACAGGGGCCACAATGCAGCGAAAGTACTCCAGTTCATGTTCTCTAGAGTCGCTGGTAGAGACTCCAAAGATTCAAGTTCTAACTCTAGCCGATGGCTGTAGCAACCGCTGGTGAAACCACAGTGGTTTAGATTGATTGTTAGGACTGTGCCTCGACCTGCTCACCCCACCGTATTGAACAGTTTTATGGGTCCCAACCAGTCAGTTGGCAAAGGACTGTTTATTTGTGTGCTATAATAAACAAGAGTTGGTCCCTTTATCGGTGTGTGGAACTCTGTTTAATGGGAGCGAGGGGAGTGTCAGCACGGCAGGACTTGGTTCTCAAAGAGACACACAGGCCCGAGGAGAATAACAGGTACTGGCCTTCACCTCACCCGCTGCAATGGGGAGGACATGGGCCGTAGCGCATCTCACTCTCACGTACAATATACCCCTAGACCAGAAAGAGGGGGTGAGGCCGCTACACGTGGGGGCTCGTAAGTCCGGGATGATGTGTGTTTTGACTATGGAACTGAGAACGGCTGTGTTTGAACTTCACTGCCCGGAGGAGTTCCGAGTGGGTCCGCCATGTTATTGGCCAAAGTGCATCCCTGCTCGAAGTCGTGGACATGACCCTTAGATGGGAAAGGCCCATGCGGAAGAGCGAGAAGAGGGAGAAGTTCAGCCGTGTGACGTACTACATGTGGGGGCTTCTATTGCACTGCGCCATGAGGCACCCCATGACTGCGCAGTTCGTGGGCGGAGACTGGTGGAAGCCCGCTAAAACGTGCAAGTTGTGGGAGGAGTCTGGCCATGTGAGGAGATACACGTGGAGACTCCGGCGCGAGGTCAGTGCGTGATGGAGCAGCAGATAGTCGGGATGACCTCAAGTTCCCCGTGGATCCCGGCTCCCTACCCCACGAAGATGACTGCTTTTGCTGCTCCCCTTACAGACACGGGGATAAGACTTAGACCCCGAGGGCAGTTGGCTCTGTATTCCTGCAGAGACACGGAGGCCCTCGGCGTGATCTGTCCCGGATGCTCGGGACTGGTGGTCCACCTGAAGCCATTCGGGCGTTGCGAGGCATGCAAAGAGTTCTTGTTAGAGGTGGAGCCATCCACAGTAAGGCTCCGGGCCCTTCGCCTCAACTGCCTCACAGGTACCGCTACTCCGGAAGGGGAGATCCAGGCCTTTGCGGAGGTCCCCGTGCGCACTGACCAGGGCGACGTGACTGCCCAACCAGAGGCTGAGAAAGAAAAATCCGAGGATGCTGCTTCGGTCGCCACAGATTCCCTGCTCCCACCTCCGAAGAGGAAAGTCGGCCTGGTACAGGCGTCCTATGGTCGTGGAAGAGCTTCACCCCGTCGCTTGCCGGGCCTGGATGGATCCGGTTGGAAGAGTCTTGGACATCCCTGTTCTTCAAAAGGTCCAGGTGAGCCAGGGGATGGGACTGTGGTGTTGGTTGGAGGTGTCGGGAGTCCACCGTCGGTGGAGCCCGCCAGGGAGGGTAGTTCCGTGTCTACTAGGGACTATCTACCCGCAGAGATGTATGACACCTCCGACCTGGAATCGCTGTCGGACTGTGGAGATGATGGTGAAATTGACAAACTATTTCACCGCAAGGGCTGGGACAAAAAGCCATTGCCCGTGCTACGTGCACCACGGGATCTGCCTATGTCTACAGGAGACAGTACGTCCCGGGCGGAGGCCCCGTAGCTCACGAGAAAGCCTAGTCCTCCGCTTGTCCTTCCACCACCCGCAGCATCACCCGTTCTGGTAGCGGGAACACAGCGCGCATCACTGCGGGCACAGAGATTCAAACCATCAGAGGTAGTTAAAGTACCTCGGCATCCAGAGGCTATTGTTCCACCTGGAGAAGGTGAGCGGGCCACGATGCCTCCTTTGGCCCGATTGCAGCGGCTCTTCAGTCAGAGGGTTGCCCGTGAGTATGGATGGGAGTATCCTTACTTGCCTCGGGACTTGCTTTTTGAGGTTGAAGTCCTGCGGCAGCGATGGTATGACGAGTTCGTCTGGGAGAAACTTAAGGTGCCTCATGCCCGCCGGTACTTGTCCTGTTCACCATCAGTGTCTAAACAATTCAGGGACTGCAGAGCGGGATGGATGTTGGGCCGTCATATCCATGCAGACAAGGTGCTTATCTACTGAAAGGATGGAGAGGCCATTGACTATACTGTTGAAACCTTTGATAAGCATCTGAAGCCCCTGTTCTTGCCACATCCGAAGTTTTACTTGTAAAAAAAAAAAAAGGGACTTCTGTGTGCTGTTGCACTTTTGTTTACTGCAGAACTCCCTTGAACACAAGGACTGTGCCCTAGTTTTTTATTTGGGCTTTTCTATTCTTTGGAGAAATGGGAGCTGTTTTTGTTTGTTCTCCCTCTTTCTTTATGCATTAAAGGCAAGGACTTTTGGGGTGGAATCAGAGTAGGGACACAGCCAGAAGAAGGAAGGTCGTTTGGAAGATTCCACCAAGTGTCATTACCGCGGCACTGTCACCAGGGGGCAGTGTTGCGCAACGGTTGTTTGTTTTTTTACACTTGCACCACCTTACTCATTGGAGCGAATGGGCCTCTCGGCTGATAGACCCATTCATTCCAAGTCACACAGATGTGTTAGGATGTTGTGTTTTTTTGTTTCCCTTCTGCAGGAGATCCATCTGTCAAGGCTACTGAGTGTGGGGTGGTTCTTAGACAGTGATGGGAGGGATTGTATATGTGTACATGTTCAGATGGTTCTATTGAAAAGTTTATTATTTTATGTTCCCCTTCCCTTGAACAGGTCTTGGCACAAATTGGGATTTAAGTTGAGGGATGGCCTCTGGGGTCAAGCTTATGTTACCACTCCTTGGGAGACATGGGTTTGCACCAGACGCTGGGGACCAGCGTCAAATCACTAGGGGGAGAGTGTAGCGGGGTCTAAATTTAGGGGGTACACCTGGGTGGTAGTATGATCCAGGATGTGCTAATCATGAGAGGATTTAGACCATTTAAATCGTGGAGGACTTTGGTGGTGTGCTATTCTCCTTGAGCTGTGGGTGGCGATGTTCCCACGGGTCGAGGTAGAATCACTGCCACAGTGCTGTCCCCTTTTTGTCCCGTTCAGGCGGTGGTACAGCGGGGCGGAGAACCTGCTGTGACGTCACGGGAGGATATAAAGGGGAGAGACACCCTCGCCACAAGGTCTTCTTCTGCATCCCGTGCCCAGGCACCTTAGGCCTGGGTGCTGGTGGTCCGGAGTTCCGGCCCAGGCGCCCACGGCCTGGTCGGAGCAGTGTTGGCGTCCATCTCAGGCACCTTAAGCCTGGGGTGAGGTACTACATCGGAGGCCTGGGGCCCAGTGACTTTGACGTGGCTCCGCAAGGGCGGATGAGTCCGAGGGACCCTGAGGTGGATGGGGCCCGTGTCTGAGGTGAGGAGGCCGGAGAGGTTACCCTTCTGAAGAGCTCGGAGCAGCATCAACCCGGTGACGGAGGGGCCTCTGGTAACTCCCTTGGAGGGACATCTTCCCCCTGACAGGGGCCACAACGCAGCGAAGGTACGCCCCCCTACAGTAAGAATCACTCACTAGGGCACACTTAACCACTACAGCGCCACCTAGAGGTTAACCCCTTCACTGCCGGTGTCATTTTCACAGTAATCAGTGCATATTTATAGCACTGATTGCTGTAAAAATGACAATGGTCCCAAAAATGTGTCAAAAGTGCCCGATGTGTCCGCCATAATGTAGCAGTCATGATAAAAATCGCTGTTTGCCGCCATTACTAGTAAAAAAAAAAATAATAAAAATGCCATAAAACTATCCCCTATTTTGTAGACGCTATAACTTTTGCGCAAAAAAAAATCAATAAACGCTTATTGCAATTTTTTTTACCAAAAATATGCAGAAGAATACATATCGGCCTAAACTGAGGAAAAAAAAAATTTTATATTTTTTTTGGGGGTATTTATTATAGCAAAAAGTAAAAAATATGCAATTTTTTTCAAAATGTTGCACTATTTTTGTTTATAGCGCAAAAAATAAAAACCGCAGAGGTGATCAAATACCACCAAAAGAAAGCTCTATTTGTGGGAAAAAAGGAAATCAATTTTGTTTTGGAGCCACGTGCGCGACCGTGCAATTGTCAGTTAAAGCGACACAGTGCAGAATCGCAAAAAGGGGCCTGGTCCTTTAGCAAGTGTGCACACCCTTAAACTAATACTTTGTTGAAGCACCTTTTGATTTTATTACAGCACTCAGTGTTTTTGGGTATGAGTCTATCAGCATGGCACATCTTGACTTGGCAATATTTGCCCACTCTTCTTTGCAAAAACATCTCCTGTGCACAGCCCTCTTCAGATCACCCCACAGATTTTCAATCAGATTCAGGTCTGGGCTCTGGCTGGGCCATTCCAAAACTTGAATCTTCTTCTGGTAAAGCCTTTCCTTTGTTGATTTGGATGTATGCTTTGGGTCGTTGTCATGCTGAAAGATGAAGCTCCTCTTCATGTTCAGCTTTCTAGCAGAAGCCAGAAGGTTTTGTTCCAATATTGACTGGTATTTGGAACTGGTCATTAATTCCCTCTACCTTGCCTAAGGCCCCTGTTCTAGCTGAAGAAAAACGAATGATACTCCCACCACCATGCTTCGCTGTGGGTATGGTGTTCTTTTGGTGATGTGCAGTGTTGTTTTTGCGCCAAACATGTCCTTTGGAATTATGGGCAAAAAGTTCAACCTTGGTTTCATCAGACCATAACAAATTTTCCCACATGCTTTTGGAAGACTGCAGATGTGTTTTTGCAAAATTTAGCTGGGTTTGCATGTTTCTCTTCGTAAGAAAAAGCTTCCATCTTGCCGCTCTACCCCAAAGCCCAGACATATGAAGAATACAGGAGATTGCTGTCACATGTACCACACAGCCAGTACTTTCCAGATATTCTAGCAGCTCCTTTGATGTTGCTGTAGGCCTCTTGGCAGCCTCCCTGGCCAGTTTTCTTCTTGTCTTTTCATAAATTTTTGGAGGAACATCCAGTTCTTGGTAATGTCACTGTTGTGCCATATTTTCTCCACTTGATGATTACTGTCTTCACTGTGTTCCATGGTATATCTAATGCCTTGGAAATTATTTTGTACCCTTCTCCTGACTGATAACTTTTCACAATGAGATCCCTCTGATGCTTTGGAAGCTCTCTGCGGAACATGGCTTTTGCTGCAGGATGTGACTAAGAAAATGTCAGGAAAGACCTACTAGAACTGCTGAACTTTATATAGATTTAAAGAGGAAATAAACCCTCCCAAACAAACCGAAAGGACAATAAACCCTGCAAGGCAAAGGCATAATCAGCCAGTATGCATCGCATACTGGCTGATTATGTATTACTTACCTTAGATCGAGGCCCCCGCAGCGGTCCACGTCTCCCCCTTCAGCCGTCGACATGTTGTTGCGCGCGGGACCGGCAGAGTACAACTGAAGCACCGGCACATAGTGCCATTGCTTCAGTTGGCTTAAGTGCGCATGTGCCGCATGACGCCGGCACATGCAAATACAGGGATATCTTCTAAACCGTGCAGGTTTGGGAGATATCCTTGTTAGTTACAGGTAAGCCTTAATATAGGCTTACCTGTAACATAAAGTTGTAAACAAGGTTTTACAACCACTTTAATCAGAGGCACTTTAAATGATGGCAGGTGTGTACTGACTCCTATGTAACATGAGTCTGAATGTGATTGCTTAATTCTGAATACAGCTACATCTCCAGTTATAAAAGAGAGTGTTCACACTTACACAACCACATCATTTTTTTTTTTTTTTTTTACTTCCTCCCCCCTAAATGATTTCAGTTTGTTTTTCAACCAAGTTGTACTGTTTTATAGGTCACATTAAAGGTGGAAAAAGTTCTGAAATTATTTATCTTTGTCTAATTTTTTACATCACCGAAACCTGACATTTTAACAGGGGCGTGTAGACCTTTTATATCCACTGTGTATATATGTGTATATATATATATATATATATATATATAGTCAGAGCCTTCACTTAGGAATGCGATACCCTAACTACCAAGGCCTGAGGTGTGCCTTGCCTAGATGGTCAGTATGCCTAAAAGTGGGCATACCCTGAATGTGACTGAAGAAATTAATGATGTGAATGATTATATGAAAAAAGGGGGAACGGGTGGGTGAGAACCCAGAAGCCCAACCAACGCAGGAGATGAGAGAGGAGGAGGGATAAATAGCCCTCAGACTTCTCCTACAAATAGCCTTTCAACTTGTAGTCAAAGCCTTCACTTAGGAATGCGATACCCTAACTACCAAGGCCTGAGGTGTGCCTTAGCCTAGCTGGTGAGTATGCCTAAAATTGGGCAAAAGGACCCAGAAGTAGGTATGACAAGAAAGTAGAAGAAGGGCAGGTAACAATCCGTCGGGTAGAGTCTGGTAGAGTAATGCACGCCCGGATGGCCTCAACGAATGGATCCGGTATGCATCAGCTATGACAGCAGAAACCAGCATCCTATGTATTGATGATTAGAATGGACCCCATCCGTTGGAACTTGCGAAACTGCCCAGAAACCAAGTGACTGTCCCGTAACTGATTGGATTAAGCCTACTTCCAGAAAACACAGGCATGGGAATGAACTGCTTGTTGCGAGAGGATATGTGGGAGGAACGGAACAAGGGCTGACCCGAGGAGCCCTGTGAAATAATGCAAAGGTTGAACACCAGCCAATAGGATGTTAGAGAAGTAGCTCTGTGAAACACCCACAACCCCTGGCCTAACTGTCCATACCTGGTAAGGGAACGTGAGAGGGTGAGCTGCCAAAAATGGACGAACTGCCAGGAGTGAAGGGGTCTAAGAGCCGGATACCTGAAAGATGAGTTTGCTGGTGTTGACAGATGAGGCTAACATGCTGTAGCGATATGCAACGAAACACATAGAAACCAGACCCGCATGATTCAATCGGGTCGAGCCTCCCGAGTGACTGTGAGCCCCCTTGGAACAGGCTAGGGATCGGACAAAAGATGAAAGGTCTGACGTACCTGCCCAGTAGGCCAGGCAACCTATACACAAGAGAATAGCACCAAAAGATGATATCGGCCCGGACCTACCATTGTGGGCCGACAGAGGGACATTGGTGTCAAAGTGAGGACTGCTAAGACCCAAGGGTAACCCAGCAGTGAAACCGACACCAACGCTGCTAACCCGCCCTGGCAGCGGGCAGGACTGATGAAAGCTTCAAGCATCAGTGAAAACAGCTTGGATGGCCAATGCCCCCCCGACTGTGGGAAGCGATGAAGCGACGACTCCATGGACGAGTACCCAGATGAAACTATCCCCGCAGGAAAGAGACACCCAAATGTAACAACAATGTTGAAACTTGCCACTGGACACCCCAAAGGTCCGACCCCCCCTCTTCGGAAACTAAGGTGAAGAACCAGACCAAGCGCCCCCTGGAAAATAATGCCCCTAGTAACTTATCGACAACGCAAGCATGACTGTCTGCTGACGCCAAGATACTACCTACAACAGACTACGACGAGATAGTGATGAGGCCCGCGTGTGGGCCTGACAAATACTCCCGGCAGGGGCTGCCAGAAGCCCGGGGATGAGAGATTCCAACACAGCCCCTGACAAGAAACATGCTTGGCTCAGACATGTTGAACCAAAATCTTGACAAGCCAGTGAACTAAGGAGATGCAGAACTTGCCTGCAGAAATGCAGGAGCTGGGGGTGTGCTGACAACCCGCCCTTGACCAAGCGAGTTTGAACACTTCCATCCTGTCCTGTAACCGTAAGAGGCCGTGGAGAGCCTGTTTGGCCCTCATGAAACTGCACTTAAGAATAAAGCCCAGAACATGCTCCATGCTGGTATGTGGGAGTAGCTAGGAAGGAATGGAAACAAACTGAAGCGTACCGCCTACCCTGATGTGGCCGGAAAAGGAAACCCCTGTGTTGACTCACCGCTCTGCAGAGCCAAGTATGGACCAACTCCTGTGCAACAGAGTACTACCATGCTCAGAACCCCCACGTGGAGTAGCAGGGATGAACCTGAATGTGTGCTCCCGAAACGTGCAGCATGCCCAACCCAAGAAAAACAAAGAAAAAGACAACAGACAACTAGACATGAGACAACACCCCTCTGTACCTGCCTGGGCCAAAGACGTGAGCAGAAATGACCAGACCTCGGCGCGTGAATGAACCTGACGACAGTTCCCACCCTAGTCTATGTAGTAAGTGAGCCCGAGTAACCTGCCGCGCAGAGACAGGTAATTAAAAACGTATCCACAGACCGTGGTGGGTAGTAGTAGGCATAAGAATGAACGTGCATGTATGACGTATGGTATACAGGCGAGAAGATTGTGGTCAACAATCAATTAAAAAACGAAACCTCAGCCCGTATGGATCTGTAGACGTGACAGATCCTGAGATGCGCACCCTGGCTAACTAAACCCGGTATGCAAGAACCTAAAAGAAAGGTATGACGAGACAAGAAAAACAATGACGATGCAACGACTGGCCGTGTGTGCCGTGACTGCATGGCACCGACAAGCTATGACAGAACATGCTACAACTGACTGAGACATGCTATGACTGAAACACGCTACGCTATGACAGAACACAACCCCCTCTGTGCCTACCAAAGTGTGAAGACATGAGCAGTGATAGTGGGACCACAGCATGTAAAGAACCTGATGATAACCCCCCCTGGTGTGTAACGTGAATGCTCGTAAGTAAGCTGCTGCGCAACGACAGATCATAGAAACGGAATACTCAGGACCTGTGTACCCACAGACCGTGGTCGGTAGACCTGCAGGTGTAATGAAATGAATGCATCGAACGACGTGGTGTAACAGGCGAGAAGATTGCGGTCAACAATCATTTAAAAAACGAAACCTCAGCCCGTATGGATCTGTAGACGTGACAGATCCCGAGATGTGAGCCCTAGCCAAACGGAACCAGGAATGCAAAGAACCTATGAAAGTAAGATGAGACATGGAATGAACGAAAATGAAACGGCTACCGGTGTGCGCCGAAACCTGCAAGGCACCGACGTACTGACAGGAAATGCAGGGACAGAAAAAGCTATGACTGGACACGCTATGACTGGACACGCTATGACTGGACACGCTATGACAGGGACACGCCATGACAGAAACGCTATGACAGGGACACGCCATGACAAGGACACGCCATGACAGAAACACGCCATGACAGAAACACGCCATGACAGAAATACGCTAAAACTGAGCTGCTGTGACAAACACTAAAGACAGAGCTGCGGTGGCAGAACACGCTAGATAGAAACACGCTATGACAGAAACACGCTATGACAGAAACATGCTACGACAGAAAAACCTTACAACAGAAACATGCTACGACAGAAACACGCTACGACAGAAAAACGATATGACAGAGAAACGCCATGACAGAGAAACGCCATGACAGAGAAACACCATGACAGAGAAACGCTGCTAACAGAACCGCTATGACAGAAATGCAGAGACAGAAAAGCAGAGACAGAAAGCTATGACGAATCTCATGACCTGAAACACTACAGATAACGGACTGTTCCTACGACCTGCATCCACCCCCCCCCCCCCCCCGTGACCTGAGGAAAGCCCAGAACTGGACCGCAAAGATAAAAGCCAGGCTGCATCCACAACAGGGTGCCAGAACCCTCATGCATGCGAACTCCCGCCCTGACGGCTCCGACACCCCCTCCGCACACACACCCGGCATTGAAACCTAGGGAAATGGCATGCGCATACTGCCATACCATACAAGCCATCCAGAGCAGAAGCAAGTGCCGTGTGGGGACCTGGGATCTAGATCTCTCCCCCTGGTGCCTGAGGGAAACCCATGTAACCTGAACAACCAGAAATGCTGAAAATTAACAGTGGTGCCCCCCTTCCCTTACTCTGATGTCCCCAGGAAGGAGGAACTTCAGTTACACGGGCAGACCCCCCCCTGACACTACCCTCCCCCTGCCTGACGGAGAGGCACGCGGAGCACCCCCCCTCCAAACCAGCACAACAGAACCAGAGAAGTGAACCACCACCAGCACCAGACTCCTGGCCTACCGTGCTACCGTGCTGCTGCTCTGAGCTCCGGGAGAAACAGGCGGCTGACCCCTCCACGATGCAGGATTGAGCCCTGGGAAAATAGATGGCTGCCCCCCTCACCCGGCGCGAGTACCGGGCGGCCTCCTCCATGCTAGATGGACTGGGCAACGTGATAGGGTGGATGGCCGGACGGACGCCCCCCCTCCCCCGGCGTGAGCACCGGGAGAAGCAGGCAGGTGGCCTCCATGGAGCCCTGTACCACGTGGACATCACAGTGTGTGCCCAGAGGAGTGGGAGGGAGGACGGACAGCCCCCCTCTCTCAGTGTATGCCCGGAGGAGCAGGAGGGTGGACGGAGGGGCCCCCCTCTCAGTGTGAGCCCGGGAGGAGGAGCGGGCGGCCCTGTAAATGAAGCTTCCGCTGCTGTCAATCACAGCCAGTGAGGAGAGAGCAGGGGGCTGGTTGGAGCCACGCTCTGTGTGTCAATGGACACAGAGAGCGGCTCGGGAGCAAGCCCGCAAAAGTGCCCCCATAGCAAGCGGGCATAGCTTGCTATGGTGGTCACTCGGCAGGTGGAGGGGCCTGGAGCGCAGGCGGGTGACCTGAGAAGAGGAGGAGAAGGGCTGCTCTGTAAAAAAACACTGCACAGGGCAGGTAAGTATGACATTACTTGGCATATGACGTTATTAAAAAAATATATACAGTATATTATATAGATTATGGTGTGGGGTTGTTTTTCAGGGGTTGGGCTTGTCCCCTTAGTTCCAGTTAAGGGAACTCTTAAGGCGTCAGTATACCTAGACATTTTGGGCAATTTCATGCTCCGAACAGTTTGGGAAAATTTCATGCTCCGAACAATGGATGAGTGAGTTTGGGGTGAAGGAACTTGACTGGCCTGCACAGAGTCCTAACCTCAACCCGGTAGAACACCTTTGGGATGATTTAGAGCAGTGGCTGAGAGACAGGCCTTCTCATCCACATCAGTGCCTGACCTCGCAAATGCTCTTCTGGAAGAAGGGTCAAACATTCCCATAGACACACTCCCAAACCTTGTGGACAGCCTTCCCAGAAGAATTGAAGCTGTTATAGCTGCAAAGGGTGGGCCAACTCAAGATTGAACCAAACCCTACGGACTAAAGCCTAGTACACACAACGAGAATCTCATCAGGAAAAAAAACGTCATTTTTCCCTGACGAGATTCTTGACAAGAATCTTGTCCCGGCCGAGTGTACACACGCTCGATTCAAAAGAACCGCCGTTCTTTTGAATGGAATGAACACGGTGACGTCATTGACTACGATGAGTGTGCGCTCGTCACATTCGATGCCGCCATCTTGCTACACCCTATCTATGCCTAGGAAGCTACCGGGAATGCGTCAAAGTCATTTCGAGCATGCGCGGGTTTCCACGGCGACAGGTAAGCGTACACACTCTCGGGTTTCTCGTCGGGAAACAGGCCGACGAGAATCCCGATGAGAAAATATAGAGCAGGTTCTCTATTTTTCTTGTCGAGATTCTGGCCAGTTTTCTTGATGAGAAACCTGAAAGCCTCGTACACACACACGGTTTACTCGGCAAGAAAGCTCTGTCAGCAATTTTCTTGCTGGTTCTTGCCGAGAAAACCGGTCGTGTGTACGAGGCTTTAGACTGGGATGCCATTAAAGTTCAAGTGCGTGTTAAGGCAAGCAGCACAATACTTTTGACAATATAGTGTGTACATATAGTATATAGTATAGTATATATAGCCAGACCACAAAACCATTATAGTGTGTATATATATATATTTTTGTATATTTTTATATATATATATATATATATATATATATATATATATATATATGTATGTGTAGCGGGGTGTTGCTTTAAATAGCCTTAGAGACTACCTTACCCAATATGCAATGGGATGCCCACAGTTCCTTTGGGCCCAGCGCAAGGTCTGCTGGGATTGGACTATATAAGGAGGGGCTGCGCAGGACAGGGGTCTCTTTGGACATCGCCTGCCTTGCAAGTGGAACTCTGTGCTGTGTCTGCTGTTCCGGACTAGGCCCAGAGAGCCGGGCCCTGTGGATCCAAAGAGCCTTCTACCCCTCACGGAAGAATCCCAGAGACGTCTCAAGTATCTACCTTCCAAGACTCGTCTGAAGAATCAGAGACCCCGGGCATCGTGAGACTGTGTGTGGGACACACAGAGGTGGAAGTCGGACCGCACGGACTGGTTCGGTTGGGTGAGAGAGCACTTGCTCAAAGATTTCTTAAGTTACTCTTTAGGCCCAGTGTATTTTGTTTAGGGCCCATCGTTATCAAGTTTGAGCTGCTCATCAGAGACATTGTGCCGTGCAGCCTTAGTTGAATCCTTTGCTGCATATTCAGCAGCTAATTGTTTTACACCCTGTGGATTACAAATAACCTACAAAGTGCACCACCATTGCTAGCGAAGATCCTTCTCTACAAAAACATTGTAAGTAGTCAGGCCTGACTGAGTAGAGTAGAGACATTTCTGGGCGCCATCTTGCCCACGAGGGGTTTATTAATTGATGCACATAGGATTGCAGGGATTGTTTACCTGTTTTATATGCTGACTAAATCTTATTGCAGGGCTCTGCATTAATAGATGTACCACTGCTTAATCTAATCTTTTATTTTACTCAGTAAACGCATTAATGATTAAGCAGACATTCTGTGTTGTGTGATTACTGTAATGTTATCCGCAGTATTGTGATATCCATAGCCTACGGGTCTCACAATCCTTTAGTCTCACTAGCTGTGCCAGGGGAGGGTAGAGCCAGTTACTGGGGGTTGACGGCAGAGTGTTGCAGGCCCAAAAGTAATACCAGCAGTCCTCTTAACTGGGGGTATTGCTACATATATATATATATATATATATATATATATATATATATATATATATTAGGGCTGTGGAAATTAACTATTAATTCCTCGATTAATCGATTAATTGCTTTGATCGATCAAAATTATTTTGATAGATCAAAATTCGATCAAAGTTCTTTGGGCTTGCCGTGTCCATCTGAATGGCTCCTTTGCTGTGCCTTCATATCTGCATGCCGGCAGGACCTTACTATCTGCCACACGCAAGGGCTGTTACATTTCCCTCTATGAACCTGGGATTCTACAGCCATCCACTGGGAGTTGTGATAGTTCCCTTCACAGGACATCTACATGCCGACGGACTGATGTTTATACCAGTATCATACTTAGATACATGTTTTTATGACTGCTTTTGCTACCATAGATTTTATCTCCAGTGCAATATTTATTTTGTTACCTACTTGAAGACTATAAAAGTTTTAATGCTATTCCCATCGAGCGCTGCCTTTGTGTGTTTTTTGTATCCTGCTATCGATTTTTCCAGTGGTTGGTAGCTGCACTGGGAATCCACCTGCAAGGAGATCAGCTAAAAGTAGTTGGATATCTATGTGCGTTATAATTAATCGAAATTAGTCGATTAATCGATAAAAAAAATAATCGATTAATCGAACACGAAAATTTTAATCAGTAACAGCCCTAATATATATATATACAGTATATGCACACACAGTATAAATGCAGTATATAGGTTTACAATCACTTTAAAACTGTCCAATCGTCTCTACCCAGGAAGGGTCAACGAGGATATACAGGTAAAATAATGTCTAGAGACATCTACCCATTTCCTAAACCTGAAAAAGATCATTTTAACCACTTAAGTCCCGGACCATTATGTTGCTAAAGGACCAGGCATCTTTTTACGATTCGGCACTGCGTCGCTTTAATTGACAATTGCGCGGTTGTGCGACGTGGCTCCCAAACAAAATTGACGTCATTTTTACCCACAAATAGAGATTTCTTTTGGTGGTATTTGATCACCTCTGCGGTTTTTATTTTTTGCGCTATAAACAAAAATAGAGCGACAATTTTGAAAAAAAAATACTTTTTGCTATAATAAATATCCCAAAAAAATATATAAAAAAAAAAATTTCCTCAGTTTAGGCCGATACGTATTCTTATACATATTTTTGGTAAAAAAAAATCGCAATAAGCGTTTATTGATTGGTTTGTGCAAAAGTTATAGCATCAAAATAGGGGGTAGTTTTATGGCATTTTTATTAATATTTTTTTTTTTACTAGTATTGGCGCAATCAGCAATTTTTATCGTGACTGCAACATTATGGCGGACACATCGGACACTTTTGACACCATTTTGGGACCATTGTCATTTTTACAGCGATCACTGCTATAAAAATGCACTGATTACTGTGAAAATTACACTGGCATTGAAGGGGTTAACCTGTAGGGGGCGCTGAAGGGGTTAAGTGTGACCTATGTTAAAGGAGGCTACTGATGCGCCTACCAATAGGTACACCTAAACGAAACTAAAGAGCTAATATAAAGTGCTAAATACAAAGTGCTAATATAGATAACTAATATAAACATATATGACATACAGCAGCTGACTTCTATAGCAACCAACACAAACAGATACAGTAAAAGAATAGTGAAGCAGCGCTAAATGTCCGTGAACAATAATAAAATATAAACGTGCTATAAAAGTGCTAAAATATAAATAACGAATCCAATGAAAGTGCTATAAAACATCAATACACAATAGTGTTGACTATTATTAAATGTGCATAATGTGCAAAAAATGCAAAAACATCCAAATGTTGTTGTGTCCCAAAAAAATTTGTAGAAAATTCACACATAAAGTGCTAGTCGTCCCAAAAAATGTGAAAATATCAGCAGCCAAGAGCAGGAAAGCAGGAAAGGAACAGGCGTGGGAGTCCAACTCATCACATCAAAAGGGAATCAGTAGGGAATCGGTATAAATGTACAATCCTCCCCCGTTGACACCAGCCTCTCACCTTACTGACGGACCCCAAGGGGTCAGATACAGCCTTAATGGATCTCCACTGCTCCGGATGATGAACTCCAATTCTTGTATGCAAACAGGGATTACTGCAACCTTTTCACCACTTCCAATTGTGGTTTCTTAGGGTATACCTTGCTCCAGGGTTTCAGGAATAAAACAAGAAGGACTTCCTCCCCATGTGTTCATCTTAGAGGCCTTTACAAGAAGGACTTCCTCCCCATGTGTTCATCTTAGTGGGAACTTGGGGAGAAAGTCCTTCTTGTTTTATTCCTGTCACGGAGCTCACGACCGGGTCGTGAGCGCGCCGGCATCGGCCCACGCGACCCACGGCTGGGCTCTTAAAGGGTGCTTATGCCCAGACGTATATTGGCGTTAGGCGGTCCTTAAGTGGTTAAAGTATAGATTGTATACTTAAAGCGGAGGTCCGCCTAAAACAAAAATATTAAAAGCCAGCCGCTACAAATACTGCAGCTGTTGACTTTTAACATATGGACACTTACCTGTCCACGGTGCACGCGATGTCGGCAGCCGAAGCCGATCAGTCACTTGGCTCTCGGCCGCTGCCGCCGCCATCCTCGGTGAGTGAATCAGGAAATGAAGCCTTGCAGCTTCACTTCCTGGCTCCCTACTGCGCATGTGTGAGTTTCGATGAGCGTCCCCACTGGTCCCTGCTGTCTTCTGGGACTTGTATGAGAGAGTTTCCCCTCAAAGGCGGGACTTTTTAGGCATAGATTATAACAACCACTTGAGGGTATAGTATGATAAAATTATTTTATTACAAAAAGGAATGAAAATAACACATAATATGATTTAGCTTGATATTACAGGCTTAGACAAAAACTCCTAGAATGGAATTGTCACTAGATCATACAGGGTACATGACATGCAGGGACTTAATAACCATACAATTGATGTAAACAATGTAAACATGTATATAAAGCACGCAATTGTAATCATGTCTTCTGGTGCTGCTGGATCTCAGTGCAGCGTTCGACACAGTAGATCACAAAACTTTACTTATCCGCCTTAAAGAAGTAGCAGGAGTAGCAGACCCTGACCTACACTGGTTCGCATCCTTCTTAGAAAATCGCTCCCAGACAGTGAAACTAGGAGTCTTCACCTATGAAACTCGCGCAATTTCTTGCGGAGTCCCTCAAGGATCACCCCTTTCACCCGTGCTCTTCAACATCTACCTCCGCCCACTACTTAAAATCATCAGGAAACAGGATCTGTGCTACCACTCATATGCTGACGACACCCAAATCTACTTTCGTATCACCGGAAAAAAAGACCAATATCGCGGACTGGAAGAGTGCCTTGCATTGATCGATGATTGGATGACGGAGAGTTCCCTCAAACTCAATGGATCCAAAACAGAACTTCTTCTACTCCACGCAAACCAAAAGACAAAAACAAAGACGTCTTGGACACCACCCACCATTCTTGGAAAGACCGTTACCCCGAGCACCAAAGTCAAAAGTCTCGGAGTCATCCTTGACTCAGAGATGTCGATGGATGCACAAATAGGATCAGTAGTAAGCGGATCGCACCATCTTCTTCGTCTGTTACAGAGACTCATCCCCTTCATCCCGGAAGAGGACACAGCAGTAGTAGTTGGAACAATCATCAACTCCCGACTCGACTATGCAAACTCCCTCTACATAGGACTACCTAAATATCAGATCTCGCGCCTACAAGTTATCCAGAACACGGCAGCCAGACTGGTAACAGGGAAAAAACCTTGGGAATCGATCACCCCTTCACTGAGGACCCTGCATTGGCTAACCGTAAAGGATCGGGTCACATTCAAGACCCTCTGCCTCACCCACAAGTGCACACAAGGAAACGCACCTCAATATTTATGCGAGAAAATAAAACACTACTCCCCCAAACGCATTCTCCGATCAACCAATCAAAACCTCCTTCAAATCCCCAAATCCTGCTACAAATGGAAGGGAGAACGAAGATTTGCAGTCCAAGGACCACGGCTATGGAACGCTCTTCCCACGGACATCCACATGGAAGAAAACCATCGGGCCTTCAGGAAAAAACTTAAGACCCACCTCTTCTGATGGATCAGGACGTCACTGTATGCAAAGCGCCTTGAGGCGATTCAGTTCGCATTTGTAGCACTATATAAGTTATTCACTCACTCACTCACTCGCAATTGTGTATATATTAGATCCTACGCGTTACGGAGAAAACTCCTTCAGGGAAGTTCCAATATATGGTTAAGATTGTAATCTAAAACAAAAAAGACAGATCTTTACAACACAGCATTCATTGTGGAAAACAAAGACAAAGCAGATAACCCATCAGACAAATGAATGGTGGGTCTGGTATGAAAGAACGGGGGGTTGGGTGGGAATGTACTTACATAGACACAGGGGCGTAACTATATAGGGTGCAAGAGTCGCGACCGCGACCGGGCCCTGTGCTGCAGGGGGCCCGCGCGGCCCCTCTTTACATATGGTTGGCGGGGGGCCCGCGCGGCCCCCCTTTACATATGTCCGGCGCCAGCAGAGGCGGCTAGGAGTACCAGTGCATCGTGCGCACGGGTGGCTGGAGGTGGGGGGTGACAATCAGAGCTCCATGCTCGAGTACCGCACGCACAGGCTCTTTAGCTGTGCATTCCCCGCATGACCTGCTGTGTCTTCGGCCGGCTCCTCTGGGTCCCCCTCTCCTGCTCCATGCAGCGCCACTCAGTCCGGTGTCTGTCCCGTCCCCTGATTCTGGCTCACACTGCACTGCATGCTTCTCCCGGGCAAACAAACTTTAAGGACAGAGATGCAGTGCAGCCCTGTGAGAGCCGGCTACCCGGAGGACACCGCAGGCTTGTCTGTCAGCCCCCCTCCTCCCCCATCATGCAGAGATGATGACAGACAAGTCTTTATGGGAGATACACTGATCGCCCGTCCAGCACGCTGGGGGGAGCCCAGGCCACCACGGATGAGTGCCCAGTCTGCAGCTTGGTCATGGTGAGTGAGCTGACCCCCTCCCCATCACATACCCCCTCCATCTCCCCTGGGGACAGGGACCCCATCACCCCTGGGGAGAGGGACCCCATCTCCCCCAGGGACAGGGACCCCATCACCCCTGGGGACAGGGACCCCATCACCCCTGGGTACAGGGACTCCATTACTCCTGAGACAGGGACCCTATCACCCCTGGGGACAGGGACCCCATCACTCATGGGAACAGGGACCCCATCTCCCCCCGGGGACAGGGACCCCATCACCCCCCGGGGACAGGGACCCCATCACCCCCCGGGGACAGAGACCCCATCACCCCTGGGTACAGGGACCCCATCACCCCTGGGTACAGGGACTCCATTACTCCTGAGACAGGGACCCTATCACCCCTGGGGACAGGGACCCCATCACCCCTGGGGACAGGGACCCCATCACCCAGGGGACAGGGACCCCATCACCCAGGGGACAGGGACCCCATCACTCATGGGAACAGGGACCCCATCACCCCTGGGGACAGGGACCCCATCACCCCTGGGTACAGGGACCCCATCACCCCTGGGTACAGGGATTCCATTACTCCTGAGACAGGGACCCTATCACCCCTGGGGACAGGGACCCCATGACCCAGGGGACAGGGACCCCATAACCCATGGGAACAGGGACCCCATCACCCCTGGGGACAGGGACCCCATCACCCCTGGGGGCAGAGACCCCAGCACCCCTGGGGGCAGAGACCCCAGCACCCCTGGGGATAGGGACTCCATCATCCCTGAGATAGGGACCCCATCACCCCTGGGGACAGGGACCCATCATCCCTGGGGACAGGGACCCCATTAGCCCTGGGAACAGGGACTCCATCACTCCTGAGAAAGGGGCCCTCTTCTCAGCTGGGGACAGGGCCCTCTTTTCACCTGGGAACAGGGACCCCATTAGCCCTGGGGAGAGGGACTCCATCACTCCTGAGAAAGGGGCCCTCTTCTCAGCTGGGAACAGGGCCCTCTTTTCATCTGGGAATAGGGACCCCATCTCCTATGGAGACAGGGACCCAATTTACCATGGGTACAGGGACCCCATTTCTCATGGGGACAGGGACCCCATTTCCCATGGGTGGGGACAGGGACCCATCTCCCATGGGAACAGGGCCCCCATCTTCCCTAAGGACAGGGACCCCATCCCCCCTAAGGACAAGGACCCCATCTCCCCTAAGGACAAGGACCCCTTCTCCCATGGGGACAGGGACCCCTTCTCACCTGGGGACAGGGACCCCTTCTCACCTGGGGACAGGGACCAAATCTCACCTGGGGGCAGGAACGCCATTTGCCCTGGGGAAAAGGACCCCATCTCTCCTGGGGACTGGGACCGCATCCTGCCTAGGGACAGGAACCCCATCTCCCCTGGCAACGGGGACTCATCTTACCTAGGGACCCCATCTTCCCTGGGGACCAGGACCCCACCTCCCTTAAGAACAGGAACCCCATCTACAGACCATGCTGGCTGGCAGGGCTGGGGTCAGCCATCCTAGGGTGCCAGGATGGAGGAGGGGGCAGAACACACAGAGGAAATCTGAATTCCCAGCCATTTGGGGAGTGTACCAGCAGGGGTCACTGGACACCGGCGTGGGGAGCTGGAAGACAGACGGGGTCTAGCAGTACCAGCGTGCTGTCACTGGAGATGGGGGCGGGTACAGCACCAGCAAGGTGTGTGCTCCAGCACCTCTGTGCTTTTTCCCAAACCCCCTTGTGGGCTCTGCCAGGTTCCCCCATCCCCTCTCCTGCTGGTTGGTGCTGGGAGTTTGTCAGGACAGAGAGTGGGAAATGGGCCAGTAAATGTGTAATTTACCACCCCTTCTTTTTCTGAATTGAGAGTCAGTGATCTGTACTCATCATTGACTCTGTCCATTCATAACTGTGGCATATAGTAAACTGTGTTACTATGCTTCAGTTTATGAATGGACAGGAAGCTATGTACAGAGCTATTCCTGTCCATTCATTCTATGTAGCTGAGGCTGCAGAGAAGGAGATTGGGGGCTGTGTCCTCAGTCTTCCTCTTTGTCTCAAAGGTGGAACATCAGAGGTCTGTTTAGACCTCTGATATCTCACCAAAGCCCCCCAATGGGGCTCCTAAAAAATGGTAAAAAATAATAAAAAAAATGACTGATACCAGTGGCGGAACTACAGGGTTCACAAAGGTCGTACCTGTGACCGGGCCCTGGAGTTCCACCACTGGACTCGGAGGGAAGGGCCCCGGCTGGGGTTCAGGGGGGCCCTTCATTGTTTCTTGCACCGGGGCCCTGAAGGTTCTAGTTACGCCACTGCATAGACATGCATACATCAGGCTTGGGACTTGGATATATTAGACCCAATAGATCACATAGATAAAGAGTTGTTGTATGAAAGCAGTAAAAAACTAACGAATAAAAACAGAACCCATTGAGGGGCGGATGAGGAGTCCAAAGCACAAGACGCCAGGAGGCCAAACCAGGACCGCGTACGTCTAAAGAGGGGGGGAGACATGAAAAAATGAAAAAATATGTACCGATCAAAACATGAAAGACTGGGTTTATATATTCTAGCATAATAGCATCTAATCTAATAGGTATCATGTCATCAAACCTAACTTAGAACCTCCTTTGTGTTTGATGTCAAGGGGTAATGAGAAACAATGTGAGGCTACATATATATTAAAAGAAAAAATCTTAGTCATATATGTATTTCTTACCTCACAAAAGGTGCTGTGTAGCTTTGGGGGGTGAGGAGGGTAGAACAGACACTGGAGTACTGTGGTATAATGGTTTCACATCCGGCACAAGGTTGTAAGTCGGGCCGGGTTGGGGTGATCCAGCCGTATCAAAAGATGAGCTAAAGAATCAAAATCCAAATCCCAGTGAGAGGAGACCCCAGAATAGTATCACTGGTCCAACGGTGAAGGTAAAAAATCACCTCAGGAGTCTATATGCAAAAGACACATAGATAACATCAAGATTGAGTATATAAAGCACCGCCCCTTCCAACAGTAAAGGTGGACATGTCTCAAAGTAGAGGTAGCAAAGAAAAAGCAGCAAGCCAACTATACAGGGAAATGCTTTTGGTCATTACCTGGTTAATGTTGATAACAGACGTACTCTCTCCCCACCGGCCACAGCGCTAGTGATCAAGAGAGGGATCGGTCCTTAAATAAGGGCTCTGGTCCAATCAGCTAAGTTTCCCACAGCGCGTGTGGTTATCGTTGCCACACACGCTGGGAAGATTAGACAATGCGGTCCTCCGGGCGCGCGGCGCACAGCGTCATCCTCGCCCACGACAAAGATGGCCGCTCAGGGAGAATGACGTCATGCGTCACGTTCCCACTGGCACGAATGCGCGGCAACCCTCCAAGCCGCTGAATGGAACACAGGGATGGGTGGAGATGGACAGACCAATGTAACGTCAGATGGATCGTGTGCCTGCGCAGCGGGGAAAGCCGCAATGTAAGGCATCAAATCGGCCCGCGCGTGCTGGGATTGACCTCCAGACATCTAAAAAAGTCGGCCCTCAACCCGCCATCAATGGGGAAGAAAATTTATGAAAGAAAAAGAAAAAGAAAGCAGAAAAAAAAAACAACAACAACAATTCGAAATGAGAAAATAATTAAAATAAAATAAAATACAATAAATAAAATAAATAAATAAATAACATTAAATTAAATTAAATTAAAAAACAAAAGACAAAAAACTTAAAAAACTATGAAAATGTGGAGAGATAAATAAAGAAGTAAAATATGTGAGGAAACGGAAAAGGGGGAAAAAAGAGGTCAATGGATAAATGAAAAAGATGAATGAAATATATAATAAGAATAAAAATGAATTAATGAATGAAAACAGATCATAAATGAAAAGACCATGGAGGATAGGAATGTTGTTTTTTGTCTGAAAACGAAGATTGTTGGGGAAAATATTGGATGATGAATGCATCGTATGAAAAAAGGGGAAGGGGAAGGTGGGAATGTAAAACACACCCAAAATTGAAAAGTACAGAAGCCTGGTGGTCAATAGGGATGAGCTTCGTGTTTGAGTCGAACATACATTCGACTCGAACATCGGTTGTTCGATCGTTCGCCGAAGATCGAACGTTATGGGCCCTTTGCGCCAAATTCAAGTGACGCGAACGGCCCACAATACACTGCACCATCGCAGTACAATCCCGGCGCTGTGATTGGCCAAGCATGCACTGTGACCCCGCATTCTTGGCCAATCACAGCGCCGGCAGCGAGGAGAGCCATAATTGGCCACAGGCAGGATGCCTGTGGCCAATCATAGCTCAGGGGGGGTTAGTACACGCTCCACACTATAAAAGGCCGCCAGCGTGGCGGCCTTGTGCAGTGTGTTCCGGCGTGCAGGGAAAGAGATACATAGGCAGGGACAGTGTGTTCTATGTTCTATTCTTTTCTCAGGCATCTGCAGGAGTTAGTGGGTGTTGTGTGCCTCCAGTACAGTATACACCAGGATCTACACTTTATTGCTGTTCTCTAAGCTAGATAGGCAGGCAGGGACAGTGTGTTCTTTTCTCAGGCATCTGCAGCAGTTAGTGGGTGTTGTGTGCCTCCAGCACAGTATACACCTGTATATACCCGTCATTGCTGTTCTCTAATACAGGCATCTGCAGGAGTTAGTGACACAGTGTACACCTGTATATACCCGTCATTGCTGTTCTCTAATACAGGCATCTGCAGGAGTTAGTGGCACAGTGTACACCTGTATATACCCTTAATTGCTGTTCTCTAATACAGGCATCTGCAGGAGTTAGTGGCACAGTGTACACCTGTATATACCCGTCATTGCTGTTCTCTAATACAGGCATCTGCAGGAGTTAGTGGCACAGTGTAGACCTGTATATACCCGTCATTGCTGTTCTCTAATACAGGCATCTGCAGAAGTTAGTGGCACAGTGTACACCTGTATATACCCGTCATTGCTGTTCTCTAATACAGGCATCTGCAGGAGTTAGTGGCACAGTGTACACCTGTATATACCCGTCATTTCTGTTCTCTAATACAGGCATCTGCAGGAGTTAGTGGCACAGTGTACACCTGTATATACCCGTCATTGTTGTTCTCTAATACAGGCATCTGCAGGAGTTAGTGGCACAGTATACACCTGTATATACCCGTCATTGCTGTTCTCTAATACAGGCATCTGCAGGAGTTAGTGGCACAGTATACACCTGTATATACCCGTCATTGCTGTTCTCTAATGCAGGCATCTGCAGGAGTTAGTGCAACAGTATACACCTGTATATACCCGTCATTGCTGTTCTCTAATACAGGCATCTGCAGGAGTTAGTGGCACAGTATACACCTGTATATACCCGTCATTGCTGTTCTCTAATACAGGCATCTGCAGGAGTTAGTGGCACAGTATACACCTGTATATACCCGTCATTGCTGTTCTCTAATACAGGCATCTGCAGGAGTTAGTGGCACAGTATACACCTGTATATACCCATCATTGCTGTTCTCTAATACAGGCATCTGCAGGAGTTAGTGGCACAGTATACACCTGTATATACCCGTCATTGCTGTTCTCTAATACAGGCATTTCCAGGAGTTAGTGGCACAGTATACACCTGTATATACCCGTCATTGCTGTTCTCTAATGCAGGCATCTGCAGGAGTTAGTGGCACAGTATACACCTGTATATACCCGTCATTGCTTTTCTCTAATACAGGCATCTGCAGGAGTTAGTGGCACAGTATACACCTGTATATACCCATCATTGCTGTTCTCTAATACAGGCATCTGCAGGAGTTAGTGGCACAGTATACACCTGTATATACCCGTCATTGCTGTTCTCTAATACAGGCATCTGCAGGAGTTAGTGGCACAGTATACACCTGTATATACCCGTCATTGCTGTTCTCTAATACAGGCATCTGCAGGAGTTAGTGGCACAGTATACACCTGTATATACCCGTCATTGCTGTTCTCTAATACAGGCATTTCCAGGAGTTAGTGGCACAGTATACACCTGTATATACCTGTCATTGCTGTTCTCTAATGCAGGCATCTGCAGGAGTTAGTGGCACAGTATACACCTGTATATACCCCTCATTGCTGTTCTCTAATACAGGCATCTGCAGGAGTTAGTGGCACAGTATCCACCTGTATATATCCATCATTGCTGTTCTCTAATACAGGCATCTGCAGGAGTTAGTGGCACAGTATTCACCTGTATGTACCCGTCATTGCTGTTCTCTAATACAGGCATCTGCAGAAGTTAGTGGCACAGTATACACCTGTATATACCCGTCAGTGCTGTTCTCTAATAAAGGCATCTGCTGGAGTTAGTGGGTGTTGTGTGCCTCCAGCACAATATACACTACCCAATTGCTGGTTTTCCCATCTCCCTGCAGGCCATTACTATGTCTGGAAGGCCAACTAAGAGAGGCAGACAGTCACGAGCCAATAAAAGAGGGCAAGCAGGCTCTGTGTCTGGCGGCAACAGTGCTGGTCATGGACGCGGTGCATTGTCATCAGCACGTGGCCATGGGACACGCTTGTCCTTATTTTCAGCAGCTGGATGTGTTGAGCCGCATCATGCCGAAGACTTGGTAGAGTGGATTACCAAGCCCTCCTCATCCTCCTCATCCTTTCTCACCCAGGCTCAGGGTGCTGGCAAAGCAGCTGCCAAAGCGTCCTCTTCCCTCGTAACAATGTCATCATCAGTCACTCCTTCCCTAGACCCACCACGTCCTCCTGAGGAGTCCCCCGAACTGTTTAAGCACAGTGTTGGGTACATGCTCCCGGAGGATGCCCAGAGTTTCGAAGGGTCTGATGATGATACCCAGCTAGAAGAAGGCAGTAGCGTGAGCGCAGAGAGAGGGGATGCTCAAGAAGGACAGCAATCTGGCAGTCATGTTCCAGCAGCTGCAGCATACTGTCAGATTGGCTTCAGTGATGAGGAGGGAGGGGATGATGAGGTCACTGACTCCACGTGGGTGCCTGATAGGAGAGAGAAGAAGGAGGAGGATGAGGAGGAGGCACATCTCCAACGAGGCAGGATGCCCTCCGGGGGCCAGCGTAAGGGCAGCACACCGACTGAATCACACCGCAGAGCTACGCCTGTGCAGGGCGCTGCCTCTGCCCGTTATTCCAAAAGTTCTTTGGTGTGGGCCTTTTTTGAGTCGAGTGCATCAGATCGCACCGCTGCTATTTGCAACATATGTCTCAAGCGTATCTCGCGTGGCCAAAACATCAGCCGCTTGGGCACCACTTGCTTGACTAGACATATGTTGACCTGCCATGCAGCTCGTTGGCAAGCGTACCTTAAAGACCCACACCAAAGAACAAAGCGGACCTCTCCTTGCTCCTCATCAGCTGGGATCTCCAACCCCACTATACCTTCAGTCCTCTCTGAAACCTGCACTGAGAGGAATGAAGGTGTAGAATTAGGTGTGTCACAGCCAAGTACTTGCGGGCACTCTGCTAGCAGTACACCGATTGTAGCAGGAAAATTTCCCTGCCCCAGCTGCTGGACCGTCAAAAGAAGTTCACTCCCAGCCATCCACATTCCCAGCGGTTGAATGCTAGCTTGGCTAAATTGGTAGCAATTCAACTGCTGCCTTTTCAGTTGGTAGACTCGGCCCCCTTCCGTGAGTTTATGCAATGTGCGGTTCCTCAGTGGCAGGTTTCCAAACGCCACTTTTTCTCATGGAAGGCGATTCCGGCTCTCTACCAGCATGTGGAAGGCAATGTCCATGCCTCGCTGGACAGGGCGGTCAGTGGTAAGGTGCATATTACCGCTGACTCATGGTGCAGCAGGCATGGACAGGGACGTTACCTTTCTTTTACGCCCCATTGGGTCACTCTTTTGGCAGCTGGGAAGGATGCAGGACAAGGCGCAGTAGTGTTGGAGGTTGTTCCGCCGCCACGCCTCCAAAATGCTACTACTGGTTGTGACACACCTCTCTCCTCCACCCCCTCCTCTTCTTCTTCCTCCATGGCCTCTTCCTGTGCTTTGTCTCCGGAACCAGCGGTGCTCCATAGGCGTTCAAGGGGCTACGCAAGTACGCAGGCAAAAAGATGCCATGCCGTGCTTGCGCTGGTGTGTTTGGGGGACAGGAGCCACACTGGGGCAGAGGTTCTGTCAGCTCTGCAGGGGCAGGCCGAGAGGTGGTTGACGCCACGCCAGCTTAAGCCAGGAATGGTAGTTTGCGACAATGGCACCAACCTCCTCTCCGCCCTCCGACAGGGACAACTGACCCATGTGCCCTGTGTGGCTCACGTCTTTAACCTGTTGGTGCAGCCGTTCTTGGGCAGGTACCCGGGCTTACAGGATGTCCAGAGGCAGGCCAGGAAAGTCTGTGTGCATTTCCGCAGATCATATAATTTCAGTGCTCGGCTGGCTGAGCTGCAAAAGAAGTTAAACTTGCCCAAGAACCGCCTTATATGTGACATGCCCACCAGGTGGAACTCAACGTTGGCCATGCTGCAGCGGCTGCACACGCAGCAGAGGGCCATCAATGAGTACCTGTGCGACTACGGCACCAGGACAGGGTTAGGGGAGCTCCGGTTTTTTTCACCACGCCAGTGTGGCATGATCAGGGATGATCAGGGATGCATGCACTGTCCTGGCACCATTTGAGGAGGCCACGAGGATGGTGAGCAGTGACAGTGCATGCATCAGTGACATTGTACCTCTTGTCCACCTGTTGGAGCATACGCTGCATGGAATAATGGACAGGGCACTTGAGGCAGAACAGAGGCAGGAAGAGGAGGAATTCCTTGCCTCTCAAGGCCCCCTTTACCCAGACAGTGTTCCTTGTGTCCCACCCATCACACAGGAAGAAGAGGAGGAGGATTGTGTCAGCATGGAGGTGGAGCATGGCACTCAGCATTCACAGCAGCAGTCTTTTAGGGATGATTTACAGTCCCAACAAACCCGTGGACTTGTACGTGGCTGGGAGGAGGTGACTGTGGATCATGTCGTCCTTAGTGACCCAGAGGACTCCGGACAGAATGCCTCAGCTAACCTACGCTGCACGGCCTCCCTGATCCTGCAAAGTCTGCGGAAGGATCCTCGTATTCTTCGGATCAAGGAGGGGGACCATTACTGGCTGGCCACTCTCCTTGATCCACGGTACAAGGGTAAGGTTGCGGACCTTATCTTGCCGTCGCAGAGGGAGCAGAGGATGAGACAACTCCGGGAGGCCTTGCAGAAAGGTCTGTGCAACGCGTTCCCAGAGACTGGGAGGTTACAAACTCCTGGTCCTGGACAACGAGTTGCTGAGGCTTCGGTCAGTAGCAGAAGGAGCGGTGGAGAAGGTGGCCGTCTGACTGATGCGTTTAGACAATTTTTTAGTCCGCAGCCCCAAGGTATGATCGGTTCCAGCAACCATCGCCAGCGTCTGATATACATGGTTCAGGAATACCAGACTTGGACACCTTTCCCACCGAAAATCCTCTGGCTTACTGGGTCTTGAGGATGGATCACTGGCCAGAGCTTGCACAGTATGCAATTGAGCTAATGGCCTGTCCTGCATCCAGGGTTCTTTTGGAATGCACATTCAGTGCTGCTGGAGGCTTTGTCACGGATCACAGGGTGCGCCTGTCCACCGACTCGGTTGATCAACTGACCTTCATAAAGATGAACCAGTCTTGGATCACCACCAGCTACCAAGCACCTGAAGCTGATATAACAGAATAATTTATTTTGAAATGTCACATGACATCCCTTCAAGACTGCCTATGCTGATGCTGAGTGACTGTCCTGTTATGTTGACTGACTATCCTCCTCCTCCTCAATGATCCGATTCATGATGATAGCTTGGAAGAACATTTTTGTTTCTGGGTGCCGCCACCAGTGGCTAAGGCCCAATTTTTCAGCCCCTGTTTAACAGGGGCATGTAATTACAATTTTTTATGCAATGCTTTGCAGCAGGGCTCATTCCTGCACTCCAACTAGAGTATCTGAGAGAGGTTGCAGCGTCGTGGCACCAGCACCAGTGGCTAAGGCCCAATTTTTCAGCCCCTGTTTAACATGGGCGTGTAATTACAATTTTTGATGCAATACTTTGCAACAGGGCTCATTGCTGTGTTCCAAGTACAGTATATGTGAGGGGTTGCAGTGTTGTGGCACCAGTGCCTAAGGCCCAATTTTTCAGCCCCTGTTTAACAGGGGCTTGTAATTACAATTTTTGATGCAATACTTTGCAACAGGGCTCATTGCTGTTCTCCAAGTACAGTATATCTGAGGGGTTGCAGTGTTGTGGCACCAGTGCCTAAGGCCCAATTTTTCTGCCCCTGTAATTACAATTCTTGATCTAATAATTCACAGCAGGGCCCATTCTTGCACCCACCAAGAGTAACTGTGAGGGCTTACAGTGTTGTGGCAACACCACCACCACCACCACCAAAGGCCCAATTTTTCTGCCCCTCTTCAACAGGGGCATGCAATTACAATTCTTGATCTAATAATTTACAGTAGGGCCTATTCATGCGCCCACCAAGAGTAACTGTGAGGGCTGACAGTGTTGTAGCACCAGCACCACCACCAAAGGCCCAATTTTTCCTAACACTGTTCAACAATGGCATGTAATTACAATTCCTGATATAATAGTTCACAGCAGGGCGTTCCAGCGCCCACCAAGAGTAACTGTGAGGGCTTACAGTGTTGTGGCAACACCAACATGTAAGGGGCAAATTTCAGCAGAGTATATACGGCAGGCCCCTACTTTCAAACATCCAACTTACAAACAACTCCTACTTGCAAACGGAAGGAGACAACAGGAAGTGAGAGAAAATCTACCCCTAGGAAGGGAAATTCTCTCCTGTAAGAGTTAATATGGGAAAAAGGTGTCTCCTCTCTACTGATGCTTTATCACCAATCCTTGTTTCAATAAAAACCCCACTTTTCAAAAACATTTGTCATTGGGACGGAAAGTGAGGTGAAATGTTCTGAACAGGGGCACAGACAGCAAAACAAATGTTCCCTATGTTTTCCAAAAAGCTTAAAAATATATTTTTTGGCTGGAGCTACACTTAAACAATGTACCTGTTCAAAATTGCAAACAGATTCTACTTAAGAACAAACCTACAGTCCCTGTCTTGTTTTCACCGCCTGTATACTGCTGTTCAGAGTATATAGGGCCTTTTTTTATTTTGGGTGTGGGGTTCCCCTTAATATCCATACAAGACCCAAAGGGGCTGGTAATGGGCTGAGGTGGGGGGGGGGGGTGATGGGGTAGCCATGCCATTTTTCACAAAGATTTTCATCCATATTACCGGGACCAGACATTACATTAAAGCCGCAAGCAGTTTTAAATGGCTTTTTTTCCTTTACAAATCTCATTTTGTGCAGGGACAGTTCTAAACACGGGAAACACATACCACTTCACAGGCATACTTTAGACACCCCCCAGGTACAATATTTAAAGGAATATTTCACTTTTTTTTTTCACTTTATGCATCATTAACCACTTAAGCCCCGGACCATTTGGTAGCTAGAGGACCAGAGGTGATTTCAGAATTTTGCATTGCGCTGCTTTAACTGTAAATTGTGCGGACATGCAATGTTGTACCCAAACGAAATTTGCGTCCTTTTCTTCCCACAAATAGAGCTTTCTTTTAATGGTATTTGATTGCCTCTGCGATTTTTATTTTTTGCGATATAAACGGAAATAGACCGAAATTTTTTAAAAAAAATGATATTTTCTACTCTTTGTTATAAGAAAAATCAAATAAACTCAATTTTAGTCATACATTTCAGCCAAAATGTATTCAGCCACATGTCTTTAGTAAAAAAAAATGTCAATAAGCGTATATTTATTGGTTTGCGCAAAAGTTATAGCGTCTACAAACTAGGGTACATTTTCTGGAATTTACACAGCTTTTAGTATATGACTGCCTATCTCATTTCTTGAGGTGCTAAAATGGCAGGGCAGTACAAAACCCCCCAAATGACCCCATTTTGGAAAGTAGACATCCCAAGGAAATTGCTGAGAGGCATGTTGAGCCCATTGAATATTTCTTTTTTGTCTCAAGTGATTGAATAATGACAAAAAAATAAATAAAAAAATTACAAAAAGTTGTCACTAAATGATATATTGCTCACACATGTCATGGTTATATGTGGAATTGCACCCCAAAATACATTTTGCTGCTTCTCCTGAGTACGGGGATACCACATGTGTGGGACTTTTTGGGAGCCTAGCCGCGTACGGGCCCCCGGAAACCAAGCACCGCCTTCAGGATTTCTAAGGGCGCAAATTTTTGATTTCACTCCTCACTACCTATCACAGTTTTGAAGGCCATAAAATGCCAAAATAGCACAAACCCCCCCCCCCAAATGACCCCATTTTAGAAAGTAGACACCCCAAGGAAATTGCTGAGAGGCCTGTTGAGCCCATTGAATTTTTTTTTTTGTCCCAAGTGATTGAATAATGACAAAAAAAAAAAATTACAAAAAGTTGTCACTAAATTATATATTGCTCACACATGCCATGGTTATATGTGGAATTACACCCCAAAATACATTTTGCTGCTTCTCCTGAGTACGGGAATACCACATGTGTGGGACTTTTTAGGAGCCTAGCCGCGTACGGGACCCCGAAAACCAAGCACCTCCTTCAGGATTTCTAGGCACAAATTTTTGATTTCACTCCTCACTACCTATCACAGTTTCGAAGGCCATAAAATGCCAAAATAGCACAAAACCCCCCCAAATGACCCCATTTTGGAAAGTAGACAACCCAAGCTATTTGCTGAGAGGCATGGTGAGTATTTTACAGCTCTCATTTGTTTTTAAAAATGAAGAAAGATAATATTTTTTTTTTTTTTCAATTTTTAAAACTTTGTGACAAAAAGCGAGATCTGCAAAATACTCACAATACCTCTCAGAAAATAGCTTGGGGTGTCTACTTTCCAAAATGGGGTCATTTGGGGGGGGGGGTTTGTGCCATCTGGGCATTCCATGGCCTCCGAAACTGTGATAGGCAGTGAGAAGTGAAATCAAAAATTTACACCCTTAGAAAGCCTGAAGGCGGTGCTTGGTTTTTGGGGTCCCGTACGCGGCTAGGCTCCCAAAAAGTCTCACACATGTGGTATCCCCGTACTCAGGAGAAGCAGCAGAATGTATTTTGGGGTGTAATTCCACATATACCCATGGCATGTTTGAGCAATATATCATTTAGTGACAACTTTGTGCAAAAAAAACATTGGCTGAAAAGAATGATACCAAGATGATACCTAAACCCGCAGGCATCATTCTGGTATACACATTCAAAGTCCAGCAACATACCAGTATGTTGCTGGTCCTTGTTGGACATGTATTGTAATCTTTTTTTTCATGCAGCCAGTTGGCTGAACGAAAAAAGAGATTGATCGGTGGGTATGCCCACCATTAGAATACCGCCCTTCATCCACCCACTTCTAATGATGGGCATACACGCACCATTTATATATGCCAAAGCATGGGGGGAACCTCCCGCAAAAAAGTTATGCCGCACACACATAGTCGGACTTTTCCACGGGCAAGCCTCCGTCGGAATTTCGACCGTATGTACGCGGCATTAGGAGCAAAATCGCTCCTCCGCTCCTCCGCCCCTGCTGCCCCAATGCTTCGGCATATATGCTTTTTTTTTTTAACTGTGGTGGTGAAATCACCTCCTACAGCACTGGAGTCGCAGGGATCAGGCCTGTCTCTGCGAACACTGCAGTTATGTGTGTTGTGTTTTGTAAGTGACAGTGATCGATCGATACTGCACTTGGGTGGCCTGGGCTGGACGAAGGGGCAAAACGCAGGTGCTAGCAGGTATCTTGGCTGATCCCGCTAACACTGCGTTTTTGGGAACCCTAAACTGCTGGGGACGCTAGTATAGATCTGATCAGATCAGATATTGATCTGATCAGATACTATACCACTAAGGGGGGTGTATGCTTCACGCGTGGGTGTTAGCATTACTGGCACTAACCTGACGCTGCCTGGGGTGTGACGCAGACCCTCTCTGACGCTAAAACCTAATTGATATCACCTGCCGGGCGATCAGGGGGTTAAACCTTTATTGGGTTATATATACGGCGGGTGCCCTGACACTATAAAAAGCAAACTAACTAACCAGCGTCACCCGTAACACTTATATGGTGATCACTGGTGAAAGGGTTAACTAGGGGCAATTAGGGGGTTAAAACCTTTATTAGATAATATATGGGGGTACCTGACGCTATAAAAACCTGCGGCGAACCTAAAAAAAATTACTGGCTACCGATCTGAATCACCGACGCTAAGACAGCGATCAGAAAAATGATCGCTTAGCGACAGTGGTGATAGGGGGTGAAAGGGTTACCTGGGGGGCGATCAAGGGGGTTAAACCTTTATTAGATAATTTATGGGGGTACCTGACGCTATAAAAACCTGCGGTGAACCTAAAAAAAATTACTGGCTACCGATCTGCATCACCGACACTAAGACAGCAATCAGAAAAACGATCGCTTAGCGACAGTGGTGATAGGGGGTGAAAGGGTTACCTGGGGGGCGATCAAGGGGGTTAAACCTTTATTAGGTAATATATGGGGGTACCTGACGCTATAAAAACCTGTGGCGAACCTAAAAAAAATAACTGGCTACCTATCGGCATCACCGACAATAAGACAGTGATCAGAAAAACGATCGCTTAGTGACAGTGGTGATAGGGGGTGAAAGGGTTACCTGGGGGGCGATCAAGGGGTTAAACCTTTATTAGGTAATATATAGGGGTACCTGACGCTATAAAAACCTGCGGCGAACCTAAAAAAAACTGGCTACCGATCGGCATCACCGACAATAAAACAGCGATCAGAAAAACGATTGCTTAGTGACAGCGGTGCTAGGGGGTGAAAGGGTTACCTGGGGGGGCGATCAAGGGGGTTAAACCTTTATTAGGTAATATATGGGGGTACTGGACGCTATAAAAACCTGCGGCGAACCTAAAAAAAATTACTGGCTACCGATCGGCATCACCGACGCTAAGACGGCGATCAGAAAAATGATCGCTTAGCGACAGTGGTGATAGGGGGTGAAAGGGTTATCTGGGGGGCGATCAGGGGGTTAAACCTTTATTAGGGGGGGTTAGGGGGCTACACTGGACCTAAAACTAAACTTTGGTGACACTTTTACAGTCACAAATGTCACTGATTGCAGTGATCAGTAAATCAATGGTCACTGCAAACAGTGACACTGTGGCTGGGGGCTGGGGGTGATCTTGGGGTGATCTGGGGGTGTCTGGGGGGCCTGGGGGGGCGATTTATGTACCTACGTGTCCTGGTGTCAGTGTAGTGTTTTGTGCACTAACCTGGCATCTTCTCCTGTACGGCGCTCGGTATATGTGAGCACCGCAGGAGAGATGACATCACTTCCTCTGCCTGTGTAAACATTGCACAGGCAGGGGAAGCTCTCTCATTCGCCGGGAGCGATCGAGAGGGGGTGGCTGGAATCGAACGGCCGTCCCCTCATGCCTGATCGCTCCCGATCAGTTAACCACCGATCACTGTAAAGAAGGGGGGTCCGATCGGACCCCCAACTATACAAAGGCAATCACGTATATGTACGTCATTCTGCCTGTCGGTGCCATTCTGCCGACGTATATTTACAGTGGCCGGTCGTTAAGTGGTTAAAATGACTGCTCCTGAAAAACGGCCGTTTTTAAAACTTTTTTTTGCATTGATACATGTCCCCTGGGGCAGAACCCGGGTCCCTAAACCCTTTTTAGGACAATAACATGCATATTAGTAGTTATAATTACCACTTTAGATTTCGAACATTTGTGTCCATTGTATTTAATAGGGTTCTAATGTTCGCGCAAACTTGCGATCCGTTCGAAAGTTCTGGTGCGAACTGAACCGGGGGGTGTTCGGCTCATCCCTAGCACTGGTTAATGACATTGCACACAGCCACCCAAAGGAAGAAAAACAGAGGAGAAAAACACTGCAAATGGTGGAGGAACATAGGTATAGAGACATATGTGTATATGAAGGGGTACAATTGAACAGCCTGGATCTTATCTGATACGTAGTTCCCATGGTGGTGGAAGATATTTTAAACTCTCATGAGCATACCTTGTAACAGTACAGTAAAGTAATGAATATAATATTCTTCCAAAGTTTTTGTGTAGAGGAAAAAACAACATATATATAGAGAAATGAATTGCAATGAAAAATAAATTAAAAACTAGAATTAAATTAGAATGGGGATATGTTACAATGACCAAAGAACATATTGTTGGTGCAATCGGCAGTGTACCTCCCAAAATTCACCCCTCTATGCCAACAGAGACAAAGCCCTCCAGAAATGGCCTGAAGTTGGCTGCCTCATTCAAGCCAGGGAAAGTGGTAGCCTGAAGGAGAAAAATCAATTTAAGCTCTCTTTGTAATATTAACTTATTCCAATCACCCCCTCATGCATTGGGGTGTATTCTATCCAACACTATAAACTTAATCCCTGTAAATAAGCCATTGTGAAGGGCCGTGACATGTCTCCCCAAAGGGAAATCAGGGTTGCATCCCTTCATGCTCCATACATGCTTGATCATTCTTGACCTTAGCTCAACTTTTGTCTTCCCGACATAGAAAGAGCCGCAGTCACAGAGCAGTAAATATACTACACCTTTGGTCTTCTGGGACTTGTGTGTCTCCCAGAAGACAGTAAGGGAGGACAGTGTAAGCGCAGGAAGTGGCGCTGATCACCGCAGTGATCTATGCCAGGAAGTGGGAACAAATACCTGTATTAGACAGGTATCTGCTCCCTCCTCCCCCCTGAAAGGTGCCAAATGTGACACCGGAGGGGGGGAGGAATCCAAAAAGTGGAAGTTCCATTTTTGGGTAGAACTCCACAGCAACACAGATAAGCCGTTCCTCTTGAATTGTAAACAGAATAGTATCTAGCACCAGGGCACCCACGACCCACAGACCCCATAACAACTATCTCGTTATTCCTTAGAATTACCAGCTGTCCTTTTGGTGCCTCCTTGTACCTCACACATAGGCTGTCATAAAGCATCCTGCATAGCAATGTTGTTTAATTATCCAATGCCTCATGTTATATGCGTGAAGAATACATTTCTATACACAGTTACTTTGGTGTTATTTACTTTTTAAAATAATATTTATTATAGGTAGAGTGGTCTTTGTATGTTGTATAATATAGGTTAAGAATGGAACAACAGGCTCAGAAGTATTTATTTCAGCGCCATGGTTGATCAGGTTGGTGGTATCTAAATAAAGATGTATATTTTTTGTCTTGGTGTGTTTTCTCCAGAAACCCAGAGGCATAATAATATTAAGTTTTGTTTAATAACAGTATTAGTAGTCACTCAAACATCATGGCTTAGGATCATTTAACCAGCAGGCTTCTCTTTGTTTTTGCATTTTACAAAAGTTGTGCTGCTGAATAATTCATGCATTGTCAGTGTGCTGAATGTTCAATTGAATGCATGGCAAATACAAAGAAAAGCACAGTGCGTGTGCTTCCAGCACCTGTTTATATATATCTATTGCTTACACTTATACGATTAATACTTTTTATGTATGCACCTATACAGAGCCAATTTCCCATATCAAGCAGGGAAAGTCACAACTCTGTATCAGATGGTGTCTGGGTTTGTTTATTTTCCTTTATGGTCAGTTGCTTTTATCTACTTCATAAAAGTTAAATGTATGCTAGGACATTTCCAAGAGACATCTATTCATGCAAATTTTAAGCAACATATCATGCTAGTGTATGAAAATTGTAACAGATGAAATGAGACCACTCAAGGGTGATAAAGCTGAACTCCAGATACAAAACTGGCATATACAGTATAAAAACACCATTTATTGCAGTTAAAATCATTTTAAACCCTCTTTTATAAGCACTTTTAACAGCAAATGTAATTGTAGCGGGGTCTCTAAATTTAGGTGGGGTACACCTGGGTGGTAGTATGATCCAGGTGTGTAAATTATGGGAGTAATTGGACCATTTGTATTCGTGGAGGATTGGGCGGTGTAATAGTCTCCTTGGCATGTGGGTGGCAGGGTGCCCGCAGGCTCAAGGTAGATTTACTGCCATAGTGCTGTCCTTTTTGTCCCTTCTCGAAGATGGTACGGCGAGGGCGGGGAACCTGCCGTGATGTCAATGGAGGGGATAAAAGGGGGAGACGCCCTTGTCACGGGATCTTGCTCTTTTGGAGTTTCTTCATCACGCGCCCAGGCACCTTAGGCCTGGGTGCGGGCGGTTCTGAGTTCCGGCTCAGGTGCCCTAGGCCTGACCGGAATGGAGTTGGAGTCCATCCCAGGCACCTTCAGCCTGGGGTGAGGTACCAAACCAGGAGGCCTGGGGCTCAGTGACTTCGACTGGGTCCCGCGAGGGTGGAGAAGTCCGAGGGTCCCTGAAGTGGATGGGGCCCATGTCTGAGGCGAGGAGGCCGGGGAGGTTACCCATTCAGAGAGTCTGGAGCAGCATCAACCCAGTGACGGATGGGCCTCCGGTAACTCCCTTGGAGGGACATCTTCCCCTGACAGGGGCCACAACGCAGCAAATCTACTCCTATCTACGTTCTCTTGAGTCGCTGGTAGACTCTCAAGTTCTAAGTTCTCTCTAGCCAAGGCTATAGTAACCGCTGGTGAAATCACAGTGGTTTAGCTGACAATCAGGATAGTGCCTCGACCTGCTCATTCCACCGTATCAAACTGTTATTGGGTCTCAACCAGTTGGCTACTGAAGCACTGTTTATTGTGAGTTATGCAATAAAACAAGAGTTGGACTGTGATCGGTGTGTGGAACTCTGGTTAATGGGAGCAAAGGGAACACAAAAAACTGAATATGGTAATATAGTGATAAACACGTGTATCACCCAAAATAACGTGCTGGGTGACTCCAGTGATAAAGTCCTCAAATTATATTAACACAATTATGCAAATATGCAAATTAATGTCCATTATAGGCAAATGAATGTCCATTAGAAATGGAATCCATAAAACGAAGGTGATGAAGATCAGTCCAGAGAGAACGTGATGAATCAAAACGTGAAATTGTAATCAACAGTCTTCTGTGTGTGAGAGAAAGTAGCCACCACCAAAGTGAATAGAGGAAGGCTTACCAGAAGTTATGGATTTGGCGGGGCATAAGCCACCCAAATCAAATAAACTTGAAGAGTGTGAACACTCAAACATTAATAAAATAGAGATGTGATGTGAGATCCGCCACCAAGTATATGTTGAGGAGGCTTACCAGAGGTCTCGGATTTGGAGAGGCATACGCCGCCCAAATCTGAGATTGCTTAGGGGGTTAATGGACGCCAATGGAGATGGTCTTGAATGGAGGGGTAGTCTGGAGTCAAAGGGGTTTAGCACTTCAATCAGACGGGACATCCAATAACACAAAACACCAATTCATGTAGGGACTCGGTATCCAATGCATATGTGTGGAGATAGAAAAGCTCACATAGCATAATTCCGTTTGGAAAGAATTTAATAAAAAAATCATACAATGTAACACTCACATTTTAAGATGGTCTAAAAGCATGGATGCAGGTACAAGAGCGATGTATATGGACAAATCCACCCGACTAGTTTCGACTAAAAAGTCATCATCTGGAGTAGGATGATGACTTTTTAGTCGAAACTAGTCGGGTGGATTTGTCCATATACATCGCTCTTGTACCTGCATCCATGCTTTTAGACCATCTTAAAATGTGAGTGTTACATTGTATGATTTTTTTATTAAATTCTTTCCAAACGGAATTATGCTATGTGAGCTTTTCTATCTCCACACATATGCATTGGATACCGAGTCCCTACATGAATTGGTGTTTTGTGTTATTGGATGTCCCGTCTGATTGAAGTGCTAAACCCCTTTGACTCCAGACTACCCCTCCATTCAAGACCATCTCCATTGGCGTCCATTAACCCCCTAAGCAATCTCAGATTTGGGCGGCGTATGCCTCTCCAAATCCGAGACCTCTGGTAAGCCTCCTCAACATATACTTGGTGGCGGATCTCACATCACATCTCTATTTTATTAATGTTTGAGTGTTCACACTCTTCAAGTTTATTTGATTTGGGTGGCTTATGCCCCGCCAAATCCATAACTTCTGGTAAGCCTTCCTCTATTCACTTTGGTGGTGGCTACTTTCTCTCACACACAGAAGACTGTTGATTACAATTTCACGTTTTGATTCATCACGTTCTCTCTGGACTGATCTTCATCACCTTCGTTTTATGGATTCCATTTCTAATGGACATTCATTTGCCTATAATGGACATTAATTTGCATATTTGCATAATTGTGTTAATATAATTTGAGGACTTTATCACTGGAGTCACCCAGCACGTTATTTTGGGTGATACACGTGTTTATCACTATATTACCATATTCAGTTTTTTGTGTATATTTTCATATTTATACATATTTAGATAGCGCTACACTTTTAATTTTCGATTATCACTAGCTTTTTGTACCAGCAGTGTTGGCAGCTTAGTTTCACATTATTTCCAGCGCAGTATTACCCTTTTACTTTCCATAATGGGAGCAAAGGGAAGTGTTGGCACAGCAGAACTTTATCCTTGACTAAAACACACAGGCCCGAGAAAAATATCTGGTACTGGCCTTCACCTCACCCACAGCTATGGGGAGGACATACTCTGTCATATGAGATACCCCTAGACAAAAGAGATGGGGTGAGGCCGCTACACGTGGGGGCTCGTGAGTCCGGGATGATGTGTGTTTTGACTTTGGAAGTAAGAATGGCTGTGTCTGGACTTTGCTGCCTGGAGGAGTTCCGAGTGGGTCGGCCATGTGATCGGCCGAAATGCATCCCTGCTCAAAGTCGTGGAAATGACCCTAAGACGGGAAAGGCCCATGCGGAAGAGTGAGAAGAGGGAGAAGTCCAGCCGTGTGACATAATACATGTGGGGGCTTTTACTGCACTGCGCCATGAGGCACCCCGTGACTGCACAGTTCGTGGGCGGAGTTTGATGGAAGCCCGCGAAAACGAGCAAGTCGTGGGAGGAGTCTGGCCATGTGGAGGAACTCACGTGGAGACTTCGTTGCGTGGTCAGTGTGTGATGGAACAGCAGACAGTCGGGATGGCCTCAAGCTCCCCGTGGATTCCGGTTCCCTACCCCACGAAGATGACTACTTTTGCTGCTCCCCTTACAGACACTGGGATAAGACTCAGGCCCCGAGGACAGTTGGCTCTGTACACCTGCAGAGACACGGAGGCCCTCTGCGTGATCTGTCCCGGATGTTCGGGACTGGTGGTCCACCTGAAGCCATTCAGGCGTTGCGAGGCATGCAAAGAGTTCTTGTTCGAGGTGGAGCCATCCACAATAAGGCCCCGGGCCCTTCGCCTCAACAGCCTCACAGGTACCGCTACTCTGGAAGGGGAGATCCAGGCCTTTGCGGAGGTTCCCGTACGCACTGACCAGGGCGATGTGACTGCCCAATCAGAGTCTAAGAAAGAAAAATCAGAGGATGCTGCTTCGGTCACCACAGATTCTCTGCTCCCACCTCCGAAGAGGAAAGTCGGCCTGGTGCAGGCCTCCTATGGTCGTGGAAGAGCTTCACCCCGCCGCTTGCCTGGCCTGGATGGATCCGGTTGGAAGAGTCCTGGACATCCCAGTTCTATGAAAGGTCAAGGTGAGCCAGGGGCTGGGACTGTGGTGGTGGTTGGAGGTGTCGGGGGTCCACAGTCTGTGGAGCCCGCTAGGGAGGGTAGTTCCACGTCTACTAGAGACTACCTTCCCGCGGAGATGTATGACACCTGTCACTGTCACTGTCGGATTGTGGAGATGACGGTGAGATAGATGAACTGTTTCACCAGAAGGGCTGGGACAAACGCCCATTACCTGTGTTACGTGCACCCCAAGATTCGCTTATGTCTATAGGAGATAGCACGCCCCGGGCGGAAGCCCCGGAGTCTACGAGGAAGCCTACTCCTCCAATTGCTCTTCCACAATCCACAGCATCACCCGTTTTGTTGGCGGGGAAACAACGAGCATCATTACGGGCAGCGAGAGCAAAGCCATCCGAGGTAGTGAAAGTACCTCGGCACCCGGAGGCCATTGTTCAACCAGGAGAAGGTGAGCGGGCCACAATGCCTCCCTTGGCCCAATTGCAACGACTCTTTTCTCAGAGGGTCACTCACGAGTACGGATGGGAATATCGTTACTTGCCCAGAGACTTGCTGTTTGAGGTTGAAGTTCTGCGACAGCGATGGTATGATGAGTTCGTTTGGGAAAAACTTAAAGTGCCTCATGCCCGGCGATACTTGTCCTGTTCGCCACGTGTGTCGAAAAAGTTCAGAGACTGCAGAGCAGACTGGATGTGGGGCCGCCATATCCATGCAGACAAGGTGCGCATCTGTAGGAAAGATGGAGAGGACGCTGACTATTCGATTGAGGTTTTCGATAAGCATCTGAAGCCCTTGTTCTTGCCTGACCCGAAGTTTTACTTGTGAGAAGAGACTCACTTGTGTTTTTTTCTGCGGCAACTTGTTGGAAGTGTCCTTGTCGGAGCATCGAACTGTACCCTAGTTTTTTATTTGGGTTTTTTGTTTTTTCTACTCTTTGGAGGAATGAGAGCTGTTTGTTTGTTCTCTCTTCTTTCACAATTTAAAGACAGAGACTTTGGGGGTAGAATCAGAGTAGGGACGCAGGAAGACTGAAGATTTCACCAAGTGTCATTACCGTGGCACTGTCACCAGGTGGGGGTGTTGCGCAACGGCTGTTGTTTTTACACTTGCATTACTTTACTCATTGGAGCGAATGGGTCTCTCGGCTTATAGACCCATTCATTCCAAATTAACACAAAATGTCAGGATGTTGTGTTTTTTTTTGTGTTGTTTGTTTCCCTTCTGCAGGAGATTCGTCTGTCAAGACTACTGAGTATGGGGTGGTTCTTAGACAGTAAAGGGAGGGATTGTATATGTGTACATGCTTAGAGGGTTTTATGAAAAAAGTTTATTGTTTTATGTTCCCCTTCCTTTGAGCAGGTCTTGGCACGGTTAAGGTTCAAATTTTTAGGGATAGCCTCTGGGGTCAGGCTTATGTCACCACTCCTTGGGAGACATAGGTTTGCACCAGACAATGGGGACCAGCGTCAAATCACAGGGGGGAGTATGTAGCGGGGTCTCTAAATTTAGGTGGGGTACACCTGGGTGGTAGTATGATCCAGGTGTGTAAATTATGGGAGTAATTGGACCATTTGTATTCGTGGAGGATTGGGCGGTGTAATAGTCTCCTTGGCCTGTGGGTGGTGGGATGCCCGCAGGCTCAAGGTAGATTTACTGCCATAGTGCTGTCCTTTTTGTCCCTTCTCGGAGATGGTACGGCGAGGGCGGGGAACCTGCCGTGTCGTCAATGGAGGGGATAAAAGGGGGAGACGCCCTTGTCACTGGGTCTTGCTCTTTTGGAGTTTCTTCATCACGTGCCCAGGCACCTTAGGCCTGGGTGCGGGCGGTTCTGAGTTCCGGCTCAGGTGCCCTAGGCCTGACCGGAATGGAGTTGGAGTCCATCCCAGGCACCTTCAGCCTGGGGTGAGGTACTAAACCAGGAGGCCTGGGGCTCAGTGACTTCGACTGGGTCCCGCGAGGGTGGAGAAGTCCGAGGGTCCCTGAAGTGGATGGGGCCCATGTCTGAGGCGAGGAGGCCGGGGAGGTTACCCATTCGGAGAGTCTGGAGCAGCATCAACCCAGTGACGGATGGGCCTCCGGTAACTCCCTTGGAGGGACATCTTCCCCTGACAGGGGCCACAACGCAGCGAAGGTACTCCTATCTACGTTCTCTTGAGTCGCTGGTAGAGACTCTCAAGTTCTAAGTTCTCTCTAGCCAAGGCTATAGTAACCGCTGGTGAAATCACAGTGGTTTAGCTGACAATCAGGATAGTACCTCGACCTGCTCATTCCACCGTATCAAACTGTTAATGGGTCTCAACCAGTTGGCTACTGAAGCACTGTTTATTGTGAGTTATGCAATAAAACAAGAGTTGGACTGTGATCGGTGTGTGGAACTCTGGTTAATGGGAGCAAAGGGAAGTGTTGGCACGGCAGAACTTGATCCTTGACTAAAACACACAGGCCCGAGAAAAATATCTGGTACTGGCCTTCACCTCACCCACAGCTATGGGGAGGACATGGGCCATAGCGCATCTCACTCTGTCGTATGAGATACCCCTAGACAAAAGAGATGGGGTGAGGCCGCTACATAATCATACTAAGTACGTAGCTTCTTATATTTTAATCCTTGCTTATGTTCTAGTTTAAGTTGGTGCCATGACTGATATCCCAGTTTTCCTGTTTCAGAGTGGCTCCTTTCTCTTGCAGCATCCTATGGAGTCACCCTTGCATGCATTGACTGGAGTTGTTTCCCCCTAAACTGTTTGGTGCGTGTTCAATAGAACACGCAACCCCATAACTTATGCTTTGTACACACAATCAGATTTTCCGTTGGGATAAACTCTGACTGATTTTTCAGACGGAATTCCATTCAAGCTGTCTTGCATACACGCTGTCACACCAAATTCCGACCGTCAAGAACGCGGTGACGTACAACACTACGGCAAGAAAAATTAAGTTCAATGCTTCCGAGCATGCGTCGACTTGATTCTGAGCATGCGTGTTTTTTTCTCCGTCGGAGTTCCCTACAGATGGAATTTCCGATAGAAATTTTTTCCGGCAGAAAAAAAAAAGAGAACATGTTCTCTTTCTAAATTCCGATGGAAAAAAGTCAGATGGGGCACACACATGGTCGGAATATCCGATGAAAAAATTCCGATCGTGTGTACAAGGCATAAGAATGGCAAAGTTCTTCTCTGCTTCTTCCTTCTTTCTCCACCTTACCTTCTCCAAGCTAGCAAACTGACATGAGACTGCACTGTCCACTCCTAACTCTTTCCTGTGAAGACCAGAAGTCCAGGGAAGCATCACTGAGAAAGTAGAAGCCAGTGCCACTGAAAACTGTAAACTGCAATTGCTGGGTTAAGAATTTTAACAAATAGTTTACTGTGGAATGGAAACAAAACAAAAAAGGTCTTTCGCGCTACTAATGAGTGGGTGAAAGGTGAATAAGGTGATAAATGTGCAAAAAGCGGGAAAAACTGGATGTGTTCACCTTACACAATGGTAATGAAATATATAAAAATAATGTTTTCGCGCTAAAAGCAAACATACAAATTATATCTGGTGTAATAAAACATAATCCTAATACAAATTTAAATTGATCCGTGTATCTAAAATGCTCAATAAAATAAAGTGTAATAAAGAAAATACATATTCATAAATATGTCTTGCTAGTCCTCCGGGTACTTCCGGTCTGCGAGGTCACCGCAGACCGGAAGTACCCGGAGGTGGTCGCTGCTGTGGTTACTCATATGCTTTATTTATCTTAAGTTGATGTGCGAGCATTACCATATTTTAATTAATAAACTCAGTCCGTTTAATATACTACACCATTGGAGGCTTTTCTCTTTCCATCCCTGACCTGGTATCCCTAGTGGAGTTGCCCCCCCCCCCTCCCCTAGGTGAACTGATACTAATGAAACTAGCAGAGACTGTGGAGGAGAGTAGTTGAAATACCCATTAGTGGAACTAGCACAGAAGAAAGAGGATAATACTGATTGTGCCCAACTCAGGGGCGTACCTAGAGCATTTGGCACCCGGGGCGGATCCTATATCTGGCACCCCCCACATTAAAATGTAAAAACACCCCACTGTGCCCCCTGCATACCTCTGTATCCTTTAATATCTCTTTGTCACTACTGTGTACCCCTCTCCACAACTGCACTTCTGGACCCCTTTACATTACACAGCACCTTGCACCTCTGGACCCCTTTACATTACAATGCACCCTGCACCCCTTTACATTACACAGCACCCTACACCTCTGGACCCCTTTACATTACACAGCACCCTACACCTCTGGACCCCTTTACATTACAATGCACCCTGCACCCCTTTACATTACACAGCACCCTACACCTCTGGACCCCTTTACATTACACAGCACCCTACACCTCTGGACCCCTTTACATTACACAGCACCTTGCACCTCTGGACCCCTTTACATTACACTGCACCTTGCACCTTTGGACCCCTTTACATTACACAGCACCCTACACCTCTGGACCCCTTTACATTACACAGCACCCTGCACCTCTGGACCCCTTTACATTACACTGCACCTTGCACCTAAGGACCTTTTTACATTACACAGCACCCTACACCTCTGGACCCTTTTACATTACACTGCACCCTACACCACCGGACCCCTTTACATTACACTGCACCTTGCACCTTTGGACCCCTTTACATTACACTGCACCTTGCACCTAAGGACCTCTTTACATTACACAGCACTCTACACCTCTGGACCCCTTTACATTACACAATACTCTGGACCCCTTTACATTACACTGCACCTTGCACCTAAGGACCTTTTTACATTACACAGCACCCTACACCTCTGGACCCTTTTACATTACACTGCACCTTGCACCTCTGGACCTTTTACATTACACTGCACCTTGCACCTCTGGACCCCTTTACATTACACAGCACCTTGCACCTAAGGACCTCTTTACATTACACAGCACTCTACACCTCTGGACCCCTTTACATTACACTGGACCCCTTTACATTACACAGTACTCTGGACCCCTTTATATTACACAGCACCCTGCACCTCTGGGCCCCTTTACATTACACAGCACCCTACACCACTGGACCCCTTTACATTACACTGCACCTTTGGACCTTTTTACATTACACTGCACCCTACACCACTGGACCCCTTTACATTACACAGCACTCTGGACCCCTTTACATTACACAGCACCCTGCACCCCTTTACATTACACAGCCCTTGCACCTCTGGAGCCCTTTACATTACACAGCACCTTGCACATCTGGACCCTTTTACATTACACTGCACCTTGCACCTCTGGACCCTTTACATTACACTGCACCTTGCACATCTGGACCCTTTTACATTACACAGCACCCTACACCTCTGGACCCCTTTACATTACACTGCACCTTGCACCTCTGGACCCCTTTACATTACACTGCACCTTGCACATCTGGACCCTTTTACATTACACTGCACCTTGCACCTTTGGACCTCTTTACATTACACAGCACTCTACACCTCTGGACCCCTTTACATTACACTGGACCCCTTTACATTACACAGCACTCTGGACCCCTTTACATTACACAGCCCCTTGCACCTAAGGACCTCTTTACATTACACAGCCCCCCACAGCCCCCCCCACAGTACAGACACCCCTACAGTGCAGACACCCCTACAGTGCAGTCCCCCACAGTACAAACACCCCACAGTACAGACCCCCCCACAGTACAGACACCCCTACAGTGCAGCCCCCCACTCCCCCACAGTACAGACCCCCCCACAGTACAGACCCCCCAACAGTACAGACCCCCTACAGTGCAGCCCCCCACTCCCCCACAGTACAGACACCTCAACAGTACAGACCCCCCCCCCACAGTACAGACACCCCTACAGTGCAGACCCCCACTCCCCCACAGTACAGACCCCCCAACAGTACAGACCCCCCTACAGTGCAGCCCCCCACTCCCCCACAGTACAAACCCCCCACAGTACAGACCCCCCAACAGTACAGACCCCCCTACAGTGCAGCCCCCCACTCCCCCACAGTACAGACACCTCAACAGTACAGACCCCCCCCCACAGTACAGACACCCCTACAGTGCAGACCCCCACTCCCCCACAGTACAGACCCCCCCAACAGTACAGACCCCCCTACAGTGCAGCCCCCCACTCCTCCACAGTACAGACACCTCAACAGTACAGACCCCCCCACAGTACAGACACCCCTACAGTGCAGACCCCCACCCCCCACCCCACAGTACAGACCCCCCAACAGTACAGACACCCCTACAGTGCAGACCCCCACCCCCCCACAGTACAGACACCCCTACAGTGCAGAACCCCCCCCACAGTACAGACACTAGACACATAATGTACCTCAGTGCAGTCAGATGACGGGTCCCCTCCCCCTGTGTAGGGAGGAGGAGGGGGAGGCGGCTTCACTCTGCTCGGCTAACAGCCGAGACTGAACAGAGCCGCAGCGCGGCAATGAGAGAGGGGGATCGCTACGGTTCCCGGTTGTCACTCGGCTCGCTCGCAACACCCCCTCCCCCTTCTTGCAAAGCCACTACAGGCTTTCCGAGTGTGTTCTGTCACCGCCACGGTGCCGCGGCTTAAATCCTCCCGCCCCTCTGTTTTCATTTCAGCCGCGGAAGGGGGTGGGGGGGGCGCTGGCCTGACACCCCCCCAGTGTCTGTCACCCGTGGCAGCCTGCCCCCCACTTAGTACGCCTCTGGCCCAACTATGTCTACATAGAGGTGAGAGTTCTTTGAGACTATATTTTGGACACATCAATGATATTCAAATTACCAGTGGATCCTAATCTGCACGAGTTTACATTTCACTTTGATCACTTTCATTAATAGACTCTTATTCAGAGACTATTTCTCACATGCTATTTTAATTTTATTTCATTTTTTTTACATTTTATACACTAGGATTCCTTCTTTCACATCCCTCCTGGACTGTAGGGCACATTTTTGTGTTATTTTTGTGTATACAGCACTTGTGCACCACCATGTAGATTATTGTCACTACACAAGCACTTTGCAGCATTTATTTGCACTTTATATACTTATGAATATGTATTTTCTTTATTACACTTTATTTTATTGAGCATTTTAGATACACGGATCAATTTATATTGTATTCGGATTATGTTTTATTGCACCAGATATTATATGTATGTTTGTGTAGCGGGGGTCTAAAATATAGGGGGAGTGCATGGGTGGTAGTATGATCCAATGCACCCTGATTGCTAGAGATTGGGAACTATTTACAGTCTGGAGGACTCTGGTGGTGTGAGGTTCCCTGTGGCCTACAGGTGGCACTGTCGCCCTGGGCCGGGGTCGAACCCACACCGCAAGACTGTGCCTTTTTTGTCCTTTCCTGGCGCTTGTACAGCGGGGCGGGGAACCCGCTGTGACGCAAAGGGAGAGGGGATAAAAGGGGCGGACGCCCTTACCACGGGGTTCAGAGTTCGGAGTCTGAGGACGCGGCCGCACCCAGGCACCCTCAGCCTGGGTGTTGGCGTTCCGAAGGTCCGGGCCCAGGTGCCCTTGACCTGGCCAGAGCGGGAGATGGAGTCCATCTCAGGCATCTTTAGCCTGGGGTGAGGTACTATGGCGGAAGCCTGGAGCTCAGTACCTTCGACTGAGTTCCGCGAGGGTGGAGGAATCTGAGGGGGCCCTAACTCCTTGGGTGCCCGTGTCTGAGACGAGGAAGCCGGTGAGCGGAACTTCTCCGGAGAGTCCAGCGCAGCATTGCTGGTGACGGAGAGGCCTCTGGTAACTGTCTTGGACGGATGTCTTTCCCCTGATAGGGGCTACGTTAGCGAAGGTAATCCATGTTCTGTTCAATATAGTCAGTGGCAGTGACTATTCGCCATTGGTGACACCACAGTGGTTAGCTCTATCTAAAAGGATTGTGCCTCGACCTACTCCCTACAAATACTGAACTGTTCGTTGGGTCCCAACCTGTCTGTGCTAAATGACTATTTGTTGAGAAGAATAAATATGAGTTGGACCGTTTTCAGTGTGTGGAACTTCAGTTACTGGAAGCAAAGGGGGGTCATTCAGTAAAGGATTTGACTCTGGGACATACACACAAAGCCCGATAGTTCTGGTATTCACCTCTACACATTGGAGAACATGGGCCGTGGTGTATCTCATCCCTCCGCCCAGTACTAACCCCTAGATGAGACACACAAGCCGTGAATGAGAAGGGGTGAGAGGGGTGAGGTCGCTACATTTGCTTTTAGCGCAAAAACATTATTTTTATATATTTACTGTGGAATGTTTATTTTATTTTTTGCTCAATGTATTCAGCTAAAAAGTGCTCAGAGTTGAAAGTGGTTGTAAAGGCTCAAGGTTTTTTTCCCTTCGTGCATTCTATGCATGAAGGTAAAAAACCTTTTCTGTGCAGCAGCCCCCAATAATACTTACCCTATCCTCATCATGATCCAGTGATGTGCACAAGACCCTCGGCTCCTGCTGCTGTCAATCACAGCCAGTGAGCCAATGAAGAGAGTGAGGGGGCAGGGCCGAGCCACGGCTCTGCATATGAATAGACACTAGAGCAGCGTCTCGGAAACGGGCCTGTTTGGATGCCACCACAGCAAGCTGCTTGCTCTGGGGGCACTTAGCAGGTAGGAGGAGGACCCGATAAGAGGCAGATTGGAGCTGCTCTGTGTAAAACCACTGCAGGTAAGTATGACATGTTTTTTTTTTTTGTTTTTTAATTGTCTTTAATATAACTTTAATACTACTTTAGGTGTTTATTTAAAAATGTGAAATGTATTTTTTCATGCAGCAAGTTTACATACCAAAATCTGTCTTGGTATCTGTTTCTTGAAATCCCCTGTACAGCAGAATTGTGGCAGATGGAGAGTAAGTTCTCTCCAAGGTGATCAGGCTTTGGTGTTGTCAGGAAGGCTCTGTCAGAAGACAGAATAATAGCGGCAGACAAATCCCTGGTGCGAACGCATATGCGCATGCGCAAGTGAACCAACATGCGCTGGAATGTGAACAAATATTGCGCACCTCATCCCGTGACAGATAAGGGCGCAAATGGGCTATTTAAGCTGGATCAGCACCCAGGATCAGTGCTGTCTCATCTTTAGCGTTCCTGTGATTGTCCTGTTCCCTGTTGCTCTGTTTTTGTTCCAGTTATTGACCCGGCTTGTTCTGGCTACTCCTGTTCTCCACCTGCATCGACCCCGGTTTGTACCTTGACTTCTCTACTGCCTCTGCATATGTACCTGATCTGACCTCACGTGTATGACCTGGCTTGTTTGACCCTATCTGTGCTTCAGTCCTCATGGAACTATCCAGCTGCAAGCATCTGCCCGTTAGCCACTGGGGCCTACTCTTCTGCTTACTATATCCAAGCACCAGCCTGTTTCAGTTCACAGGACATCCGCTGTCATCTGGCATACCAGTTTACCAGCAGCCCAGCAGCCAGCAAGACCACCGGCACTCGTGCGACTCTGTGCTCCTGTCTACTCTATCAGGGGACCCGAGTAAGAGGTGTAAGAGAGGCCTTCCTCTGCATATCAGGCTCTTCTATCAGCTACATGACAGGTGTATGCACATGTGCTGCCAACGAACATGCTGACATAAGGAGAAAGATGACCTCATCTATCTGCTGCTGTTTTGTCATTTTCATAGGTGTCACTAGACCCAGATACCTGGGCACATTGCCCAAATCTTCTGCTGATTTCCCCAAGTCTAGCAACACCTTTGCTGACAGAATTATTCTGAATGGCAAGTGTTTATGACACTGTGCTTGCTATATGCTACAATGTTTTTACAGATTGTTATAAAAGCAATCTGTAGAAACATTGCTGTGTAAGGACCCAGAGCACAGATAGTGCCATCTACACTTGCCAGTCAGAATGAGAAATGCAGCGCCGGGCAGAGGGACATGCCACCTGACAGTTCTGTATTGTTCCAGCATGATTTTTCCCACTAAGCTCCCACTCATCACTAACAAAGAAAGGTTTCTATGGGACAGTAGCCAATAACCATCATTGTTTAGACAACAGTGTCCCTTACCATCAGTGTTGTAAGAGATAGTGCTTACTGCCTACCAGTGTTGTAGAGGACAGTAACCACTGAGTACAAATGATGTAGGGGGCAGAAATCACTTACCATAAATGTTGTAAGGGACAATGCCGACTGACCTGAGTGTTGTAAGAGACAATGATCACTAACCAGCAGTTACAGTAAGTTTGGGTAGTGCTAATTGACCATCAACGTTGTTGGGAGTAGTGATCACTGGACATCAGTGTTATTTAGGAAAATGGCCACTGAGCACCAATGCTGTAGAAGAAATCCCTCTGTATAGCCTCGTACACACGGCCGAGATTCTCGTCGGAAAAAACATGTCGTTTTTTTCGACGAGATTCTTGGACAAGAAACTTGTCCCGGCCGAGTGTACACACGCTCGATTCAAAGAACCCGCGGTTCTTTGAATGGAGCGTACGCAGTGACGTCATCGACTACGACGAGCATGCGCTCCTCACATTCGATGCCGTCGCCGCCATCTTGGTATACCCTACCTATGCCTAGGAAGCTACCGCGCATGCGTCGAATTCATTTCGAACATGCGCGGGCTTCCGGGAGGACAGGTAAGTGTACACACACTCACTTTTCTCGTTGAGAAACATGCCGACGAGAATCTCGACGAGAAAATAGAGAGCAGGATCTCTATTTTCTCGTCGAGATTCTTGTCGCTTTTCTTGACGAGAAACCATACACACGAACGAATTTCTCGGCAAAAAATCTCTGCCAGCAAGTTTCTTGCTGGTTTTTGCAGAGAAACTCGTTCGTGTGTACGAGGCTTATAGGTTTGAACAAGCTTCTGTGACCACATCCAAAGTTTTTATTAACAGTTTTTCTAGTCAAAAGACGTTTCAGCATTTACGCCCAAGTGCTTATTTTACTAACAATACCCAAAATGGGTCCAGTTCTCAATGAATTCAATCATTTTAAAGCAGAGTTGCATGCAAATAGCTAAATATGCACTTAAAGTAGAATTTTGATTAAAAGCAAACTACTATTAAAACTGTCCACCATCCTAACACCTATTCTGACTAACCTGCAAGAGAAAGATCTGTATACTTACCTTTTTTTCATGCTGCTCTAGTCCAGTCATGTGATCTAGCTCCATTGCATCAGCCAGCGGTGGCTGCAGGAAGGAGGAGGGAGCGCTGACAACAGATGGACCATAGTAAGCCTATGGGTGACGTCACCATTCCATGCTTTACTAACCGCTGTGGAGCTCTGTCTCATCTCCCCTGTAGCTAATGCTGGCTGACACAAGAGATCACGTGACGAGACGGGAGTGGCCTGAAGTTAGGTAAGTATATGGATTGTTCCCACACAGGTTAGCCAGAAGAGGGGTTATAAACCCTTGTGTTTTTTCACCTTAATACATCCTATGCATTAAGGTAAAAAAACTTCTGAAGCCTCATACACACGACCGGTTTTCTCGGCAAGAAAACTGCTGGGAGAGCTTTTTGCCGAGAAAACCGTTCGTGTGTACGGTTTCTCGGCAGGAAAACTGCCGGGAATCTCGACAAGAAAAATAGAGAAATAGAGAACCTGCCGGGAATCCTCGGGATCCTCCGGATTCCCGGCAGAGTGTTTCCTGCCGAGAAACCCGGTCTTCTGTATGCTTACCCATCCAGGGAAACCCACGCCTGATCGATGAGACTTCGACACATGCGCGGTAGCATACAAGGGTAGTGTAGAGTGTAGCAAGATGGCGGCGATGGCATTGAATGTGACGAGTGCCGGCTCGTCGTAGTCGATGACGTCACCGCGTTCTTGCCTTTCAAAAGAACGGCGGTTCTTTTGAATGGCGCGTGTGTACACAGGGCTTGGCAAGACAATCTTGCCAGGAATCCCGTTCGAAAAAACCAACGTTTTTTTTTCGACGGGATTCCCGCCCGTGTGTACGAGGCTTGACACTGATTAGATTTTGACAGGAATTCTACTTTAATTTACTTATACTGTATGTGAACTCGTTTAAATGCCAAACTTTTTAGATTTAGTCCTGTAGATTCACCATCTTTAATTTTAAAGTCTCTCATCAGTCATCCTTGGAAGCCCTCACAGACTTTAAATTGGAACTAAAGTCCTGCTGTAAAAAACTGTACTGTCTCTTCTGCAATAAAATGCCAGTACCTACCTGCTCGGCTCCTCTGCCAGCTCAGATTACAGTGTCGGGCCAGTGTCCGAATACTAGGAGGATGGCATCCTTGCGCATGCACACGAGTGACGTCATCTCCCGTCAGCCAGTGAAGAGGCCTGAAGACCAGCAATTAGAAGAAGAAGCCAGCACGAGGGCGTTAAAGAGGTAAGTATGGAGAGTTACAAATAGAGCTAAACCCTAAATGGATGACATTTCATTTTTAACAATTTCCTGTCTACATGCACTCACTTCAACCTTTGCTGTATAGCATTACTTATGTAGCGCCCTCACCTCTCCCCCTACCTGCCTTTTTGGTGTGTGTTCAGCTCCTCGCAGGGAGGGGAGAGGCACAACGCACCACAAGCCCGGACCCTGCTGAATAAGGAGGTTGAGCAGTGTTAATTTTCGGGCCTGCCTGCGGCTGGAGTTGAATCCTCCCGAGGACGATTCTCACCTCTACCTTAGGTAGATGCAAGTCCTTATGTTTCCCCCAGTAATGTAACCGTCCACACCAACTGAAAGTCCAACTTCAATATTTATTTCGCACGGATAATAAATATGCCTCTTTGACAGCAGACAGGTTGGAACAAGACACAGGACAGCTTAGGTGGGAGGAGGTCCAGGCACAAACTTGAATCAGGTTCTTTGACTGTTTAGGCTTCACAAACAGTTTTGGCGCACAATCTCTGCCACAGACCGTGAGGTTGGTCTCTGCCACAGACCGGGTGAAGAAGAAGTCACTGCCACTGACTTGGAGAACAGGTCACTGCCACTGACCAGGTGAATAGAGTCACTGCCACTGACTGGGTGAATAGGGCACGGCCCTATTAGGCCACTGCCACTGACCTGTAAGCGAACTTCCTTCTAGAGAGTACTTGGCCCGTGTAAAGAAGAAGACATCCCTCCGGAGAGCTACCAGAGGTCCCCACTGTCACCACGACTCTGCGCTGGGTATTCGGTACAGGTAACCCCCCCCTGGCCTCCTCGTCCCAGATCCGGGTCCCCTCGCAAGGCGGCACCCTGGGAGTCCTCGATCCCCAGCGGAACCCAGCCGAAGGTGCTGGGCTCCGGGCCTCCAAATTAGTACCTCACCCCAGACTGAAGGTGTCTGGGATGGAACAGGAACCAGGCCTCCGGGCCTAGGGCACCCGGAGATGATGAACCCACACACGCACCCAGGCCGAAGGTGCCTGGGCGCGGACGAACCCACACACCCAGGCTGAAGGTGCCTGGGCGTGGACGAAGACCCCCAAATGGAAGATGGCCGCCCCTTTTTATACCCTTTCCCGACAGGCACAGCAGGTTCCCCGCCCCGCCGTACTGCTGCCGAGAGGGGACAAGAAAAGGCACAACCTTGTACTGTGGTTCAACCCGGACCCATGGCAACAGCGCCACCTGTAGGCCCAAGGGAACTATACAACCAACTACCACTCAGACACTCCCCTAAATTGAACACCCCGCTACACTTAGGACAGGCTTCCTGATAGTGACAAGAGCTGATTGATTTCTAAGCAGAGATGCACTAGATTTTCGACGCTCCAGTTTTAGTAAATCCCAAGCAAATGTGGTCCAAATGGTCACTTATAGACACCACTAAGGCTGGACATGCACAATACACAATTAGAATCTCGGCGGGTTCAGTAGGAACTTCCTGCTGAATCCACCGAGATTCAAACCGTTAATAGGCAGGCTGAATGTACTGATTGATTGATCGATTGGATTGATCAATTCACCGGATTCTCTTCCGATGATCGTTAGCTGCTGCTATAGCCGCTAGCAATAATCATTGTCTTCTCCTGGCAGGGACGGCTACCCCCACCCCCTCTGGGCAAAGACAATGGCCCAGCAGGAGGGATTCCCACATCAACACTGTCTGTGTTGATGGGGGAGTCGAGTGCATTTCTTCCCTGCGACCTGTGCAGGGAAGAAATTCACTCTGTGTATGGCCAGCCTAAGTCAGGGTACACACGGGTCGAATGTAGGTAGAAATTTTTTGCATAAAAAAAAAAACTAACGATATTTGGGCTGTGTGTATGTCGGACGCGCTGGCTGTAAAACCAGCAGCTGACCGACTCCCGATCAGCGCTCTCAGACAATGGCGGAGAGCGCTGATCAGTGTGTTCTGGAGAGGGGGCCGTCCCCTTGTCAGAACACAATAGCTCAGCGGTGAAGATCGCTGTACTTATTTTGCATAGTGAGTACAGCGGCTCCGACTGAAGCTGACAGGTTTTCTTTTGTTCAACCCGCTGGGTTGAACGGAACAAAAACCTATAGTGTGTACCAGGTTTTAGAGTTTATGTAATAGGGTGACAACACAGAGGTGCAGCTGAGAGTCAGTTGCCACCCCATAACAGGAAGCACCTGAACAAGGGCATTCAAAACCAGATCACATGTATTCTTTTAAAGAAGAAGGATTGGAAAAACTTTTGAAATTAAATTGACATGTTAAAGCTTATATGGGATTAATGCCATGTACACACGATCGGTTTTACCGATGAAAACAGTCCAATGGACTTTTTTCATCGGACAAACCGATCGTGTATGGGCCCCATCTGTCTTTTTTCCATTGGTGAGAAAAAATAGAACATGTTTTAAATTTATCCGATGGAAAAAAAAATGATAGCAAATTCCGATCGTCTGTGTGGAACTCCATCGGAGAAAAAACCCACGCATGCTCAGAATCAAGTTGACGCATGCTCAGAAGCATTGAACTTAATTTTTCTCGGCTTGTCGGAGTGTTTTACGTTGAGAGGTGTGTACCGCTCCATGCTGTTAAGCTCCAAAGATAGCTCCCACCCTGATACTAAAACAGGTGCTGGCTCTGCACTGATGCATGGAAAAGGAAAGCCCTGGACTGCCGCACTCTGTATGAACGATTTATTTTCAAAATTAAAATCCAAAATTAATCCATAAGTTCAAAAAAGTCCAAGAACAAACAGAAAACTGACATGCAGGGGTGGAAGGCTGACGCGTTTCACATCTAGGATAGATGCTTACTCATAGCTGAAGTGTGTGGGGGAACTATCAGAATATATATGGGAGATAAAGCCGACTCTGCACCAATCAAGTTCACTGAACACAGAGGAACAAAATTAGCTTCTGATTGTCTCCAACACACTCCAAGTAGGAAAAGCCCCTGTGAAAAAAGCAAAAATTATATATAAATAAAATGTGTTTTACGTCACAGCGTTTGGGACGGTCGGATTTTTGACTGATGGTGTGTAGGCAAGACTGATGGAAGTCAGCTTCATCGGAATTCCCATGGAAAAATCCATCGGATTTGAATCCATAGGAAATCCGATTGTGTGTACAGGGCTTTAGTGTTTGGGTTTAGATCTACTTTAATGTGGCCTGAAGGAGTAAGAAGCTATTTACCTAGGGTTCCGCTTTAGGCGTGGTAGTTGTTATCAGGCAAAAGGCACATACTTTACAGCTCTTTATAATTAACATTTTTTTACAAGGTGATATTCACCAACTTCATGGCATCAGGGGGCAGCTGTCCACTTGTTATGCATATATACATACGAGCTGCCACTATAAGAAGCAACTGAACATACAGAACTTTTCAAATGGCTGAATGTCCCCAAAGGTCATCTTGAATCAAATCTTCCATAATCTCCAATACGTCGGGGAGACAACCACTTGCAACGAATCACTTTCAGATAGCAATTTGTTTCCTTCAGAGAATAGATTGCTTTGCTGGTGTTCAATATACTCACAAGATTGCATTTCTTCATAAAAGCACTGAGCAACCGATTTTGTACACTTCATAAAACACCAATTTATCCAAGTACTGGACATTGAGCTTGAAAATTGGACTTCTCTGCCTTAATTTGCTTGTATAAAACTTCTTTATAGTTGTCTAACAGCAATATGTACGGGATGACTGAAGATGAGGAATAACAAGACACAAAAGAAGGTGATCACTCCAACAGCCATCATCACACGCAGGGAGAGTGATACAGTAATTACAGAGGCCATTGTGTCTGGTAATGAATAAGCCACTCGTGCTTGAAATATGAAATTTGTCTTTCTTGAGACAAAGTGAATATTTTAACTCTTGCTTTACAAGAAAGATGCAGAGTTATCAGTTCTGATTGCTTAAAAAACCCTAGTCCTAAAATCGAGCAAGGGCAGATCCCCCACTAGATGACAGTCTTAAGACCCACATCGACCCAAGTTTTAATATTCATAATAGAAAGATTGTTTTACAATACCGACGGCTTTGAAATTATCAGTATATTGCACATATATTTCTAAAATACAATATCTTTGAATACCTGTTTAGTTGCATCCTTCATTTTAACCTGTTTTCCTAAACACAGTCAAATATCAGGGCTGCGGTAAAGCACTGGGAGTAAGGCCTCGTACACACGGCCGATTTTCTCGGCAAGAACCAGCAAGAAACTTGCTGGCAGAGAGGTCTTGCCGAGTAAATCGGTCGTGTGTACGCGGCTATCGGGTTTCTCGTCGAGAAAACCGACAAGAAACCTCGACGAGAAAATAGAGAACCTGCTCTCTATTTTCTCGTCGAGATTCTCCTCGGCATGTTTCTCGACGAGAAAAGTGAGTGTGTGTACATTTACCTGTCCTCCCGGAAGCCCGCGCATGTTCGAAATGAATTTGACGCATGCGCGGTAGCTTCCTAGGCATACGTAGGGTATACCAAGATGGCGGCGACGGCATCGAATGTGACGAGAGCATGCTCGTCGTAGTCGATGACGTCACCGCGTACGCTCCATTCAAAGAACCGCGGGTTCTTTGAAACGAGCGTGTGTACACTCGGCCGGGACAAGTTTCTTGTCCAAGAATCTCGTAGAAAAAAACGACATGTTTTTTTCAACGAGAATCTCGGCCGTGTGTACGAGGGCTAACACTGCCTGCTCTCTATTCAGTTAGATAAGATTTGTCATTCTGACATTGTAACATAATGGAGAACACTATAGGGGGGGGAAACAATGGGGTCATTAATCCTTTACGGCACACCAACCTCAACTAAGGCCAATAAGCATGGCCTTACTATAATCTTTAACATTGGGGTTTCCCAACGTTTCTGCTTTTTCTAAGGCAGCCCATACATGCAGTGCTGGGACAAGGCCATTTGGTGCCCAGGGCAAAGTTGGCAAAGAAAGAATCAATGTCGTTTCAAAACAAGAATATACTTAAAACAATACAAATTCAATTAGGTTTAATGCGATAGAAACAGAGTTCACTCACACATTTTAATTATATGTATTTTTATTGGAGGCACTTTGAAATAATAATGCAAAAATTGTCACTCTTTTTTTTGTTTATAGCGTAAAAAATAAAAACCGCAGAGGTGATCAAATACCACCAAAAGAAAGCTCTATTTGTGGGAAAAAAGGACATAAATTGTATTTGGGTACAGCATCACACGACCGCGCAATTGTCAGTTAAAGTAGCGTGGCGCGGTATTGCAAAAAATGGCCTGATCATTAAAGGGGTAAAACCTTCTGGAGCTGAAGTGGTTAACACATACAAAAAAAAACCCTCTCTTACTATTCTGGGGTGGGTGACCCGACCGTGAGTTAACCCAAAAGTTATTTTGAAAGACTGGACATCAGCTGGAAAACTTATGGCTGGGAAGGTGTTCACTATTTTAATAATTCATTTGGTTAGTTAGACATAATAGCAGAATTACAGCAAAGTATTACATAAATACAGCCATGTATTCTGAATGTGAACGAAGACTGTAGCTGAAATACTTTGAGGCCTCGTACACACGACCGAGTTTCTCGGAAAGAACCAGCAAGAAACTTGCTGGCAGAGATGTCTTGCCGAGAAACTCGTTCGTGTGTATGGTTTCTCGTCAAGAAAACCGACAAGTAATCTCGACGAGAAAATAGAGAACCTGCTCTCTATTTTCTCGTCGAGATTCTCGTCGGCATGTTTCTCGACGAGAAAAGTGAGTGTGTGTACACTTACCTGTCCTCCCGGAAGCCCGCGCATGTTCGAAATGAATTTGACGCATGCGCGGTAGCTTCCTAGGCATAGGTAGGGTATACCAAGATGGCGGCGACGGCATCGAATGTGACGAGCGCATGCTCGTCGTATTCGATGACGTCACCGCGTACGCTCCATTCAAAGAACCGCGGGTTCTTTGAATCGAGCGTGTGTACACTCGGCCGGGACAAGTTTCTTGTCCAAGAATCTCGTCGAAAAAAACGACATGTTTTTTTCAACGAGAATCTCGGCCGTGTGTACGAGGCTTCAGAGATAATATTATCCATTAGGTAGAGAGTCAGAAAACTAAATGTTCTATGTTCTAATTAGAATCCTCCTCCTGTCAGCCAGCCAGACACCCCGCCAGCACCACCACACCCCCCCCCCACTGACCCCCACCACAAAACCCCGCCCCCCCATCAACCCCAAAACAAAGTAGTTGATTTACTAATATGTATTAATACTAGTATGGGCTTACTTGAGATCTTGCAGGTTGCAGAGCTTAGTCCCTCCTCCTCGGCTCCTCTAGGTTGCGGCTCAAGCTGTGCTCTCTGCTCCTTCCATCCTGGTGAGAGGTCTGATCTCCTGCTCCTCTGCACCTCCTCCCATCACACTGCGCTCTCTGCTCCTTACCTCATGGTGGGAGGTCTGATCTCCTCCCTCCCATCACGGTGGGAGGAGACTTGCTCCTCCCAGCTGGTGACGTCACACCAGGCCAGGACTACAGTACAGAGCACCTGTCAGGGAGAGAATCTCCGCTGACAGGGCGCAAGGCAAATGAAAAGCTTGTCTGTGCAGGCTTGTGTCGGGTGTGCAGGACTCAGGTCACTCGGCACATCATTACAAGTGCAGGCTATAGCAGCTGGAGCCTCTGAGCAATCACTCCAGTCCAGATATCTTTTAGAAGGACACTTCACTGCGCCCCCCCACCCCCAATAAATTGTACCGCTCGGGTATCCGCCCCTTCCACCCCCGCTTGTACCGGCTTTGCATACATGAGTAAAGCCAGGCACATACAGGCCAAATATTTTCCGGTTCAGCAAGAACTGGCCAACATTTGGCCCGTGTGTACAGCTGCCTGTCTGACAGAAGCCAGTCTAACGACCGACTTTAGTCAAACTTGCATGCTGGAAAACCAGCATCCAATCATTGGCTGCGAGCGCTGAACAGTGTGTTTGGGTCTGGGGAGTCCATAAATTTGGCAAAAATCTTACAGGGCAGTTGCTCAAAAGTCACTAGATAGATCGACATCTGTACAACCTCCATGCCCATACATGAATCAAAATTCAGGTGATTCAATCCATGTATGGCCAGTTTAAAGGTGGAACAGTGAGATAACCTTGAGAACACAAGGCAAGGTCCAGCCTAGCCTAACCAGATTACAGACCCACAAGCAAGTCTACACTCTTGGCTGGCACCTGTCCCTTTGTCACCATACACAGGTTTGTGATCAATAGAACTCTCTCAGGAATTAACAATGGCAGCCAGGCTGGAATGGCATATTTAACAAGATAAATGCTTTACTGTACATTTCCAATAGTGAAACTTCCAACAACTACAGAAGTATCTGCTCCCTTTGAAAGACTTATGTCTACACACTGCACAAAACTCACAATACATACTATTCTCAACTAAGAAGTGCTGCAGCCTCCTTCCACTCTCCAATGGGTAGAAGTCCAAGAACTCCCTTCGAAGGGGAGCCCATAGCCCTGATCAATGTGCACTCAAATGTTGTCTTCTGTGCAGGCTCTAGACAAGAAGGGGCCCTCTGCCACTCCATGGCAGAGGTCACAGATCAAACTCCTGTTGCTGTCTTTCACTTAGTTACTTGATTTATATGATTGTCCATATTCTATATACTATAACAAATAGAAATGTTTAACCTTTCTGATTTCGTTAGTAGATTCTGGCCTATTTCCTGTGAATGCTTCATGGATAGGCTAGAACCCAGATACAAGAAATTACCTGATCAGCTGCTACCCGCACATCTAATTCTCAGCCCTGTGTAACTGCTCACATCATATATGAGTCTCAGCCCTTATCAGCTGCTAATATCACAAATGAGTTTCGGTACTTCCTCTTCTGCGATCTAAATATGATTGCAACCTTGCATTTCCCCTTTTTCCTCTGGCAAGTCTGCCCTCACTGTCTAAAACATGTTCACTAACAGCCCTGCCAGCTATGTTCTCTGACACCTTGACAGCTTTCCTCTTACTATCCACACTTGTTTCTCTGGCAGTTCATACCACCTTTTACAATAATCTATGTCTACAATTGTCATGTACCTGGGTGTATTTGAACCGGGATCTTCCTGGTCGCAAAGCTGCAGCCTTACCTGTTGCGCTACTGAGCAGATCTGGACTTTTGGAAATGTCCTCTCAGTGTTAAACATTACCTTGGACTCACTAGCCCCACCTGCTGCCAGCTGTGGACAATTTTCAATCAAAGCAGCCCTTAAAAAGGAAGTGATGCTATCTCTCAGCGCCCGTTTGTGTGGAATAGCTCCCTGGGTGTTGTGACTGCTTTTTGATCCTGATTTTCGTGTTGAACTTCTGCCTGAATTCCTGACTACTCTCCAGCCTGCTGATTTTGTACTTCACTGCCAGCTCGTGTATGACCTTTGCCTGCCTGACCACTCTCTGGATTTCGATCGTGTACCATTTTGCCTGATCTGTTGCCAACCTAATCTGCCTGACTACGTTTTCGCCTGAATCCTCAGCACACAAGTTCCACTTCGGACACTACCTATCACAGGTACCTTACATTACAAACGGGCCACAATGACAGTGGACCCTGCTGAGATTGTTAAGGCGATTTCACGTCAGGGACAATTGATTGGAGCTCATGAACAGCATCTTTCTTCCCTGGACGCCAAGTTAGATGAACTTTGTACTATGCTTAAATCTTGTTTGCCTGCTTCCTCTGCAACGGTCCAGACTCTGGATCCTACTCCTGCTACGATCCAACCCACCTCTTCTGTACCACCCAAACTTCCTATGCCTGACAAATTTGGTGGTGATACTGAGGACTGCAGAGGCTTTTTAAATGTTTGCCGTTTGCATTTCCGCAACAACCCTGGGACCTTTAGCACTTCTTCTGCCAAAGTGACTTTTGTAATTTCCTTGTTAAAGGGGAAGGCCCTGGCCTGGGTCTCTCCTTATCTGGAACGCAATGATCCTGTGCTGCAAGACGCTGACAAATTTCTGGCTTCTCTCCAGACTGTATTTGACAAGCCAGATAGAGCTTCTGCAGCTGAGTACTTACTCTTGGACATGCAACAAGGCACCAGGTCTGTGGCACAATATGCTATTGAGTTTCGTACCCTTGCTGCTGAGACTACTTGGGACTCAAGGGCATTACGTGCAGCCTTCCGAAAAGGTCTTGCAGATTGCATCAAAGACGAATTAGTCTATAAGGATTCCCCAGAAGACCTAGAGAAATTCATAGAGCTCTGTGTTCGTCTGGATGTCCGGTATCATGAAAGGTGCCAAGAGAGACTTAGAACTCGCAAGTTTCCTCGGCCAGTCTACCGTTTGGCCCCTAACTTCCAAGCACCACCTCAGCCAGAACCTGAAATCTCAGTTGAACCCCAGACACCTGTGGAACCCATGGATGTAAGCCGTCTCCACCTAACTGAGTCTGAGAAACAAAGGAGGCGTGCATTGGGCCTATGCCTATACTGTGGACTTAAAGGACATTTATTATCTGTCTGCCCTTCCCGTCCAGTAAAAGGCAGGGTCTAACCAGTGTTGGAGGAGCTGGCTTAGACCTTACAGGTATATCCTCCAAGACCAAGATTACCATTCCTGCAATTCTCCATTTACCCTCTAAACTTGTCTCCTGTGAGGCTTTTGTGGATTCTGGAGCTGCTGGCATATTCTTGGACTACACTTTTGCTAAAAAAAATAATATCCCATTTGTTCCAAAATCTAGACCCCTGAACATTACCACCGTGAATGGACAACCCTTGGGAGATGGCATTGTAAAATTTGAGACTATAACAATCACCCTTCAGGTAGGCGTACTCCACAAAGAGGAAGTTGTCTTGTCTCTTATTGATTCTCCACTTCTGCCTGTTATCCTTGGCTACCCATGGTTACAACAACATAACCCTTCTTTTGATTGGGAAAATGGAGAACTAACCTCTTGGGGGTCGTTCTGTCATTCAAACTGTTTGTCTCAACCCAAAAGACTTCCTGCTTGTATGTTGGCTTCCGTGGCCGTCCCACCTACCTTGCCTCATGAATACCATGCGTTTGCAGACGTATTTTGCAAGCAAAAGGCAGAGGTTTTACCTCCACATCGTTCTTTTGACTGTGCAATTAAATTGATTCCTGGAGCACCTCTTCCCAAAGGAAGGACCTATCCCCTGTCTTTGCCTGAACAAAAATCCATGGAGGAATACGTAAAAGACAACTTGGAAAGAGGTTTTATCCGACCCTCTTCTTCTCCAGTAGGGGCAGGTTTTTTCTTTGTTTAAAAAAAAGATGGGGGTCTTCGACCATGCATAGACTATCGAGGGTTAAATCAAATCACTGTAAAAGACTCCTACCCTTTGCCTCTCATTCTTGAACTGTTTGATGTACTTAAGGGGGCTGTTATCTTCTCCAAGCTAGACCTACGAGGGGCTTATAATCTAATTCGAATTAAAGACGGGGACGAGTGGAAGACAGCATTCAACACTCGTAATGGACATTTTGAATATCTGGTTATGCCATTTGGGTTGTGTAACGCCCCTGCTGTCTTCCAACGTTTCATGAATGAAATTTTTCATGATTTCAGCAACAGTTTTGTGATCATCTACTTGGACGACATTTTAATCTTTTCCAAGACTCATCTAGAGCACATCTCGCATGTAAAGCAGGTATTGCAACTACTGAGAGAAAACCATCTTTACTCGAAGATTGAGAAATGCAGTTTCCATCAAAGCCGTATTCCTTTCCTTGGATACATTATAAGTGCTGCCGGTTTCCAAATGGATCCTCAAAAACTTTCCGCTGTCTTGCAATGGCCCCAACCGACCACTTTAAGAGGGCTCCAAAGCTTTCTAGGGTTCGCAAATTACTACAGACGCTTCATCAAAGGTTTTGCCTCCATTGCGGCCCCCCTTACTGCTATGACTAAGAAAGGTACAAATTGCAAGGTATGGTCCTCAGAAGCAGAATCGGCTTTCCAGCAATTAAAAGACATGTTCAGCAAAGCTCCAATTCTTCAGCATCCAAATCCCGATCTCCAGTACATAGTTGAGGTTGATGCCTCTGAGGTAGGAGCAGGTGCCATGCTCTCCCAGAGACAGCCTAAGTCTGGTAGAATCCATCCAGTAGCATTTTTTTCTAGAAAGTTTTCTCCAGCGGAGATGAATTACGATGTTGGGAATCGAGAACTACTGGCCATCAAATTGGCATTGTCTGAATGGCGACATCTTCTGGAAGGGGCTCCCAAACCTTTTTCTATCCTCACTGACCATAAAAACCTACTGTACCTTCAGACTGCAAGACGTTTGAACTCACGTCAGGCTCGATGGGCTCTGTTTTTCTCCCGTTTTTATTTTGTTCTTTCTTATGTTCCTGGGCATAAAAACAAGAAAGCCGATGCTCTTTCCAGACAGTTTGCTACCTCTGAAGAAGACCAACCTACCGAGCAGTAGGGATGAGCTCGGTGTTCGAGTCGAACATACGTTCGACTCGAACATCGGCTGTTCGATCGTTCGACGAAGATCGAATGATTTAGGCCGTTCGCGCCTAATTCGAGTGACGCGAACGGCCCACAATGCACTACGCCATCGCAGTGTCATCCAGGCGCTGTGATTGGCCAAGCATGCACTGTGACCCCGCATGCTTGGCCAATCACAGCGCCGGCAGCGAGGAGAGCAATGATTGGCCACAGGCAGGATGCCTGTGGCCAATTATTGCTGAGGGTGTTTAGTACACGCCCCACACTATAAAAGGCCGCCAGCACGGCGGCCTAGTGTAGTGTGTTCCGGAGCAGGGAAAGAGAAGGGCAGGGACAGTGACATTTTTTTTTTTTCTTGCTTAACCTGGATTCCTTTAGTTTAGGGAAAGAGAAGGATAGGTAGGGAGAGTGTCAGTGTGTTTTACTGTGCGAATCCTTGTTTCTAGGGACAGGGAAGGACAGTGAGGGAAATTCTCCTTGTGCTATAGTGTGCTAAAGCATTGATCATCAACCATCTTTAAAAAATCATTTTTTCTAGGGACAGAAAACTATAGGTAGGAAGAGTGTCAGTTTCTTTCACTGTGATAATCCTTGTTTCTAGGGACAGGGAAGGACAGTGAGGGAAATTCTCCTTGTGCTATAGTGTGCTAAAGCATTGATCATCAACCATCTTTAAAAAAACATTTTTTCTAGGGACAGAAAACTATAGGTAGGAAGAGTGTCAGTTTCTTTCACTGTGATAATCCTTGTTTCTAGGGACAGGTAAGGACAGTGAGGGAAATTCTCCTTGTGCTATAGTGTGCTAAAGCATTGATCATCAACCGTCTTTAAAAAAACATTTTTTCTAGGGACAGAAAACTATAGGTAGGAAGAGTGTCAGTTTCTTTCACTGTGATAATCCTTGTTTCTAGGGACAGGGAAGGACAGTGAGGGAAATTCTCCTTGTGCTATAGTGTGCTAAAGCATTGATCATCAACCATCTTTAAAAAAACATTTTTTCTAGGGACAGAAAACTATAGGTAGGAAGAGTGTCAGTTTCTTTCACTGTGATAATCCTTGTTTCTAGGGACAGGGAAGGACAGTGAGGGAAATTCTCCTTGTGCTATAGTGTGCTAAAGCATTGATCATCAACCGTCTTTAAAAAAACATTTTTTCTAGGGACAGAAAACTATAGGTAGGAAGAGTGTCAGTTTCTTTCACTGTGATAATCCTTGTTTCTAGGGACAGGGAAGGACAGTGAGGGAAATTCTCCTTGTGCTATACTGTGCTAAAGCATTCCTCATCAACCATCTTTGAAATCCTTTTTTGGACAGTCAGGGAAATTGTCGTTGTGCTATTCTGTGCGAAAGCAATCATCCTCAACCATATTTAGAAATCCTTAAGTAAAGGGACAGAGAAGGACACCTGAAGGTAGCCCTTATTGCTTTTTTCCCATCTCCCTGCAGGCCATCTATTAGAATGTCTGGAAGGCAAACAAGGAGAGGCAGACAGTCAGGAGGCAATAAAAGAGGGCAAGCAGGCTCTGTGTCTGGGGGCAACAGTGCTGGTCGTGGACGCGGTGCATTGTCATCAGCACATGGCCATGGGACACGCTTGTCCTTCTTTTCGGCAGCTGGACATGTTGAGCCACATCATGCCGAAGACTTGGTAGAGTGGATGACCAAGCCCTCCTCCTCCTCCTCATCCTCTCTCACCCAGGCTCAGGGTACTGGCAAAGCAGCTGCCAAAGCGTCCTCTTCCCTGGTATCAATGTCAGACTCATCATCAGTCACTCCTTCCCTAGACCCACCATGTCCTCCTCCTGAGGAGTCCCCCGAACTGTTTGAGCACAGTGTTGGGTACATGCTCCAGGAGGATGCCCAGCGTTTCGAAGGGTCTGATGATGAAACCCAGCTACAGGAAGGCAGTAGTGTGAGAGCAGACAGAGGGGATGCTCAAGAAGGACACCAATCTGGCAGTCATGTTCCAGCAGCTGCAGCATACTGCCAGATTGGCTCCAGTGATGAGGAGGGAGGGGATGATGAGGTCACTGACTCCACGTGGGTGCCTAATAGGAGAGAGGAGGAGGAGGAGGATGAGGAGGAGGCACATCTCCAACGAGGCAGGATGCCCTTTGGTGGCCAGCGTAAGGGCAGTACACCGACGGAATCACACCGCAGAGCTCCGCCTGTGCAGGGCGCTGCCTCTGCCCGTCATTCAAAAAGTTCTTTGGTGTGGGCCTTTTTTGAGGCTAGTGCATCAGATCGCACAGCTGCTGTTTGCAACATATGTCTCAAGCGTATATCGCGTGGCCAAAACATCAGCCACTTGGGTACCACATGCCTGACCAGACATATGTTGACCTGCCATGCAGCTCGTTGGCAAGCCTACCTCAAAGACCCACACCAAAGAACAAAGCGGACCTCTCCTTGCACCGCATCAGCTGGGATCTCCAACCCCACTATAACTTCAGTCCTGTCTGAAACATGCACTGAGAGGAATGAAGGTGTAGAATTAGGTGTGTCACAGCCAAGTAGTTGCGGCCACTCTGCTAGCAGTACACCGACGTCTGATTCTAGCAGGCAAATTTCCCTGCCCCAGCTGCTGGACCGTCGAAAGAAGTTCACTCCCAGCCATCCACATGCCCAGCGGTTGAATGCTAGCTTGGCTAAATTGCTAGCGCTTCAACTGCTGCCTTTTCAGTTGGTAGACTCGGCCCCCTTCCGTGAGTTTGTGCAATGTGCGGTTCCTCAGTGGCAGGTTCCCAAACGCCACTTTTTCTCACAGAAGGCTATTCCGGCTCTCTACCGGCATGTGGAAGGCAATGTCTTGGCCTCGCTGGACAGGGCGGTCAGCGGTAAGGTGCATATTACCGCTGACTCATGGTCCAGCAGGCATGGACAGGGACGTTACCTTTCTTTCACGGCCCATTGGGTCACTCTTTTGGCAGCTGGGAAGGATGCAGGACAAGGTGCAGTAGTGTTGGAGGTTGTTCCACCGCCACGCCTCCAAAATGCTACTACTGGTTGTGACACACCTCTCTCCTCCACCCCCTCCTCTTCTTCTTCCTCCATGGCCTCTTCCTGTGGTTTGTCCTCTGAACCAGCGGTGCTCCGTAGCCGTTCAAGGGGCTACGCAAGTACGCAGGCAAAAAGATGCCATGCCGTGCTTGCGCTGGTGTGTTTGGGGGACAGAAGCCACACTGGGGCAGAGGTCCTGTCTGCTCTGCAGGGCCAGGCCGAGAGGTGGTTGACGCCACGCCAGCTTAAGCCAGGAATGGTGGTTTGCGACAATGGCACCAACCTCCTCTCCGCCCTCCGACAGGGACAACTGACCCATGTGCCCTGTGTGGCTCACGTCCTTAACCTGGTGGTGCAGCGGTTCTTGGGCAGGTACCCGGGCTTACAGGATGTCCTGAGGCAGGCCAGGAAAGTCTGTGTGCATTTCCGCAGATCTTATAATGCCAGTGCTCGCCTGGCTGAGCTGCAAAAGGAGTTGAACCTGCCCAAGAACCGCCTTATATGTGACATGCCCACCAGGTGAAACTCAACGTTGGCCATGCTGCAGCGGCTGCACACGCAGCAGAGGGCCATCAATGAGTACCTGTGCGACTACGGCACCAGGACAGGGTCAGGGGAGCTTGGTTTTTTTTCTCCACGCCAGTGGGGCATGATCAGGGATGCATGCACTGTCCTGGCACCATTTGAGGAGGCCACGAGGATGGTGAGCAGTGACAGTGCATGCATCAGTGACACTGTACCTCTTGTCCACCTGTTGGAGCACACGCTGCGTGGAATAATGGACAGGGCACTTGAGGCAGAACAGAGGCAGGAAGAGGAGGACTTCCTTGCCTCTCAAGGCCCCCTTTACCCAGACAGTGTTCCTTCTGTCCCACCCATCGCACAGGAAGAGGAGGAGGAGGAGGAGGAGGATTGTGTCAGCATGGAGGTGGAGGCTGGCACTCAGCATCATCAGCAGCAGTCTTTTAGGGATGATTTACAGTCCCAAGAAACCAGTGGACTTGTACGTGGCTGGGAGGAGGTGGCTGCGGATCATGTCGTCCTTAGTGACCCAGAGGACTCCGGACCGAATGCCTCAGCAAACCTACGCTGCATGGCCTCCCTGATCCTGCAAAGTCTGCGGAAGGATCCTCGTATTCTTCGGATCAAGGAGAGGGACCATTACTGGCTGGCCACTCTCCTTGATCCACGGTACAAGGGTAAGGTTGCGGACCTTATGTTACCGTCGCAGAGGGAGCAGAGGATGAGACAACTCCGGGAGGCCTTGCAGAAAGGTCTGTGCAACGCGTTCCCAGAGACTGGGAGGTTACAAACTCCTGGTCCTGGACAACGAGTTGCTGAGGCTTCGGCCAGTCAAAGAAGGAGCGGTGGGGAAGGTGGCCGTCTGACCGATGCGTTCAGACAATTCTTTAGTCCGCAGCCCCAAAGTATGATCGGTTCCAGCAACCATCGCCAGCGTCTGATAAACATGGTGCAGGAATATCTAGGGGCAAGGTCAGACTTGGACACCTTCCCCACCGAAAATCCTCTGGCTTACTGGGTCTTGAGGATGGATCACTGGCCAGAGCTTGCACAGTATGCAATTGAGCTACTGGCCTGTCCTGCATCCAGCGTTCTTTCGGAACGCACATTCAGTGCTGCTGGAGGATTTGTCACGGATCACAGGGTGCGCCTGTCCACCGACTCAGTTGATCGACTGACTTTCATCAAGATGAACCAGTCTTGGATCACCACCAGCTACCACACACCTGATGCTGATATAACAGACTAATTGATTTTAACATGTCACATCCCTTCAAGACTGATGCTGATGCTGAGTGCCTGTGCTGTTATGTTGACTGGCTATCCTCCTCCTCCGAGTCCTCAATGATACGATTGATGATGATAGCTTGGAAGATCATTTTTGTTTATGGGTGCCGCCACCAGTGGCTAAGGCCCAATTTTTCAGCCCCTGTTTTACAGGGGCGTGTAATTACAATTTTTTTAGCAATAATTTGCCATAGGGCTCATTGCTGTGCTCCAAGTACAGTATCTGTGAGGGGTTGGAGTGTTGTGCCACCAGTGCCTAAGGCCCAATTTTTCAGCCCCTGTTTAACAGGGGCGTGTCATTACAATTTTTGAAGCAATACTTTGCAACAGGGCTCATTGCTGTGCTCCAAGTACAGTATCTGTGAGGGGTTGTAGTGTTGTGCCACCAGTGCCTAAGGCCCAATTTTTCAGCCCCTGTTCAACAGGGGCATGTAATTACAATTCTTGATCTAATAATTCACAGCAGGGCCCATTGCTGCACCCACCAAGAGTAACTCTGAGGGCTTACAGTGTTGTGGCAATGCCACCACCACCACCACCACGAAAGGCCCAATTTTTCAGCCCCTGTTCAAAAGGGGCATGCAATTACAATACATGATCTAATAATTCACAGCAGGGCCCATTCCTGCACCCACCAAGAGTAACTCTGAGGGCTTACAGTGTTGTGGCAACACCACCACCACCACCACCACCACGAAAGGCCCAATTTTTCAGCCCCTGTTCAACAGGGGCATGCAATTACAATTCTTGATCTAATAATTCACAGCAGGGCCCATTGCTGCACCCACCAAGAGTAACTGTCAGGGCTTACAGTGTTGTGGCACCAGCACCACCATCAAAGGCCCAATTTTTACTACCACTGTTCAACAATTATATGTAATTAAAATTCCTGATATAATAGTTGACAGCAGGGCGTTCCAGCACCAACCAAGAGTAACTGTGAGTGCTTACAGTGTTGTGCCAACACCAACAACTAAGGGGCCTATTTCTGCAGAGTATATACGGCAGGTCCCTACTTTCAAACATCCAACTTACAAACGACTCCTACTTGCAAACGCAAGAAGTCAACAGGAAGTGAGAGGAAATCTACCCTTCGGAAGGAAAATTCTCTCCTGTAAGAATTAATATGGGAGAAAGGTGTCTCCTCTGTACTGATGCTTTATCAGCAATCCTTGTTTCAAGAAAAACACCACATTTCAAAAACAGTTGTCATTGGGACGGAAAGTGAGGTGAAATGTTCTGAACAGGGGCACAGACAGCAAAACAAATGTTACAGGGGTGATAACCCTTACCTATGTTTTCCAAAAAGTTTAAAAATAGATTTTTGGGCTGGAGCTACACTTAAACAATGTACCTGTTCAAAATTACAAACAGATTCTACATAAGAACAAACCTACAGTCCCTGTCTTGTATGCACCGCCTGTATACGGCTGTTCAGAGTATATAGGGCCTTTTTTATTTTATGTGCGGGGTTCCCCTTAATATCCATACAAGACCCAAAGGGGCTGGTAATGGGCTGGGGTAGGGGGGGGGGTCATGGGGTAGCTATGCCATTTTTCTTAAAGATTTTCATCCATATTTCCGGGACCAGACATTACATTAAAGCCGCAAGCAGTTTTAAATGGCTTTTTTTTCCTTTAGAAGTGTCATTTTGTGCAGGGACAGTTCTAAACACGGGAAACACGTGGCACTTCACAGGCATACTTTAGACACCCCCCAGGTACGATATTTAAAGGAATATTTGACTTTTTTTTTTCACTTTATGCATCATTAAAATGACTGCTCCCGAAAAACGACCGTTTTTAAAACTTCTTTTTGCATTGATACATGTCCCCTGGTGCAGAACCCGGGTTCCCAAACCCTTTTTAGGACAATAACATGCATAATAGTCGTTATAATTAGCACTTTAGAATTCGAACGTTCGCATCCATTGTATTTAATAGGGTTCTAATGTTCGTACGAACTTTCGGTCCGTTCGCGGGTTCTGGTGCGAACCGAACCCGGGGGTGTTCGGCTCATCACTACCGAGCAGTATATAATCCCACCTCACAAAATTGTCGCACAGATCTCTACGGCTCTTTCCCAACAGTTACAAGAAACCCAGAATTGTGTTCCCCAAGGCTTGAAGATACCACCAGGTCGCCTGTTCGTAGCCCCTAGCCTCAGAAAACCTGTACTCCTCTGGGCACATGATGGTGTTTTATCTGGTCATCCTGGTGTCACCATCACTCTTAAGACCTTGCAGCGTCATGTCTGGTGGCCTCATATGAAAAGGGATGTTACTGACTATGTGGCTGCCTGCCCAACTTGTGCTGCTAATAAAGTACCCCGTACATTGCCTACTGGACTGTTACAACCACTTTCAGCACCTCGTCAGCCTTGGACCCATTTGACTATGGACTTCATTACAGACTTACCCAAGTCCGAGGGCATGACTGCTATATGGGTCATAGTGGATCGCTTTTCAAAAATGTCTCATTTTGTGCCGCTCCCGGGATTACCTACAGCGGAAGCACTGTCTACTCTCTTCCTTTCCCATATTGTGAGATATCATGGCATACCTACCAATGTCGTCTCAGACCGCGGATCCCAGTTTGTTTCCCGATTCTGGAGAGCGTTCTGCAAGAAACTGGGAGTAACGCTTTCACTCTCTACCTTACATCACCCTCAAACAGATGGTCAAACCGAACGCATGAACCAGACCCTAGAAACCTATCTTCGACATTATGTCAATGCCTTACACTCCAACTGGTCTGAGTATTTGCCTTTAGCTGAGTTCGCCATTAATTCCCGTTGGCACAGTGCTCTTCATACCACACCATTCTACGCAGCCCTAGGCTATCACCCTCAGACTTTTCCCCTACTTCAGCCTTCTTCTGGTGTACCAGCAGCTGATCAGCGGGTTAAAAATATTCTGCTACATTGGAAAAAGATTCGCTTATTACTACGGAAGTCAGCAGGCAAGTATGCACTTTTTTCCAACAAACGAAGACGCCATATACCTCCATATGTGGTGGGGGACAGAGTTTGGCTATCAACCAAATATGTGAGACTGAAACAACCTTCTACCAAATTGGGCCCTCGATTCATTGGTCCTTACAGAATTATTGCTCGAGTCGGGCCAGTCTCCTATCGGTTGAAATTACCCTCCTCTCTCCGGATTCATCCTGTGTTCCACGTTTCCCTCCTCAAAAAAGCAATTTTCAATCGCTACTCCAGAACGCAACAGCTACCTCCTCCTGTTCTTGTTGATGGACAAAATGAGTTTGAAGTTTCCAAGATTCTTGAAGACAGGGTCGTGGCCTTCGGTATCTGGTTCATTGGAAGGGATATCCTGTCACAGACCGTTCCTGGGTTCCAGCCAAAGATCTGCATGCCCCTTCTCTTATTCGAGACTTCCATGCCTCCTTTCCCACTAAGCCCCGCTAGGCCCCCGGAGGGGTCCACTGGGGAGGGGGCCCTGTCATGTACCTGGGTGTATTTGAACCGGGATCTTCCTGGTCCCAAAGCTGCAGCCTTACCTGTTGCGCTACTGAGCAGATCTGGACTTTTGGAAATGTCCTCTCAGTGTTAAACATTACCTTGGACTCACTAGCCCCACCTGCTGCCAGCTGTGGACAATTTTCAATCAAAGCAGCCCTTAAAAAGGAAGTGATGCTATCTCTCAGCGCCCGTTTGTGTGGAATAGCTCCCTGGGTGTTGTGGCTGCTTTTTGAGCCTGATTTTCGTGTTGAACTTCTGCCTGAATTCCTGACTACTCTCCAGCCTGCTGATTTTGTACTTCACTGCCAGCTCGTGTATGACCTTTGCCTGCCTGACCACTCTCTGGATTTCGATCGTGTACCATTTTGCCTGATCTGTTGCCAACCTAATCTGCCTGACTACGTTTTCGCCTGAATCCTCAGCACACAAGTTCCACTTCGGACACTACCTATCACAGGTACCTTACAACAATACTGTGTGCTGTATTCAGCACTACACACATTTCAATTCCTGTGCTTTTGTGCAGTAGCTCAAAGCTGAACATCACCATCAAGAAGGCTGCAGGACCATTCACAAAGCGCAGCACAGCTTGTGTATGCACAGTGGGCAGCCGGCTGTGAAGACGCAAGAAATCACAGCTGGCTGCCCAAAGAAAACATGCCAACACCAGGGACCCGAAGACCAGTGAAGAACTGGCTCAGGTGAGCACGGCGCTGGACCCCTGAACAGGTGAGTGTATTTTTATTAAAGGTCAGCAACTACAGTATTTGTAGCTGCTGACTTTAAATTTGTTTCAAACAGGGCAAAGAACTGCTTTAACGTTGAGCCTTCTTGATGCTGCCTTGTCACTGCTTTTGTTTTCCAGTGTCTACAGCCTTCCCCACTCCCATTCTCCCCTCTGCCATCCTTTCTATGACATACTGTCTCCAAATACTCTGTACTTGGGCTGACATAGTGGAGGTAAGATGTCTACCTGATAGTAAACTACCTGGCCAGTGGCCACTCTGACTATCCTAAACTATCTAACATTTTGGATATTTTCAGAAGTCCTACAAGTGTCAAATCCTATCCCATATCACTAAGATCCGTCCCTTTCCCTAAGTCCCACTCTTTACCAAAAGGTTTCTCACAGTTTGTGTAAACATCTGCATCACAATTTCACACATGCTTAGGAAAGTTATAACTGCTGGTCATTCCCGGAGAGAGAGAAATTACAATATATTTATGATCTTTCTCCCACGGCATAGCTATACTCTACCCCTTCTTTATTCTACATCCTGCTTGTGTCCACTTCCTTCTCTGAATTTTTTTCAAGTGAAACATCACTTTTCCCAGTCCTCTTCCCTCTATTCCTCAGCAACAAAAAGTGCTCACTCTATCCCCTGTCTATGATCAGCTACTGATCTACCCACCCCCACCCAGCTTACCCTCTACATTCCAATCATACTTATCCCTAATCTACCTAAAAAGCTCACATTCTTCTCTATTCTGATTCATGTACCACTCAACCCTGAAGGAGTTATTTGCCTTCAACAGGTTATCTGGCCTACAGCTGCTCCAAAAGACTCGCTCAGTGACCAAAAGTCAGAAGATTGGATTGGCATGTAGGGGAGAGAGGGTTACAAGTTATAGGATACCTAAAAGCAACAAAAATGATTTCCATTGAGTTGCATCTTCTACAACTATCTTCTACCTGTAACGAGGATTACTGCTCCTTTAGTTTGGTTCTGCTTTCCTAGGTGTCTGTGTGCTATTTAAGGGAAGGAAGGAGTTAGAACGAGGGTCCCATAGAGTGCTAGTCATAGATTAGTCTGTATTCCAGAAGACTTCCCTCTTTAGGGTAGACTGCAATTGGGCCTCGGGACCACTGGTCATGGGAGATTACGTTTGAATATTTAAGCTTTGTGAGCAGCGCAGCACAGCACCCCTCTTTGATACCTGACAATAGGGCATGTATGTAAGTTTAATTTCTACAAGTTTGAAACTTTGACAAAATGTTTGCAGCTACTCACACCATGTGTTTGGACTGTACCTGTTTTTTCGATGTTTGTAAACCCAACTTATCATTCAGTAAGAAAAGGAAGCTCTGCCTTGTGATTGTGTTCAGTGAAGTTAAGACCATATAAAGTTGGCTGTGTGGCAGTAACTGGAACTGACTGTTGATCTCTGTGAGAAATGAAAGACAGCCAGTACCTGGGGAAGTCTCTGTAGCATCCGGTTCAGGACAGAAGTGTGTGGTGATTGGGTGACAGAGAGTGTCAGTGTTTGTGGCAGGTAAGGTTCTTCTGGCGCTTCTGCCATGCCCCACAAGCCCCTATGACCCAAGTGTGGAACGTGACCCTCCCAGGAACCGAATCTGGAACAACAAGAGACTTCTCCTGTGTAAATAGTGACCTCTGCCCAGGCCTAGGGACCTGCAATTGAACCTGAGAGTGTGTTGTGGTATAGCCAGGGCTTCATCATGCCGTTACTGCAAACCTACAATCATGGAAAGCAACCTGAGAACTGCCTTAACAACCTGGGCACCAGGGGATCCCTCTAACAAGCCCCTCTCACAGGCCAACAATGGGCCTTAAAGCCTGGTAGCCACTATCTTGTATTTCCAGGCCCCTAGCATAGGTCAACTTCCAAGCCTTGGGCCTTGACTCTGGAACTGTGTTTCCCCCAAAGAGCAGGTCTGGGAGGCAAAGAACCTGCAAGGAAAAGATCCATGCAGACCTTCGAGACAGTCTCCCCAAATAGTTATCCCCTTCCTCAGGTCACATCACTGGCATAAGCATCCTAGTGATTGGCCAGGATGAAATAGTTATTCATAACCTACAACACTGTATCTTCTGACTCTAGCCACAAGAGAACACTCCCCAGTAGTAGGCAGAAACAATTAATGTTCTGGGCTTAGGGAAAACATTATGAACCCAGATAACAACAATAGGAGCTCCATCTGACTACAGCCAAGTGGTCAACACTAAAGCTAGACTAGGGGCATTCCCGCGGGAGTCTATGCCCAGAAGTGGGTGCAAATTCCTGTATTATACAGGTATCTGCAACCCCCTCCCCCCTTAAAGATGCCAAATGTGACACTTGAGGGGGGAGGGTTCCGAAAAGCGGAGGTTCCATTTTTGTGTGGACCTCTGCTTTAAGTTAAATTAATCCGAAACAGGCACACATTTGCCATGAATATATAAAAATGCGAAAACAGACTAGCAAAATATTTATCAGTGTTGCTGTGCGAACTGTCCTGATTTTCACTGTATCTACAACATAGTTGACTGGTTGTCGAAAATCTATTCTGGGAATACCGCCAAGGCTGCCCACAACACAACCTCTGCCCACCTAAGCACTGTAAATATTTTCAGTGCTTATAGCACGCCGCTCAAAACGTTTTCATGTCTTAAGTACATTAGACAAAAGATAAGGTACATTTTATGTATATATTTACTTTGTTACATTGCTATTTCTGAAAGAACTATGGGATGCTGACCAGTACCATACTTACATATACTCTGCATACCACTTAAAGCAGCAAAACTAAATACAAAGAAATATATAAAGTATATACTTTACATATTACTTTGTATTTAGTTTTGCTGCTTTAAGTGGTATGCAGAGTATATGTACTGTAAGTATGGCATTGGTCAGCACCAGTATATATATATATATATATATATATATATATATATATATATATATATATATGTGTGTGTGTGGCGGGGTGCTATATTTAAGGGGAGCATCTGAGTGGTAACTAGGCTCAGATGCACTAATTGTTAGGTTTCATGGACCATTTCTGTCCCTGGGAGATAGTACTGGTGTGCAGTTCCCTGGGGCCTATAGGTGGTGCTGTTGCCATAGGCCCGGGTTGAACCGTGGTACAGGGTTGTGCCTTTTCTTGTCCCTTCTCGGCAGCAGTACGGCAGGGAACCTGCTGTGCCTGTCGGGAGAGGGTATAAAAAGGGGCGGCCATCTTCCAGTCGGGGTCCACGCCCAGGCACCTTAGGCCTGGGTCTGCGTGTGTCGGCTCTGGGTGCCCTAGGCCCGGAGGCCTGGGTCGTTGTCGTTCCGCGCCCAGGCACCTTAGGCCTGGGCGTGTGTGTTGTCTCCGGGTGCCCTAGGCCCGGAGACGGAGCTGCTGTTTCCATCCCAGACACCTTCAGTCTGGGGTGAGGTACTTTGGCGAGGGCCTGGAACCCAGCAATCTTCGGCTGGGGTCCGCTAAGGATCGAGGCTCCCAGGGATCTGCCTTGCGAGGGGACCCGTATCCAGGATCGAGGAGGCCAGGGAGGTGACCCTTTCTGAAGACCCAGCACAGAGTCGTGGTGACAGAGGGGGCCTCTGGTACCTCTCCAGAGGGATGTTCTTATCCTAAAAAGAGGCCAAGATACTCAAAGAAGGAAGTGCGGGTTCTTTATGTCATAGTGGCAGTGACTCTACACACATCAGGTCAGTGGCAGTGACTTGCAACTATTCACCAGGTCAGTGGCAGTGACCAACCTCATGGTCAGTGGCAGGGACCATGCGCCAAGCCTGTTCGTTCAAACCAGAACAGGAGAAACCTTAAATTAAGTTTGTGCCTGGACCTTCTCCCACCTTATCTGACCTGTGTTTGTCTCAACCTGTCTGCTCTCAAAGAGACTATTTATTGCCCTTATGAATAAATAAGAAGTTGGACTTTTCAGTTGGTGTGGACAGTTGCTTACTGGGGAGAACTAAGGACTTGTTTCTGGCTACCCCAGAAACGAGATCAGCTCTGGAGGTTTTCAAACACTGGCTGCAGGCAGGCCCGAAAAACAAACACCGCTCAACCTCCCCATCCAGGAGGGTACAGGCTTGTGGTGCGGTGTACCTCAGTCCTTTCCTGTGGAGGAGCCAACTATAATGCCGCGTACACACGATCGTGATTCACGGCGGTGAAAACACCGCCGTGAATCACGACAGGAAAAACGAGGGAACGGCTTGTTCCCCCACACACGGCCGTTTTTCCCGTCATTTTTTCTCTTGGCGAGAAAAACGACTGTGTGTAGGCTCCGCGGCAGTGTTTCCCTATGGGAAAACTGCCGCGGAAAAAAAATGACAGGAATCACGACGAGAAAAATTAGAGCATGTTCTAATTTTTCTCGTCGTGATTAATGCCATTTTTCCCGTCGGGAAAAAACGCAAAAAGCCCACAGACGATAGTTTTTCTCGTCCAAAGGAAAAAATTTAATTTTTCCCGAAGGGAAAAATGATCGTGTGTACGCGGCATAACAAAAGCAGGTAAAGGCTGGGGTGGGTGCGCTACCTTATATATATATATATATATATATTGTGAGGGGGGGTTAGCTCGGCAGCGGGTGTGTGTGATCCCCTGGATGGGCTCCCCACACAAAAACAGGCCCAGCAGACGGAGGTTGTGGTTTTCAAGATCAAAAAGGTGCGGTTTATTTCTCTATTTACAGTGACAAAAAAACACAGCAAAGCAAAAAGAAACATAAACAAAATAAACCCTGGTCAGCTTGACCTCTGACTAAACATGCAGGTTTCCTAACTAACAACTGGGATCAGCCTGGTGCTGTCCTAGTCCCTAAGTCCCTGGTTTAGTAAATGTCCAAACAAATAGCCACACAGGCTTTGTCTCACCGCACAGGGGTTCACTCTCCCTAGACAGTCCACACAGGTCTGGTTCCAGGCATGAGCAAACACCTAATGAAGCTGGGAGTTTTTATAGAGGCCTTAAACGAGCTGACAAGCTTCAGCTGGTCTCATCAACTCCCTGCCTGCACGACGCCCAGCACTCTCCCTAGAGGTATGAATCATCCATGAGCCCACTAGCCTCAGCTGGGCTTCATCAACTCCCTCCCTAGTTGTATAAGTCGGCATAAAGCCTGAATCTGGGAGAAATATATCTACCCCCCTGGATGCAACCAGGTGACTTTACCTTCCTGCTGTCACAATATATATATATATACTGTGTATATATATATATATATATATATATATATATATATATATATATTAAAATAGTATATAGCAGTGGCGGTGCGTCCATAAGGGCGCACGGGCGCCGCCCCCTTTCTCCTGCCACCCCTTTATCACCAATAGATAGATTCATGCATTGCATGAATCTATTTTTGGCCACCGCTGCCACCCCCTATTCAGGCGCCCGGCCCCTGAATTATAGCGTCAGGGTATTTTTTTGAAGCACCTGATTAAAGCATAGGCTCTAATAGGCGTCAAAAAAGGTGAACAGCAAGGTATATGAATCTGTCAGTGTCTGCACCAAGGAAGGATTTTCCACACTGGACACTCCTACCTCAGTGCACTCACTCACGTCCACCCCCTCCTGACCACTGCGCTCGTCATGCTGACAGGAGCATGGCTGAGGCTTTTTGTATTGGGGTGGGCAGAGCCCAATGGGGAACGGAGAGACTTGTTCGCCATCCGATCCACTTCACTTTTGATTTGGGAGTGGGCCGATCTATAGCTACTATTTAGTTCAATGGCAGTCTTTGAATCCACACAGTGATGTGCGCTGTCAGTCGGACCTGATGGGGAAATAATCTCTCAATTCCTTGGGAAGCTCTACCTACCCAGTGACAAGTCATTTCCCAAATATGGGCACTGCCCATATCTGGGTAATGACATTACCTGTATTCCATTTGCATTTAACTGAATAGGGCTGGGGGATACCGAACTGTGCAGGAAGCTGTCACATACATGACAGCTTACCAACACAGACACTACCCGTGCTGGCATACCTCTGAGAACTGGCAGCATTTATTTGTCACTGCCTTAACAACACATTTTTAAAATGGCGATAGTAAGAACTACTAGAATTTGCCGTTTTGGTAATGTTACTGACACTGGCTCAAATGCTTGCTTGAATTAGGAGTATATAAGGGGGACTATGATTGGCTGTATGTTGACACCAAAACACACAAGGCCCCGCCGCACTTCTTCTTGGATGTGACAACTACCCACCTGTTGATGATGGAACACTCCGTCATATTGTGCCATACTCCTGACCAGTAGTGTATTTAGATTTTATGCAGCCCTAGGCCTGACTAAACTTGTGCACCCCCTAATTTAAATATGACCCACCCCTTCCTGGTAAGGCCACACGCCTTGCTGTTTAAGACCCGCCCTGAAATTTTCGAGTGGGGGCACTAGTTCTGAGGGCCTGGGGGGGCAATGAATTCCCTTACTTTGCATAGATTTCCTCTCACTTCCTGTTTGGCTATGGGGCAGGAAGTGAAGGGAAATCTCTGCAATAGGACAGGGATGGTAAAAAATAAACTGACAGGGGCTATAACACTCCCTTACTCTATCCAAAATGGAAAAAAAAATGTGCCTACTAAAAATGTTATGGAGAGGACTAAGAAGATATAACCATGTTAATGGTGCAGAAGAAAACATATAGCACAATGAGGAAGGTTTGTGGTCCAGGATGATAGGACAGTCAAAATTAAAAGCAGCGCCCCCCTCCCCCACAGTTGTGGAATGCCAACCACCCACATACCAGAAGGAGCTGCTGCTTTATGTGGGCGCTAGACTAATTTGCCTCTCAGCCCAGTTTCCCCCATAAGACTGGTGCTACACTAACAATGGAGCGCAAGCCGGCGGGGACTCTTTCCGTGCTGCCCCCCTGCAAAGTGCTGCCCTAGTCCTGGGCCTTGTTGGCCTAGGCCAGGATACAGCATTGCTCCTGACCATAGGCCTGCTGTTAATATCCCTGGTCATAGGCCTCAATACTCATGAATAAAGACATTAACACACATAAACATGCATTTCCTGCATTTTACTGCAACTTCACAAAGGTTTCTGTGACATCTGACATCACATCTTACACACCAGCAGAATTCTACCGCGTTGAACGCCATATACAGGAGTAGACATTCTGAAGTTGTAATTTTCTGCACAGCACACAAGCGCTTATTCTGTAAGCCATCTTCTCTTTGCACCTCCTATCCTTGAGAGCACAATAGATTTAGGATAGTGTGACCAGACATCCCCAGTTTCAGGGGACAGTCCCCTGATTGAGGACACTGTCCCCGGTTTTGTCCCCGGATTTGATTTGAGCAGGAGCAGGGGCAATTTTAAAGACAGTCAGTGCAGAATAAAAAAAAAAGAATTCTGAATTACACACCCCTGCTCCGCCGCTCCTACTAGCTTAGGAGGGTGTATTTTTTCCATTATCTGTGCCCCTTTCTGATGATCATGTGCTGGTTGGAGCGGAGGGAATATTTCTTCAGTTTTGGGCGCTTGACCATTCAGCTCTGCACGCATGTTCTTCTGCCTTGGCTCAAGTCCCGGCCAGCCGCCTGCCTGTTTATCTCCTTGCCTTCCCTGGCGGAGTGATCTTCCTCCTCTCCCCACCCAGTAGTAGCCCAGAGAGTAAGACTTGACAGGCTGTGAGGCGGGCAGCGACAGGCAGAGAGTCGCTGATTGCCGTCATTTCTAGTAAAAAAAAAATGTGTCCCCGGATTTCATTTTAAAAATCTGGTCACCTTAATTTAGGACCACTTCCCTATATTTTATTAAGTCCACAACATTCAGCTTCCATCACCAAGTAGAAACAAGGTGCTCTCATTAGTATACCAGTCTCATTCCAACATCCCCTCTATAGCTCTGCCCAGCTGGGCACACTCCCAGATGGCACACTCACTCCCAGGCTTCAGCACTACCGCCCACAACCCCTGGACTGTCACCTGGCTCAGCCTGGCGAGCAGCTGAGAGCCTGAGCCAGCCGCTCCTACCCCCTCCATAGTCCAGCCATCCAGTAAGCACGGGGGGGGTCTGAGCAGACAGCGGTGACTGACAGAGTTTTAAGGACCAAGCGATCAGCGGGGGACAGATGCTGCATCCACCTAGGTTAGTATGATTCTTAAAAAGAAAAGAAAATCTTTAACTTCTCTTTTAAGGAGGCTTTGTTTCTAGTTTGAAAGAATGGGGCTCAAAACTTGCTTAACCAGTGAATATACATCCTACAAATCAACAAATCAACAACATTGGGTATTATGGTATTTAAAATATTTTTATAAGGGGCATATTCTAGCTAATTCTTCTTTTAAGCTTCCCAACATTATTTGCATAGTTAAGTTCATCCCTACAAGCTGGTGTAGTCTGCCGACTCCATCTATGGGGTCACTGGTTATGTTTTCAGGAATTCGCCTTCTTCCCACTTGCGCCTAGCAAGTGCTTTTGAAGCTTTTTTTTACGTTTTTGCATGCAAAGTACCATACAGGAGATCCTTTGGAACAGGATAGCGCATTTTTGGACCATAGCCGTTTATAATGGGAGCACCAAAAAAAAAAACATGAGGCACCCTTTTTCACACTCTCATTGAATTCTGTGGCGCCAGAAAGTCCCATTCTGCTTCAAAAGTAGTTAATGTATGTTTCTGAGTTTCAGATAGTGAGCTACAGGTGCTTGAACACACAAATGAGAACAGGGACATTTGCAAAGCATAGGATTTGGCTTGATGAGCATTTTGGAGCATTGATTGCAGTTTACAAAGAAAAGAGCTGCCACATCTTCACAGGATTTCAAAGGTATGACATATCAGCAAGTGGGGACTCCATTACACAAAAAAAAGATTTGATGCCTTTCACTAAGGGGACCATGTCAACATAGGAAGACATAACATTTGTGTAGACTGTGCACCTGCACAGTGGCTTTTAGCATTGAGGTTCAATTTAAACTAAATGTGGGTTGCATGGCTGTTGGAACCCCTCCAACTGCCACAAAGACCTTGACATGGCTCACTGTGTAGCAGAGAATGTTTTAATTTGGCCAATAATTGGATGGAAGGCCCAAAAATTGGACCATCCTCCACAGAAGTCATTTAGTGTCCACTACTGCAGGCCAAATAACCATAGAAAGTTTAGTACTCCAATTTACAAACAAGACAGCTTTCCAGAAAAGTTTACCAAGTGACACAATAAAAATAAATAAAACCAATGATGCCTGGTAAAAACTCTCAAATGTAATTTCTACTGCATTGACAATTTTTATAATAATAACTATGATGTCTGTTGTAGCGTATCAGTTTATATGACCCAATTAGATGTCCCAGGTGTATTGGAAGAAAAAAATGACTTAGGAAGTATCGCAACTACAGGACAATGCTTCCTACTGTAACACATGCAGAATTTTAGCCAATATTTCTATTTATTTTCTAATATTCAGTAAAGCATTGACATCTTAAGGGGAATATTAAAATAAACTTTTTGAACCATTTGAGTCGGACTTCACTTTTGGTCTAATGCTAACGTCCTTTAACAGCATTAAAGTATAATGTTACAGGGGGACTTTGAAGCATGTGGCAATGACACATCCAAAAATTGCAGGAATACTTGCTGAAACCACATTATATAAACAAATAGTGTTGCGTAGCAAGATGAACAGCATAACAAGTGCAGCAATAAGGCACAGCAAACTGCCTTGATATAGATTTGCTTTCCTCTTAAAATGTGTTCTGCTGCAATTAGCCCAAGAAACATTTAGCAATTACACATAAGGGAGACTTGGTGGGGACGTAAGGATATAACAATTGTGAATGCCATGTACAAAATAATCTTGGATCCTGCACTTCTTCCAGCTGAGCAGACTTTATTGGTCTCCTGAAATACTCCACAATTGATCACACCAACTCCAGGAAGCATGCCATATCACGTAAAACAATCATCGGTACCAGGATGTTTTATCTCTACAGTTCTGGATTTCTTTTAGCTGAAAGAAATGTGGGATCTGAGTTTCTAGTGTGCATGCATCTATTGTGTATCTGCAGATGAACCTGTGCACCTTAGGTAAAAAACAAAAAAGTATCATATGTAGCTCCACCCCTGTAGTAGCCGCTGGATTTTCTGGGTAACTCTGCCTGCCTTGCAATGATGACTCACCCCCGTACCTGGACGCAAATGACACCAACACACCTGAAACAGTTGAATGAACTTTATCAAAACACAAATCCTTGTAAAAGGAAAGGGTTGGTTAGGCAAAGAAATTCAATACGGAAACAGTAGTCTCAGTAACCAACTTGATTTGGTGTCGTAATATAGTTGTAACTCAGCTGTCACTGTTCATTCCCTACAGCTGCCTGTGACCAACCAATAAAGAACACATACTTGGCGGGGATGAGGAAATTATTCTGGCACATAAAGCAGTAAAGACAATTCTTAACACAGTATAGCAGTACAGAAATTAGGTCAATAGTAACAGTCCAAATAATTTGGCAACACAGTCCCCTTTAGGCAAAGCTCTCTAACAGGCATTTATAATGGAAATAATACTATAAGGTGCTGTCACTGCCTATGAAGGTCTCATGCATTTACCAGCTTAAGTCCCGTACACACGGTCTGACTTTTTCCCAACAAACTTCGTTTTAAGCAAGTTGGACCAACAATCCGACCGTGTGTACGCTCCATCGGACATACTTTTTTTCGTTTGGTTTTGTTTCCATCGGACAAAAGTTGGGTCTGCAAACGGACAAACTTTTGCCCAACAAAAGTCAGATGGAGCAAAGTCCTACCGTGTGTACAGAAAACCATAGGACTTTTGTCCGATGGACAAAACAACTAATGTTAAAATCAACCAACAATAGCAGAAGTTGACCAAAGGGTGGCGGTAAAGAGCAGAAAAGAGCAGAAAAACCATGTGATGTTGCAAAAAGTTTTGGGAAAGTTTGCAGAAAAGTCCTGTGGTGTGTATGCTATGGGTGTGCCCGGCCAACTCCGTTCGGACAAAAATCCACGGAAAAGTCCGATGGAAGTCCGACCGTGTGTACGAGGCTTAAGTAGGTCTGGAACAATGGGACTGTCATGGATCTGCAGTAATGTTTGTCTGTCAGCTTATCTCTTCAGGTGTTCAGCTTAAGAGACCAGTCGCCCTTCACCTGGCTGCTTAAGTAATCTCTCCTCAAAGCATGGCTCCACCCCAGCCCCTATCAGGGAACACTATATTAACTTGTGCACTGCAAGCCAGCCTTGCTGATCAATATTGTGTGTTTGGCTTCTGTGTGCTCCTTGCTGTGTGTTTTACGTCTGATTCTAGTTACCGATCTTGGCTTGTTCTTGACTGTCCTTTCCTGCTTCATATACCGACCTTGGCATGTTCTTGACTATCCTTACCTGCTTGTTGCCCCGACCTTTGGCCATCTCCTGACTATCCTTTGTTGTAGCAGTCTGCTGCTTCCTCTCTACCTTCCTGTAGTCTACCATGAGCGTGAGCTGGGAGGTCCTGGGGGTCACGACCTGGAGCCAGACTGCAGCTAAATCCATCCCCACCACTAGGTGCCTCTGGTGAACACCCACTGGCTCTTAGATTCCATGCCCTGGGAAATCTCATGCTCTAGCTCCCAGTGTGATCCGTGTTGGTGCTCCAGAATACCTGTTCTCCTGAATCACCTAGAGCTCCATCCGGAGCAGTCAGCCGTAGGGTCCACTACCTTGCGCTGCACTCCTCACCACAACGGGGTGCATCTGTCACCTGGACTCAGGTGAGAAGGAATTTGAAATGGCAGAACAGCAAGAAACTGGTACAGCAGGATACCAAAAGCTGAAACACCCTGGAACAAATTCAACCCTCAGTAGCTCTGTCTCTAAGCAGGTTGTAGTCTCTCCCTTGCAGCAACACAACATGATATAGACACAGCACACCTCTGGCAGAACAGCACATGTGGCGTTGGGTGTCGTACCACAATTACTCCAGATGCACAGCAGCCACGTGGCAGCAGCAAGTCTCAATTTTCTCTTTCTTTGGGCTTCTCCAGCACACAGCCTGGATTACAGCACAGCGTGTGCTTTGGTCTCTTGGCACCTAAAATATCACCCGTTTCTCTCTAAATGTGTGTAAGCAGGACACAAATTCACGGCCAGCAGTTAAAACTCAATTAAACATAAAGATGCAACCCAGCACTCTCACCTTCTTGAGCTGTAGGTTCCCTTAGATGGGTTCTTCAATGGGGGCTGTGCTGGGCCTACCCTGAAGAGCGTGTTCTACTTGGACTATAAGCTACATAGTGGTGTTCTGTAGGCTACCATTTCCCATCAACCTCTCTAACAAATCTGACCCAAGTTTATAAGGGGGTAAACATGCTAAACCCATTACCCAGAAAGCTGGGGGGGGCCCTATCCATGAGGTGGGAGGGACCTGTGTGACGACATCACACTGGGGGAGGGGCAGGCACCATCTTACTGAACTGACAGAGCTACACTGTGTATATGCATGCTGTAAATAGGCACTTTTATATGTCTCTGCGCATTGCGAGTGATCCTCCTTTTTATTTTTTTATTTTCAATCTTTTTATTAGACAAAAGAATGGGAAATTTACATAACCAAATCAGGTTTAAGGTTACATTAGGGTGTGATATATACCACCTCAATTTAAATTAAATATAACATATTTTTGGGGGCGTGTCCTGATGTGATCAGTGGCGGACGTGTCAGAGGGGAGCTCCGGGAATCCTACATCCCATCCGATGCCATCCTTGCATCCTACAGTAGAACCAGCATCTACTTGCCTGCCTGCGGGTCCCTCTTGGTCCTCTGGAGCATCCTGAGCCAGTATCGTGCAGCAGCTCTGCCAGGGGACGACTGCCCAGCACTGCTCCTCTCACCCGCGGCCGCCGCCATCTTGCCGTTCCGGCGTCTTCCCGGATGAACGATTCCAGGCCTGCCTGAAGGTAAGGAGGGTCATCCACTCTCCCCTGCCTGCCCATCCGCCCATCTAGCGAGGCCCGGAGGCCTGTCTGGCCGTTGGGGACGTCCGTGGAGGCCGCGGTTTCGCCCGGCCGAGTGCGGCCTAGTGCGGCCTGCAAAGCACCGCTGTTTCCTGAGCCGCGGCCCCGCGAGTGCTTCCGGAACTCGGATCCTTGGCTCCCATCCCTCCGCCCTGTCTTCTCTGCCCACCGCTGCCTTGGCCTAGTGTGCTGCCCTGCAAGAACTGTGCCTGCTGCTGAGGTGGCCTGGATGATAGATCCTGGAGTCCTCTGTTGCCTGCCTGCCTATGCTACACCGCCCTGAGCCACCCTCACCCCTGTACCTCCAGCCTCACATCCTCCCTACCTGTCAGCCGGGTGTTGGCTGCTGAACGGCAGGTGCCTGGAGACCCTCTGTGTTCTGATCGCTGCGGCCAGTCTGGCTGGGCTCTCACTGCTTCCTAAAGCCTCCTCTGAGCACGGCTGCAAACCCTACCCCTGTGTAACCTGCCAGATGCCCTCCTCCTCTAAGAAGGGCAAAGGGAGCTCTAAAGACACAAAGGCCCACACACCCCTCGGGGTACCACCGCCATCTTCCCCGCACACGGATCCCGTCCTGGTCGGGCGAATCCGGGCCTTGCTAGCCGAACTGGACATGGATCCCGGTGAGGCCCCAGAGGTAGAGGGGGCGGCCCCGCCATCTCGTGACAACACAGCCACAATCCTTGCTGCGATAGAGCAGAGTAGGACTTCGCTACTGGTACGCATCGACCACCTTGCTGAGGAGTGCAATTTCATACGGAATGACCTAGACAAGATAAGGGGGAGGATGTCCGAGACAGAATCAAGGGTGTTGGCCACGGAGGATCTAACGGCCAATCACTCCACCTCAATTGCCGAGCTACAACGCACAGTGCAGTCCCTGGTCGCAAAGTCGGACGACGCAGAAAATAGGCTGCGACGCAACAATGTCAGAGTCCTCGGTCTGCCTGAGGGAGAAGAGGGGCCCACCCTGCTGTATTTGCGGAGGAGTTCTTTAAAAATTTACTTGACCTGGCGGATGTTCCCCCTACCTACGTTGTTGAAAGGGCCCACCGAGTGCCTACGGGCAGAGCCATCCCTGGGAATATCCCCAGACCTTTCCTGGTCCGCTTCCTCAATTACCGGGACAGGGACAGGATCCTCTCTGAGGCCCGCAGACACGCCACACTCAAATACGGCAACGCCTCAGTTCTTCTTTTCCCCGACTTCTCGGCAGAATTACAGAGGAAGAGAAAGACCTTTAATGATGTCCGCAGACGGCTCAGAGACAAGAACATTAAATATGGCATGCTATACCCCAGCCGCCTGCGTGTCCAACATGGTGGAGAGGTCCGCTTCTTCGACAACCCTGCGGATGCCGATAGCTGGCTGACCACCCTGCAATGAAAGATTCCTCCCACCGATCTATTAGATGCATGATTCTTTCACATCCTGGTTTGCTCTATCCTCCTTAACTTCCTGCAAGCACCGGAGTTACCCCAAGCGTACCTCTACAAGTGAACTACAGCCGACCCCCCCCTGTTTTGTTTGGTTTTGTTGTTTACTCCCAAGTGAAGGACCAGGTGACCTATCTCTACCTGGGGCAGCTCGCGACTTGAAGGGACTGCTCCGCTGCTCCAGAGGGCCGGTCTCTTCCCACTGTAATGGGATGCAAGTTCCCTCACTCTCGTCTACTGTTCTAGGTTGAACTCACGCTGAGGTTACCTCAGAGACTTTGAGCCTCCAGAAGGCGACATCTACAATCAAGTTTAGGGTAAGAAACTGCCTTGGCGAAAGTTGGGGATATGCCAGGCGGTAGGGCGTTATTTGTACTGTTTGTAAGTTATCACACCTGCTCGGATTCCACACTATTTTTCTTGATGGACTATGTTGTCTTCATTTTGATACTTCTCTGGTTCACATACTATTTCCTATTTTTTCACTTTATGTCCTCTCCAGTTCCACTGGATTGCTACACCCTATGGACTACCTCTGCAGCGGGCCTATGGCCAGGAGATAACTGGGTATGGGTCTTCTATGATCCTAATGTCATTGAACTTCTCTATTCCAAATGGGTATAGATTTAAGGCTGATATCTTGGAATGTTAGGGGCTTGAATGACAAGGTAAAAAGATCGTTAGTATTTAAATTTCTGCAGTCCCACAAACCTCACATCTTGTTTCTCCAGGAAACCCACCTGACGGGCAACAAAATCCTAGCACTCAGGCGGGCATGGGTCAAACAAGGGTTTCATGCCACATATTCCTCCTACGCGAGGGGCGTGACTGTTCTGTTGAACAAGTCACTCCCCTGCACAGTGGAACAGGTGTTCACGGACCCTGGGGGAAGATACATCATCCTTATCCTCGAAATGTATGCCCAACGCTGGGCAATAATTAATGTATATGTCCCTCCTCCATTTAACTCCTCCATCCTGTACACGGTCCTTACAAAAATAGCTCCCCTTCGGGTCCATAATATTCTAGTTGGAGGGCATTTTAACGCCATCCTTGACCACAACAAAGATACTACTAACCCCCTTAGACCTGCCCCCCCCCCCCTGATTTGGATCTCTGGGCAGACACCTTTGGTCTCCAGGAGCTCTGGCGGTGGAAGCATCCGGAGGAGAGGGCATATTCACATATCTCAGCAGCGCATAGGTCTGGGTCCCGCATAGACTTCATGTTCGGGTCGGCTTCTACACTGTCTCAAGTCTGAACAGTCTCCTATCTCCCGGCAGGTCTTTCAGATCACTCACCGCTAGAGCTTAGCTTGAGTCTGGGTACCCCCCGCGAGCCGGGATGCTGGAAGTTGGCGTCCCATTGGATAGCCAACCCACAAGTCCAGGAGCTAGTAGAGCCTAGGCTCAAGGAATACTGGCAGACAAATGAGGGATCGGCTTCCCTTGACGTGGTCTGGGAGGCGGGCAAGGCTCATGCCAGAGGAGAATACATCTCCTCTATCAAGGCAGTGAGATCCGGCTTTGCGTTACAGACCGCTCAACTGGAACAAAGCGAAGGGGCGGCACTGGATCTTTTCACGAGGCATCCAACGCCTGAAAATTTCTCTACCCTAGCCCAAACGAGAAGAGATCTGAAGCTCCACTACACCTCGCTGGTACACTCAGATGCGCGAAAGCTTGTAGCCAAGCTTTTCGAGTCAGGGGACAAGAACGGCAAACTACTGGCCAACCTTGTAACAGAACCTACGCTCCAAACAGTAATCCCTAGACTCCAGACTTCCACTGGTTGCCAGGTTACGGACCCCGAAGGTATACTGCGGGAATTCCATCTCTTCTATAGCAACCTGTATGACGACCCATTCTCTGGCTCAGCTGCTGCTGGGCTGGAGGAACTGGGGGGAAATACTTTGCCTCTCCTCTCTGAGGAGGACAGGATAGCGTTAGATAAGCCGCTAACACGTCTGGAAATAGAGGCTGCAATATACTCCTTGCCCAACAATAAATCCCCGGGGCCAGATGGTCTACCTGGGGACTGGTACAAAACTAACGCTACTCTACTGGTCCCTAAACTAAATCAGTTATACACAGACTGCCTGGAATCCGACAGGCTACCAGACAGTATGTACCAGGCGCATATAGTGCTGCTGCCCAAACCAGGGAAGGACCCCACCTGTTGCTCATCCTATAGACCCATCTCGTTGCTGAACTATGATCTTAAGATACTCACGAAGGTACTAGCCAACAGACTCATGAAGGTTTTACCATCCCTAGTCAACATAGATCAGACAGGCTTTATGCCGGGCAAGTCCACGGACATTAACCTTAGACAAGTCTTTACCCATCTCCAGCTCCCATCCGAAGAGTATGCCTCCCGGGTACTGGTGTCCCTCGACATCGAAAAGGCTTTCGATTCAGTCAGATGGTCCTATATGATGCAGGTTCTGGAGGGTTTTGGCTTCGGCCCAACTTTCCGGAAATGGATCGGCTTACTATATAGGGCACCCACCGCTCGTATCAAACTGAATGGTAGTCTCTCGCCCTCTTTCCCGATTAGGAGGGGGACAAGACAGGGGTGTCCTCTATCACCTGCACTGTTCGCCCTGGTAATGGAGCCTCTGGCCGAGGCCCTGCGGAGGTCGGGGGAGGTGTCTGGAGTACGGGTCGGCTCGGTGACCGAGAAGCTGGCATTGTATGCCGATGATTTGATTCTCTTCCTCAGGGACCCCGGTCCCTCGCTCGCCGGGGCGCTTCGGCTTCTGGACCGTTTCGCGACTCTCTCTGGCCTCAGAACCAACTGGAGCAAATCATTAATTTTACCCATAGACCCCGGGGCAAGGAGGCTGAGTGATCCTACTTCGCCTCTACAATGGGCAGATACCATCAGATACCTAGGGATAAATATCTCGTCCAATACTAAAGATTTTTTCAAACTCAACTTGTCCCCAGTGCTGCAGTGGTGTAAACTAAAACTGAAGGCTTGGTCAAACCTCCCATTATCTCTAATAGGGAGAATTAACTTAATAAAAATGAAACTACTCCCGGTCTTGCTGTATATCTTACGGCACTCTCCGGTATGGATCCCCAAGTCTCTTCTCCAGCAACTAGACTCCTCAGTGGCTTCCTTCTTGTGGCAATCACACCCGGCCAGATTCAGTAAAAAGATTTTGTGAAGACCATGGACACAGGGGGGACTTGCCTGCCCGGACTTCCACACCTACTATTTAGCAGCAATGCTCACCCATGCACATAACTGGCTGGTCTCGGACGACACCATTGCGTCAGTTGTCCTGGAGGCGGCACACCTAGGATCTTTCGAGGCCCTTCGCAACGCACTCTATAGGGGGTCGGGGGGCTCTGCGGTACCCTCGACCCTAGCTATGAAAGCGATCATTAAGGCATGGTACACGGTAGTGATTAAACCTAATTTGGCAAAGGCCAGATGGTCCCCTAACACACCACTTTGGTGCAATCTGAGGCTCAGGGAGTTCCACTCTTTGCAGGATCCGGGTCTGTGGGCCGGCAAGGGCATCAAGTATCTGAGGGATATCTGCAATGAGCTGGGGCTATTTACATTCGATAGGTTAAAGAATAAATTCCAGCTTCCGAACTCTTTCTTTTTCAGGTTCCTGCAGCTCCGCCACGCCTTCAATTCGCAATTCAAGTCGGCTCAGCTTCGGCTGGAGATTGACACCTTGGAGATTCTCCTAGACGATGCCGAGCTCTCAAAACCCCTACCCCGAATCTATCGAGCACTCCTGTCGTCCATTCAGGAGGGTCTGGATGGTCTGCGTGGTTTGTGGCGGGTGGAGGTGCAGGAGCTGGACAGCGAAGACTGGGAAGATATGTGGGACTACCCATTTCAGCCGCTGGTGGCTACCAGGGACAAACTGATCCAATTCAAGATCCTCCACAGGATCTATTACACACCCCAACGCCTCCATCGCATATACCCGGCCCTGCCAGCTAACTGCTGGAGATGCTCTGATACTACTGCAGATTTCACACACATATTCTGGGATTGCCTACAGATTCGGGACTATTGGCGGGAGGTAACACAATTTATCCATAGCCTAACTACCATCCCTATTCCCCTAACAATTAGTGTATGCCTCCTTGGCCTGGTGGAACAACTGGCACTTGCCAAAGCCCCACGCACCCTAATAGGTATCCTCCTGTTTTACGCAAGGAAAGCCATAGTATTAAAGTGGAAGTCAACCACCCCCCCACCCTGACCTCATGAAAGCATCTAGTCAACACAGTGGTACCCCTCTATAAAGCGACGTATCTGTCTCGTGGATGCCCCAAAAAATATGAAAAAGTCTGGCATCTGTGGACTGATTCAGAGTCCACAACAGATGACCGACCCCAAGAGGAGTAACTCGTCAGATCTCCTCCGCACTCATCAGTCCTGATAGGAGCTTAGGTCCGTACTCTGAATTAATAAATGGAGGGGTAAGCATAGCTCAAATTAATAGCACCTATCTCTGCATGCTTCTGACAAGCCCAACCCAGACATCTAGGAACGAGTAGAGGTCCCGCAAGGAATAATAACTCCTGTAGTAATCCTACCATGTGTATCCCGAGAGGTGTCCCTGTTATGTTAGTTAGGTATATTTAGTGTTAGGATGTGATGATAAGTTGTCCTCTGTTTTTTGTTTTCTTTTTCTTTATGTTCCCCCCCCCTTTTTTTTTTTTTCCTCTTTGTGTTCTTTCTTCTTTTTTTGATGTGCACGTGGTTATGTGCAAGGATTGGCCGGGGTATGCCCCAATGGCCCTGTTTTGTATTTCAATAACGCAGAAAACTTCAATAAAGAGAATTTATTAAAAAAAATATATATAACATATTTTTGAGTGTTACACAAAAAACATAACGTACAGGTATACAAAATTATCAAAATCAAACAAAATCAAACAACCGGAGCACAAAGCCCCGTGAAGCATAGTCAACCAATACCCAGCACCATAGATAACCATGTCAAAGGAATAGTCTTTATATTTAGTAGTGCAAGGTTTACTTTTGACTTGTAGTGCAAAATTTCTACAAAACAAAAGAAAGGAGAGAGAGAGAGAGAGAGAGAGAACAAAAAAAAAAAGGAAATAGTATCCTTTTTATTTTTTTATTAAAAAGTCACTGCCAATACTACACTATTGGATCTTCTTTGCAGTTATCTTTGAGCTTTTGTTGTGCAAGAGCTGTGGAATATGGAGATGTGACTTGGGTGCTACTGATCTGCTGCCAGTGCCTATGTGTTTAAAAGCGTTTCTGGCCACTTTGATTATTTTAAGGGGCCCACCGCATCAGGTAAGGAGACATTTGATTGGGCACATGGGTTATATTCTTTGGGGGTAGTCCATGGTGAATTTTTCCGTTACTGTGGAAGATTTAACTTTATTGGAGGCACATGAACTGTGCTGGTTGTTTTTTTCTGGACACTTACAACCAAATTAGATGATTCACTCTGCAGCTGTCCGTGGATGAGCTCAACCCTGGTGGCAATGGGGTAATGGTGCCATGGCTCACTCAATCAAGACTGGCTGGGGCCAGGACAGCCCAAGTGCCTCTAGCCAATCAACCAGATCTTCCTCCTCACCTGAGACCATTTTCTAGGCTGCATCCTCTTTCCAGGGCACTTTCAGATCCTGAGGCTCCTCATTAATCGGGAGGATCTCAAACAAGAAAATCTGACATTGTCCACATCATACCCATGATGCAACGATCACTGTCAGCCTGTTACAGCTAGGGCAGATAGGTACACGGGTTCCTCTTACACCTTAGCGACACAGGGCAAACCCCTTTTGCGGCGCTACCTGCAGGCCTTTTTCCATTGTTGTTCCCATAACCATAGCTACCAACATCTGGGACTTAACCCCCTCCTCTGAGGCCTTCTTCCAAGGAAACTGGATTATATGCACACTCTGTTCACATGGGCCGACAGAATGTTGCATCTTTCAGTTATCTCATATTCTTCACTCTCAAACTGACTCCACATTTCACAAGGCCTGACTGGCAAGGCTGACAGATACTCCTCTGTGATGACGTACCCAGTCCTGCCGACTAGGCCAAGTATAAACAGGACCTTGATTTGCTGCCTGCAATGGATTGTCAGGGTCACCTGTGGCCAGGTGACAGATGCACACCGTAGGGGGACAGGAGTGCACCGCGAGGTAGTGAACCCTATGGCTGGCTTCTGTGGATAGGAAACTGGGTGGTTGTGGAAAGCGGGACCAGAGGAGCACAACCGGGATCCCAACGGAAGCGAGAGCCAAGATTCCCCAGGGCGCGGAGTCTAAGACCCAGCTGGTCTTCTCCAGGGCCTCTAGTGGTGAGGATGTTACGCTGCAGGCTGGGACCAGGTCGCGGCCCCTGGAGTTTCCTAGCTCACGCCCCGTAGGATAAGGGGAAGCAGCAGCACACGATAGAGAGAACCGAATAACAAGCCGAAGGTCAGGGGCCACAAGCAGACAAGGATAACGAAGAACGAGCCGAAGGTCAAGGGTCACGAGCAGACAGGGATGGACGGGGACAAGCCAATAACGTAACAGAGAGACAGACGTAGCACACGGCAGGCAGGAACCCAAACACACAATGCCTAACAAACACGTTGATCAGCAAAGCAGGCTTGCAGTGCACAGGTTAATATAGTGTTCAGTGATAGGGCCTGGGGTGGAGTCAGGCTGGGAGGAGATTATAAAGGAAGCCAGGTGAAGGAGGTCTGGTCTCTAGATGAACACATGAGGAGGAAGGTAAGATGGCAGACAGACATTAATGCATATCCATGACAGTACCCTCCCTCTTATGGGCCCTCCCCCGCCTGGACCCAGGCTTAAAGGGAAATCTCTGATGAAACCTTCTCAACAGATGAGGTGCAGCGACATCAGATGCAGCGATCCAAGACGCCTCCTCAGGACCAAAACCTCTCCAATGCACAAGGTACTGAAGAATGCCTCTGCAGAGCCGAGAATCCAGAACTTGTCTAACCTCGTACTTAAAATTATCCTCAGAGACCGAAAACGAGGTAGGGAGATGACAAGAAGATCTATTGAGGACCAAAGGCTCTCTAGGAATAAGCAAGGGCATGAGAGGATCAACAGGAATCTGAGGAGGGTCCCCTAGACCCTTAAAGGGGAACTGGTCATCTTGCACAGGACCATCAGACTGGGCAGATGTCAGTGGAACCCTGAAGTCAGGTTGGTTAGAAGGTGACATGTCGCCGGAGTCAAGCTGAATAGCTGAAGGACAAGCAGAATGTCCCGAACAAGAAAAAGTAAGAGGCTCACTGGGCATGGGCTGGACTGGCATAACTAGTACAGAGGCAGAGTGAATAGCTGAGTCAGGTGTAGCGACTACCTGAATCGCATCGCAAGACGTAGCGACTGCAGGACTTGTAGACAAGCTAGCCTGGCTGTGCGTCCAAGGGTGGTTAGGGACAGAGAAATGTAAATGGTTATGCAACCTGGAATGAATGACCGGCTCAGATTCACAGGGGGCAACCTTGGGTAGACAGGAGGAGGAACAGGAGGGACCCCAAGCCAGGATCTGTCCAGTAGTCCAGTCCACATGAGGAGAATGGAGCTGTAACCATGGGAGACCCAAAATTATAGGCGTTGAGGCCTTGGGTAAGATAAGGAAGGATATCCACTCCTGGTGGAGTGTCCCTACCGACATCTTAACAGGGAGGGTCTGGAAGCGGATAGGTCCCCCTGGGAGAACAGTACCATCAATCGCCAAGACCACCAATGGCGTGGTGAGGGGCAAAAGAGTAAGTCTCATGGACGATGCGATTTCCCAGTCCATGAAATTACCAGCGGCTCCGGAATCCAGATATGCTGAGACCGAATGAGAAGAAGCACCAACATGAAGGAACACAGAAAGCAGAAGACGAGAAGGGGAAGGTGATATTTCTGGGTCCAATACTCCACTTTCCAGATGAAGTGGACCCGAACGTTTTTCTGGACAAAGAGAGCAAGTGTCACGAAAATGACCTTTGCCCCCACAGTAAAGACACAGACCAAGAGTTCTGCGCCTAGCACGTTCCTCGGGGGATAGCCTGGTCCGACCCAGCTGCATGGGTTCCTCAGCTGGTAGGAGATGCTCTACGGGTCGAAGAGAGGGGAGCTCAGGCTGACTAAGAACCAAGGAGGGCTGGCGTTGCTTTTCTAAGGTCCTCTCCTGAAAGCGAATATCGATCTGGTTACACAAGGAGATAACGCCGGCCAGATCAGTGGGGATGGTTCTTCCAGCTAATTCATCCTTCACTCTATCAGACAGGCCATGCAAAAAGGTTGCGACTAAGGCCTCATTGTTCCAGCTCAACTCAGCCGACAGTATGCGGAAATGAAGGGCATACTGTCCCACAGAAGCAGACTCTTGGCGGAGACGTAAAAGGGTGCTGGCCGCTGAAGAGACACGAGCCGGTTCTTCGAAGATATTCCGAAAAAGTTTCAAGAAACCAGACAGGCTAGAAACCACTGGATCATTCAGTTCCCACAGAGGGGCTGCCCAGGCTAAAGCTTCACCAGAGAGGAGGGAAATGATATAGGCTACCTTAGCCCGATCAGACAGGAAGTTTTGGGGCTGGAGCTCAAAATGAATCGTGCATTGGCTAAGGAACCCCCTGCAAGCCTTGGAGTCCCCAGAGAAACGGGACGGAGCTGGCAGTTGTAGCGAGTGTGTGGCTGCGACTGGTGCAATAGGTGCAGCCGCTGATTGTATTTGAGGTTGCGGATTCAGGGTTCCCAAGGAGGCCTGAAGCTGCTCGAAGCGAGAAGCCAGATCCTGGAGGAATCGCATCACCTGAGTCTGATTCGATTCCTGGGTTTCAAGTCTGCAAACTATGCCCTGCAATGGATCATCCGCGGGTAGCGGGATGTCAGCCGGGTTCATGGCTGATCAAACTGTCAGGGTCACCTGTGGCCAGGTGACAGATGCACACCGTAGGGGGACAGGAGTGCACCGCGAGGTAGTGAACCCTATGGCTGGCTTCTGTGGATAGGAAACTGGGTGGTTGTGGAAAGCGGGACCAGAGGAGCACAACCGGGATCCCAACGGAAGCGAGAGCCAAGATTCCCCAGGGCGCGGAGTCTAAGACCCAGCTGGTCTTCTCCAGGGCCTCTAGTGGTGAGGATGTTACGCTGCAGGCTGGGACCAGGTCGCGGCCCCTGGAGTTTCCTAGCTCACGCCCTGTAGGATAAGGGGAAGCAGCAGCACACGATAGAGAGAACCGAATAACAAGCCGAAGGTCAGGGGCCACAAGCAGACAAGGATAACGAAGAACGAGCCGAAGGTCAAGGGTCACGAGCAGACAGGGATGGACGGGGACAAGCCAATAACGTAACAGAGAGACAGACGTAGCACACGGCAGGCAGGAACCCAAACACACAATGCCTAACAAACACGTTGATCAGCAAAGCAGGCTTGCAGTGCACAGGTTAATATAGTGTTCAGTGATAGGGCCTGGGGTGGAGTCAGGCTGGGAGGAGATTATAAAGGAAGCCAGGTGAAGGAGGTCTGGTCTCTAGATGAACACATGAGGAGGAAGGTAAGATGGCAGACAGACATTAATGCATATCCATGACATGGATATGCTGGGCAAGGTCTCCTCCTGCCATTCTCCTGCAACAGTAACAAGATAGGGTACCACATACCTGTTGAATGGAAGGATTGGGCATCTTGGTTACTCAAAGGCTTACAACCAGAGGCCTACTTCCAGACATAAAGAAATGTACACACGATCAGCCTTTTCAATGTTTTATTATAACATGAACTGAATGCAAAGTTCTTTTCAGTACACAAGTACACCTCTTCCTCCTTCCATCCGACAATAGCATTTCTGTTCAGTTCAAACATACTTTAACTTGATGATGCCGTCAGCCGCGGGAAAACTCAAAATGCTACAAAATCGTGGCAAAATCCTGAACGAAATTTTTCTGTGTTTAGAAGAGGTAGGTTGAGGGAGGTTGAACCTCCCCTAACCGCAGCAGCTTCTAAACTTTTGTAAAAGCCTATGTGTACATGGACACATAGGCTTTTATGGAGTTGAGTTAAGCAACTTTGGCAAAAAAAACACCAAGAGCTCCTAAACTCAAGTTTAGAAGCTGTAGTGTGCATTGGCTCTAAGATGAGTTTTCCCATGGGCCTTTACCAGCCTACCCTGAAGGGAGTGTTCTACTTGGACTTTAACCTACATAATGGTGTTCTGTAGGCTATTTCTTCCCATCAACATCTCTTCCACCCCAGGTTTATAAGGGATTAAACATGCCCACATGCCCAGGGGTAGGGTTTCCTTTAAAAGGGCACAAACCCCTGCTTACATTTGGTGAAGAGCTCCTGTCTAACTGCCCTGCACAGGACCCAACAGCAGCCTCCCGGACCCTTGTATTCCAGCTCCCGAATCTATAAATCCATTTGGCCACGCACACTACCTCCATCACTATCCTCTCCTTGCGTGTCCGCTGAAGTTCTCTTCAGGCAATGAGCGTGGCTAAAACCCAGCCATGAGGCAGCCAAGAGAAAATCCTTTTGCTCTACCCAGTCAATCACAGTCCTCATTTAGCCATTGCTAGGGGTGGCTCCCACAGTAACAGCCAATTACAGCTCCCCTCGCTCTCTCTGGCTGTTCACCATTAGGGAGAGGAGAATTAAAACACCCTTTTATCTTTGGTGATCTTAACAAATTAGGTAACTGGTCAAAGTAAATGCAGCTTCCAGTTTACCAAACACATGTAAAGTTAGAAGAATTAATGCAAAATGGGTTTAGGATGACAAAGAACATGCATACACTTCAGAACAATGCAAGACAGGAAAACAGGTTCAGAATGACAAAGTGCAATTATACACTGCAGAGTCTGATTAATAAAGCTGCACAAAATTGGACTCTTTCTGTCCAATGTCTCTGTGACTCAATCAGGATAATGTGTGGCTGCATAGCATAGCCTCTATAAGACTATAAAAACAGAAAATGTAGCTGAGAATCACTATTTCAGTAAAACAGCACAGAACGTGGGCTTTTGCAATTATCCTCATAAATAGCGAACTTCTAAGTAAAGTCTAGTTTAGCTCTGATAACAAAGATGAAAAACTTAAAGGACTGAGGGCCACCCCACTGGAACAGTGCTCCGATAGCAATTGGGGAGGGCCTCCCCACAGCGCCTGGGTCTTCTAGAGAAGCTGCATGATATTAGGCTCTGGACCAGCTGCTCACGCCCCAGTTCTGACAGTGGAGAGCTGCCCGCCTGCCTACAAATCATATGTCCAGCTAATTCTACCTCATCAGGTGATATCCAGGAACACATGGAGTTGTGGGGAATGGAGTTAAAGGGGCCTGTGCATTCATCTGTCCATGGTGAGTAAATGGACACTCTGTTACAAGATCACTTCATTATACAGCTGTGACTGGTTCATTATTCCAAACCCCCTGCATTCTATATTAAACAAAAAAGACAAGTGAGAGCCATTCAAATTCCTACTTAAAAAGTATCTGTGTCACCCGTGTTGGCCATAGCATGTGCCATGACAGTTGTCATCCCAGGTGGGTGGGAAAGGATGGACAAGCTCTAATGCTTCGTACACACGATCAGTTTTCCCCACAAGAAAAGTGTGATGTGAGCTTTTTGTCAGGAATTCCGACCGTGTCTATGCTCCATCACACTTTTTCTGCCAGAATTCCTGCCAAGAAAAGATTGAGAGCAGGTTCTCTATTTTCGTTGCAGAAAAAAATTCCTATCGGGAATCTCACTCGTCTGTATGCAATTACAACGCGAAAAAAACATGCATGCTCAGAATCAAGCAGAAGAGCCAAACTGCCTATCGAACTTCATTTTTCTCGGCTCGTCGTACGTGTTGTGCGTCACCGTGTTCTTGACGTTCGGAATTTCAGACAAGATTTGTGTGACCGTGTGTATGCTACACAAGTTTGAGCAGTTTTCCTGCTAAAAAAAAACAAAAAACGGTTTTCCTGTCGGAAAAACTGATCGTGTGTACAAGGCATTAGACTAGCTGACAGTGTTAGAGCGCTACCTATCAAATCGACCAAAGATTCTGGCATAAGGGCAGGTTTATAGGGGCTGCTGCAAGAACTGTATGTGCTCTGAGGGCTGCACTTTATACCTTTTGTCGTTTTTTTTTCGACTGACAGTCTCTTTAAGTCTGGGCTGAACATCTCAGTCAATGAAAAATCCCACATTGCTTGAACAAGCAGACAAAGGGTTATATAAAAACAAATCACAATGAGTCTTCCCCTCTTAATATGCATTAAGAATCAAACAATTCAATGTGTTGTAAAAGATAATGATAATTTGGGATATTGAAAAGAATGCATTAAATTGTGAGCATACTGTACAATTGATGGGATATCATAAAGAAGAATATTAACATCAACACGGCATACCAGTAATGAATACATTAAAGTGTTTCATTGTCTTGGAAGAAGTTCGGGATGGAATGAATGATATGGCTGTTAAAAGAAAAGTCTTCGTCAAAATAAAGCGAGCCTCAAAATAGGGTCTAATAAAGTATTAGCACTAAAACAATGCCAGAAATTTGCCAAATCATATTGGAATATGTGTTCCTTTCTATTATAGAAAATACTCCCAGGATACAAGATCATTCAGATTTCACATTCGCTATGAAACAAATACAGGCAGTTTATATTTTATTACATAGAAAACTAATAAGATATACATTTTCTGACAATTATAATTGTCTTTTTAATGTAGCTGTATTACTGTGGGATTAGAATGAAATACATGAAAGGATTCACAAAGAATAGAAGCTCCAATTAATCCAGGATCCAAAATGCATTTTTTACTTGGTTGAGTTTTAAAGGGAACCCTTCCCACAATATGAACATTTTACAACAAAATAGAAAGTACAATAGCACACTACATGAATTCAACCTCTCAAAAGTTATACACCTCTGTGTTACAAACAAAACTTTGCCAAGATCTTAACTCTCTGACATGTTCCACCTTCCAACAAGACAGAAAGCGCAATGGCACACCACATGAATCCAGCATCACAATAAACTTTATTAAACAGACAACATTTACTGAACTAATCAGCTTAAAGGTACAAAGGCCAATGTCAACATCTGGGTCCGAATCCAGGGTCTCTGCTGTGTCTGTCAGTGGCTCTTCCTATTGAGCCATTTGAAGCATTGGACAGCCCTTTGTCTGATTTCTTGGGCAATCTAAATAAATGTCCAATTTTTTGATGAACCACAAACTCCTTGTTCCTCCCCAGAACTTCCTATTCAAGCTCTCTACACTTCCTGCTGGGCCAAATTACTGAGTTTTAACCAGTATCTTACTCTTGTTACTGCTACACTACAGTCCTATTGACTGCAGCTTGTGTAGCACCCTTGGATGCCAATTCACCAACCACTCTTCATTGCTTTCCACTCAAACCTGATACTTTTGGCTATTAACTTTGGCTTGATCTCGGACGTTGCTTCTGCTTGCTTCTATACACTACTACTGCCTGCTTGTGTACCAACCCCAGCCTTCTAAGAACCACTAAATTGCATGCTGTTTCAGCTACTTGACTCTGAGCTTTACCCAAGATTATGACAACAAATATAAATCTCATTGTATACCTTCCAATACATCCAATCCAAAGATCATCTAATTCTTATTTTATACAAATATTCTGTACCCCACACCTGCATAGTTCTTCAATATACACAGAAATAAAATACCAAAAATAGGTTAAATTACACAAAACAAATCAGACATGTTTAATAAACTTATGTAATTGTAGCGGTACCCCCATGGGGGCTGCTGATTGACTCTATACCCCACTGGCCACCCTGACTCTGCAGATCCTCTCTTACCTCTGACACCTTGGGTTCCATCCTGAAATGTCACGTTAGTAATGAGAAACTCACACAATTTCACTGAACCACTCACAAGAATAAAACAATGAAAAGGGTATGAATAACAGATGAATAAACACAGGTTATGATCAACAAAAATATTATTCAGTGCACATACAGCATGTACTTGTAACCTGATGACAACCTGAAGGGGCATATGTGAACAGGTGCACAGGGAGATAGGTCTTCAATACCTTTAACCCATGTATTGAATATCTTCCCACTGAGGCCTCAGCACACAGACCAGTACCAAAAATGCACAACAGTAAATACAGTAAGGGCCAGTTCACACCACATGCAGTCCAGTGCGTTTTGTTTCTGCATCAAAAACGCATGGAAAGTAGGTTTTATGGTTTTTAATGGCATAGTTCACACCAGTGCAGTCAGTTCCAGTGCGTTCCAGTTCCAGAAAAAAAAGTAGAACATGCTGAATTTTACCTGCACTGGACTGTACTGGAACGCTGTAAAACGCATCAAAAAACGCACTGGAACGCACCAGAACGCACCTAAATGCACCAAAAACACACTGGAACACAATTGTCATTATTTAAGGTTAATAAAAAAGTGGGGTGAAAAATAGCACTGTACTGCATCAAAAACATACCAAAAACGCACTGGAGCGCATCAAAAACACGTCAAAAACGCGCATGCAAAAAAGCACCTGGAACGCATCCGGATTGCATTTCTATGCTGTGAACTGGCCCTAAAACAATGCAAGATCTGACTATTTCTCACTAAATGGCTCCCCCTAGGTTGCAGTTCAAAGCAAAACTCCAATGTAGGACAGTAAGACCCCTTTCACACTAAAGAGTTTTTCAGGCGGTTTAGCGTTAAAAATAGCGCCTAAATACCACCTGAAAACTCCTGCCCCTGCAGTCTCAATGTGAAAGCCCGAGGGCTTTCACACTGAGGCGGTGCGCTAGCAGGACCGCTCCAAAAGTCCTGCTAGCAGCACCTTTGGAGCGGTAAACACACCGCTCCTTCCCATTAAAAGTAATGGGAAACCGTGGTAATACTGCTGGCAATGTGCCTCTGCAGAGGCGCATTGCGGGCGGTATTAACCCTTTTTCGAGCGCTAGCGGGGGTTATTACAGCACCGCTAGCGGCCGAATACCGCGGCAATTCCGCGGCAATTCCGACGGTATAGCCCTGCTAAAAATAGCGGCACTATACCACCACCGCACCCACCGCCCCAGTGTGAAAGGGGCCTTAAGCTTTGTAGAAGAAGAAAGTGGTAAATGTTCCTTAATTTCCGGATGTCTTCAGCTAGCCTTATATTATACTGCAGTGTTGATTTTTTGTATTTGCTTGTAATCCAAAAGAACAAAACACAATGGCTGAAGAACAAAATCATAAGGATTGCTCAGCTGAAGAACTATTCCCACTTGTAAATTCCTTCTTATATGTGTGAGTAATACAGTACTGACCTTAAAGCACAGGGGAGAAAATCAATGCCCCAAAGTTTAGCTGTATGATGCCTGGGTGCAGCAGATCCAAAGCCGTGGAACTACAAGTCTCACCAGCAGTCTGTAAGAAATTATTTTGTTTAACTGATGAACCAATGGTAATGATTGCTTGACTAGTGGACTATATGGAATGCATACTATAGTTTCGTTCCTCCCTGATAGGATACCACATGCTGGTATACTGCAGAGCAGCCCACCAAAAAGACTGACATACGATACTTTAGGTGAAAGTTCTGAAGGAGCTATCCTCACATCTTAGAGAACGCTCAACCTGATGACCCTTCCCACTACAGATTTAGTGGAGGGCGACTCTAACTCACCCCCTGGCACATCTAGGTGGGTCATCCCAATATCAGTGGCTTGTGGGCAGAACAACCTTCCCTCTTATGACAAATGGTGGGAGGTTCCTCTGCCAGATTCATATGTACGTGCAAATTGTTTGTTTCCCTACATGTACTAACCTGCTTTTGCCTCCAGATGTACTTTTGAAAGCATGTAACAGGTTGTGGACATTATATGTTGATGGACTCTGTCCCTCCTTTGGGGACCAAAGGTTCTTTGGTGAGGGGAAGTGTGTAGCAGATGCCAGCCGCCACCACTGCCTGCACTCTCTAACCCCCCCCCACATGGCGAACACTGTCAAGCAGCTGCGGGCTTCCCCCCCTGCCTCCTGTCAGGCACAGACAACAGGGGGTCAGAACAGCTTTGCCGTGAGAAGCTGCTTGTTCCCCCCCCCCCCCGCTCAAAGAGCACAGCCACAGCGAAGACCGGAGGACATGCATGTAATCACAGGGAGAGTGGAGCTGCAGGTGTGTTTCTCCTCTCCCGCCTGTGGTTTGCTCTGCCAACCCCCCCTCGTCTTCTGTCACAGTGCGGGATAAAGAGAGAGGGGGGCTCTGGGAAATCTGGCTGCCAAAACTCATGTCCCCTCTTACCTTCTATTGGCTGTGGACAAGAGACGAATCAGAAGAAGGCGGGGAGCATCATGGGAAGTTTAGTCCCAAGGACAGGCTGCAGCAAGGGATCCCTTATGGACAAAACCACAGCTCCAAATATGCTGAGGAAGGGTAGAAGGGGAGATGAGGATCGCGGGAAAAAAGGAGAGGGAGGAGCAGTGCTGAGGGGAAGTGAGAGATGTGAGGTGACAGGATGGTGTGGCGAAACTCCAGCTAAGGAAAAAGGGAGAGAGAGCCAGACTCTAGCAGCATCTGATAGAAGGAGAGAGCCAAGCTTTTCCAGAGACTACCAGGAGAGTGCTGCTGGAGACTGAGGAGTGAGGATGGCTGAGGGGAGCCAGAAGCTGAGACAGCAACGTGGACTATTACCGTTCAGCCCAGGGACCCAGCTCAGCAACCCTGTGCCACTCAGCCCAGCGGAGACAAATCACACTGCTTCAGGGATCACAATACCCATCCAGGTGGTGATCCGGTGCCTTACAACATTGCCAGGAGCCTGAACCAGCATTGGGAATCTCCGTTGTGTCATCGCACAGAGGATTGGTGAGCGGGTGTAAACCCAAACATCCTTGTTAACAAAGTACAGACACTGCATGCAGACACCTATTACCCTTTCTAGCATCAGAGGATGCTTGTTTGGAGCTGTCACCCTTAGCCAGTCTGTTCTTACCAACCACTACCTAACAGAATATCCTAGATGATTACTGTCTTAATTTTGCTTGATTAAACCTACTTTCTTTTCAAAGGGCCCCAACGTTTGCTAGCAGAAGACGCTAGTACTCTTCAACCCCGGACATGTAACGTTACGAAACTGTGTTTACTGTACCTGTTTAACCCATTTCTTTTCTATGTGTGTTTGCCTCTTAATGGTGTTTGCGGCCCAGAAGGAACTGAGAAGTTGACAAATTTTCTCTCCTCCCTCTCAGCACCCATGTTGTGGGCAGATAGATAACTACGTTTTTATACTTACAGTTGCTAAATATTGAATTTTCTCATTACAATGGTATTGATACTCTGCAGTAAGGTTTAACAGTGCTGCAAGTTTTCACACCGTGATAATACAGTATATTTGACTTGTTTATCAATACCAGGTGTGTGTCTGTTTTTTTTTTTGGTAACAATCCACAGCAAGAGTAATTGTATTTTCCACTTGTGTCCTTAAACGTGTTTGCAGTCATTTTATTTAACCAGGTGTTTCCCAAGGGGCTTAGGTCATTCTTGGAGTTGAGGCGGGGATCAGAGAACCCAAAATCAACAAGCGGCTCCTTTGGAGGTGGCGCTACAGATTTATATAGTTTTGACAAAAAACCTGGAAGGTGACTGGTTTCTATGCAGAGCTGCACAAGAATTTGCACTCTCTAGTTTTAGTAAATCAACCCCACTGTTACTTTGCCCATGCAGGGTAAAGAGACTGTGTCTTTGTAAAGGTCCCACCCAAGACACTCACCTTGCCAGCAGCCCCTTATAATTTCCTGCCTCTGTCACAATTACTGACCTTCTTTGTTACATGGTTCACTAGGTCATATGACCCAATAGTTGCCAACATGCAGCAGTACTGGCTGCAATAGAGGCAGGAGCCATCAGGGAGCGCACTGGTAAGGTGAGTATTAGGGGGTCCAGGGAAACAAAGACACTCACTTTGACCTGCATGAGCGTTACTGACCAAAACTTTGAGCAAGACCGAGGGCCCCATGCCACTAGGGGGCCCCATCAGGGTTGCCAGCCCCAGTAAAACCAGGAACAGTATGTAAAAATCTGTGTTTTAAAAAAAATCCCAAGTTTATAGCTGCCCCGCCTCTCCAGTACCTTTTCAGTGTGTGTATGTGTATACTGTGTGTGTATACTGTGTATGTATACTGTATGTGTGTGTGTGTGTATACTGTCTGGCCCCATAATCTCCTATTGCCCGGGGGCCCCATAATCTCCTATTGCCCGGGGGCCCCATGAGTTGTCAGTCCGCCCCTGGTCACAATTAGACTGATTGTACTATATCTGTCTAAATGAGTTGTCAACTGAATCTTTCATTAATCTGTTACAAATGATTGCATACATGGCCCACTACTGAGTTCAGGTAAAGTAGAACCCTATTTACAGCTAGCGTTGAAAGACTATTTTCTCGCTTCAGCTTCTCTCCCCATACAAGTCTAAGGGAATGTAAAAGCAGCTGGAGCAGGCCAAGTAGAAGTCACCTACACCTGCAATGTTTTCTGAATGATCAGAGAAGTATCTCAAACCGATGTTACCCATCAAAGCCTGTTATCACAAGGTCTTAAATAGGGAATGGAGAAAACATTTTGAGGAAATAGTTAAATAAACTTTACTTTTAACACTGCTGTAATGGAAAGTCAGTTTAAAACAAACTAATATAATTTACCTTCACGCTTAGTTTAGTTGTCTTTTAAAAGTAATACATATATTTTACAAATAGACTAGCTAAAGTAAAAAATAAAATCTAGAAAACATGGTTGTTTTAAGTGTCCTAAGTGGAAGCCATGCAATCTAAATGAGAAATTATTCCACAAGCACTTAAAATATCATTAACCTCATTAACTAGCATCTGCTGTAAGATTACTTATTGCGGTATGTCCTTGCAACCATATGTGGAATTTGCTGCTTTATGTACACTGTGAACTACACATGAAAGCAATAAACATCATAAACATTACATTATGCAAATGTGGCTGGTAGATTGAGTGTGTGTTTTTTCTAAACTATTTATTGTACAGCCAGTCATTACAGTCATTAGTGTAGATAGATCTCGGAAGACCACACAGATTGTCGGAAAAAAGGGGAAAAACATTTGCTTCAATATTTCTAAAAAAATGGTTAATGTTATCTATTGTGACAGTGCGAGGCCTTGCCATTGTGTAGGAATAGGCAAAAGTGACAGGGTTCCCACGAAGGCAGATTCAGGGTAGGGCCAATCCTGGGTGGGTTTGAGGGGTGCTCCACACCCCAACACTGAAGTGCCAGAGTGCTCCCCTCCCTCCTCCTCTCCTTATGTGCAGTGGCACTGCTATTAGGGGGGGCGGGGGGTGCGTCCCGCACCAAGGCACCAGTGAAGCTCTTTCCCGGCTCAACAGGGCAGTGAATACAAGCAGCCGCGCTGTGACAAGGGAGAGGCGAGCCACGAGATGTCATCTCCCCCGCTCACCCCCCTTTCTCCTGTCAGCAGTGAAGGAGCGGCTGCCCAGCTTGGTGCCCAGTTTTCTTCCCTCCCCATTGGCCACAGCGGAGGGCCAATCAGAAGAGGCCAGGTAAGCATCATGGGATATGTAGTCCCAGAAGAATATCAGCCCCATTTTTGTCCACAGGCAGCAGACTTCAGCCCCCAGCATGCACTCTGCTGGAGGGAAGATTGAGAGCCTGGAACCCAGGAAGAAGCTGAGTGACTGCTATAGGAAAAATAGAGGACTGTGCTGGGGGAAGCCAGAGAGAGAGCGCCATGCTGTACCCACACCACCAGAGAGAGAGTGCCACGCTGTATCCGCACCAACAGAGAGAGAGCGCCACGCTGTACCCGCACACCCAGAGTGCCACGCTGTACCCGTACCACCAGAGAGAGTGCCATGCTGTACCCACAACACCAGAGAGAGCCAAGCTGTACCCACACCACCAGAAAGAGCTACGCTCTACCCGCACCACCAGAGAGAGAGCCACGCTGTACCCGCACCACCAGAGAGAGCTACGCTGTACCTGCACCAACAGAGAGAGCCACGCTGTACCCACACTACCAGAGAAAAAGAGAGCGCCATGCTGTACCCGCACCACCAGAGTGAGAGAGAGAGCGCCACGCTGAACCTGAACCACCAGAGAGACCAGCTGTACCCGCACCACCAAAGAGAGCGCTACGCTGAACCCGCACCACCAGAGAGAGTGCCACGCTGTACCCGTAACACCAGAGAGAGCTACGCTGTACTCACACCACCAGAGTGCCACACTGTACCAACACCACCAGAGAGAGTCCTTCTGTACCCGCACCACCAGAGAGAGAGAGCACCATGCTGTACCTGCACCACCAGAGAGAGAAAGAGCGCCACACTGTTCCTTGCACTACCAGAGAGCCACGCTGCACCCACACCACCAGAGAGAGAGCGCCATACTGTACCCGCACCACCAGAGAGTCACATTGTACCCACACCACCAGAGAGCCATGCTGTACCCGCACCACCAGAGAGAGAGCGCCATGCTGTACCCGCACTAACTGAGAGTGAGCCACACCAGAGAGAGAGTGCTATGCTGTACCTGCACCACCAGAGAGAGAGCTCCAGGCCGTACCCGCACCACCAGAGTGCCACGATGTACCCGCACCACCAGAGAGAGCTATGCTGTACCAGCCCAAAGGGCCAGATAAAGGCAAGCAAAGGGCCACATCCGGCCCCTGGGCCGTAGTTTGGAGACAACTATGCAATTTAAAGGATTTTTTATATTGTAATGTTGACTATATGTAAAATTAAATTAAATGCTTTTAAACAAAAATTATTTTAATCTTCCATGATGGTACCGGGAAAATCCTACTTGCCCCATCCCTTCTTCTTGTATTTTAACCTCCCACACTCGGGATTGCATTGCAGGATCCTGGTGCAGGTTACTTACCTTGTCCCAGGATCCTGCAATGTCCCCCCACTGTGTCTGCGGGCTGTGTCCTCCGCCCGATGCCTCTGTGTGATGGGCTCCATTCCCTGCAAGCGTCATGACGCACGGGGCGGATTCAAAAAGTACAAAATTAGCACATACAGTACACTGTAATCTTACAGATTACATTACTGTATCAAATAATTTCACATCCCTTTGTCCCTAATGCTTTGTCCAGTGCCCTGCATGCACTTTTAATTTATAAATACTGTTCTTTCTGCCTGGAAACTGGAGGTTGTCCATGGCAACCAAAAAGTGTCCCTTTACGACAAAAGTGGTTTTAGACCAGCTAGAAAACAGCGATAGTAAATTAGAATACTTGCAGAATTGAGCGATAGTGAATCGTGGAGAAATTTATTTTATTATGATTATATTATTTTTTATAATTATTTATAGTTATTTATTATATTATAATTTATGATTTTGTGTTTCAAACTTTATCATACCTGGGATCTCGACTAGACTCTTGTTTGGACAAATTTAAATGTGTAATTACTAAGAATTACAGGCCTACAATATAAAACACCACATTTCTATGCAAAACAATTGTACCGCTTTGAGACACACAAATCTGACATAATCATACCGCCAGGGTGACTGCACATGTATTTGGAATGTAGGTACCTCTATTCTTCATTTACATAAATATCTTGTCTGAGCAGTTACCTTACAAGATAATTCCTCATAGGTTAACATGTTTCTCATTTAAGCTTCCTCAGGACTCATGAAGATGACTGCAGTTGTAATAACTATACAAAATAAAAAACACAGTTTTTATAATCATACATAATAATTGTTGGTTACTGACACCAATAACTTTTTAATGATGTGTTATTAAAAAGTTGCATTCATTTGTGCCTTTTTATCTGCCTGAAGTTCAACTTTAACCCAACTGCTATTTATAAAGAGCCTCTGAAGAAGTGTTGAGTAGCCTGCCAACAATGCCAAAGATCCAAGATCTATACCGTACACTACAATATCTAGACATCTTGTACTGATTTAGGCAGGAATGTCTGCCATGTAATGAATCATATAGACCTTGCATCTATGGTAAATCCTGGAAAACCCCTCCAGACACTTCTCAAGAGGATACATATACACAACAGCTTGCAATTATGGGTTATTTGCAAGGTTGACAAAACAAATAATACAGATATCTGGGAACTCTCTACTAGATGAATGATTTTATTGTGCACATATGAAAAACATTGCTCACTCTGGATAATATGTAATATTTTTTGATCTACATACTGGAACATATTCCCAATATATTTGAAAAGATAAAGTAGCATTAAACTCTCAGGCTGGGTTCACATACAGCAGGGGTGTCCAAACTTTTTTTCAAAGAGGGCCAGATTTGATGAAGTGAACATGCTTGAGGGCCGACCATTTTGCCTGACATTCTGTGAACCATTAAAATTCGGTCTAAGTGTGTTCGTTCGAGCACAATACAATACAAAACAATACACTGCTCAACAAGAATTCTCTTGCCTTTGTGGCTGTGTGTGGTGAAGAGATGAGCTCAGGCGTGTTTTTTGGATATACCGTATTTATCAGCGTATAACACGCACCTTCACTTTAAAAAATCTTAAATTTTAAATAAAGAACTGCGAATCAAAATAAGGGTCACTGCCCTCACAAGTGCCATAAATGCAGCACCCCCCATTGCCCTGAATGCAGCCCCCCCCCATTGCCCTGAATGCCACACCCCCCATTGCCCTGAATGCAGACTCACTATTTCAGCCTGATTCATACCCATCTGCAGCATTGGAGGAGACAGGGAGGGGGCGGGGCGGGACGAGCACCGACAGACATACAGGAGAAACTCCTGTTTTATCGGCGGCCTCTTTAATAGAAAGTCCTGTCCATTATAGGAGGTGGAACAGTCGTCCAATGGCAGAGGTCGCAGTGCAAACAGGAAATACTCCTGTATGCACGGCGCACGTCCCGCCTCCTCCAAGGCAGCCAGCATGTATTTCTTTTGTGGCCCCCGGCGCTCGGGGATTCGTTGGGGTCCACAAAAGATATACATGTCAAAATGACCAGGCGGGCCATCCGAAACTGGAATGCGGGCCGCCATTGGCCCGCGGGCCGGACTTTGGACATGCTTGACATACAGTATATGCAAATTTTGAGCTACATACTGGAACATATTCCCAATATATTTGAAAAGATAAAGTAGCATTCAACTCTCAGGCTGGGTTCACATACAGTATATGTGAATTGGAAGTGTGACCATCTCTCAATGGAACGGGTTTATACAGGTCCGGGTCGGCTGTGGTATGCATTCAGTAAAGGTCCTATGCGTGTTTGGGTTCCGATTCAGGTGCGAATTAAGGCAAAAATTCAGGCCTGAATCGCACCTGAACCAGTGAACAGACACACACCGGACCCCATGCTGGGAACCGCGGCCGTGCATATAGGAACCCGGCCTCTGTGTTTTCTGGCTTAACCACTTCAATACTGGCCACTTTCACCCCCTTCCTGCCCAGGCCAATTTTCAGCTTTCAGCGCTTTCGCACTTTGAATGACAATTGCGTGATCATGCAAAGCTGTACCCATATGACATTTTTATAATTTGCTACATTAACTGCTTTTTTTTTCAATCTTAAACATCTACATAATGTGGGTTACATGTGGTTTCACCAGTGTCTATTACCATTTGTAACCAGCTGTGTTCCCTGTTATAGCAGGTGGATGTTTCTAGAGCATCCTCTGTGTTATTGTAAGAGACACATTTTTGGCAATGTTGTTGGATTCTATAAAAATAAAGTGCAAGAACCTATACCATTTGTATGTTAAGCTTTATTCATTATATAAGTGTAGCGGGTATTTGAATTTAGGGGAGGCATCTGGGTGGTAGTGTAACCCAGATGCATTGATTGTTAGGGAATCTGAGACCCTTTTGTGGTTCTTGGAGGACTCTGGTGGTGCAAGGTTCCCTGCGGCCTGCAGGTGGCGCTGTCGCCCTGGGCCGGAGCTGAACACTCACCGCAAGACTGCATCCCTTTTTGTCCTTTCCTGGCGCTGGTACAGCGGGGCGGGGAACCTGCTGGGATGCAAAGGGAGAGGAGATAAAAGGGGCGGACGCCCTGACCTCAGGGTTCAGAGTCGGAGGACGCAGCCGCGCCCAGGCACCTTCAGCCTGGGTTCTGGCGTTCCGGAGTTCCGGGCCCAGGTGCCCTTGACCTGGCCGGAGTGGGAGATGGAGTCCATCTCAGGCACCTTTAGCCTGGGGTGGGGTACTATGGCGGAGGCCTGGAGCTCAGTACCTTTTGACTGAGTTCCGCGAGGGTGGAGGAATCCGAGGGGGCCCTAACTCCTTGGGTGCCCGTGTCTGAGATGAGGAGGCCGGTGAGCGGAACTTCTCCGGAGAGTCCAGCGCAGCATTTGCTGGTGACACATACACTAGTATGTGTATGTGTTTGTAAGCGCGTCGGGACCCTTCGAGGTAAGACCGCGCTATATCAAGATACCTCTCAACTCAACTCAACTCAACTGTCTTGAACGGATGTCCTTCCCCTGATAGGGGCTACGTTAGCGAAGGTAATCCATGTTCTGTTCAATATAGTCAGTGGCAGTGACTATTCGCCATTGGTGACACCACAGTGGTTAGCTCTATCTAAGAGGATTGTGCCTTGGCCTACTCCCCACAAAGACTGAAGTGTTATATGGGTCTCAACCTGTCTGTGCCGTATGACTATTTATTGAGAAGAATAAATACGAGTTGGACCTTTTCAGTGTGTGGAACTCTGGTTACTAGGAGCAAAGGGGGAGTCAATCCGAGGAGAGGATTTGACTCTGGGACACATACACAAAACCCGATAGTTCTGGCTTTCACCTCTACACATTGGAGGACATGGGCCGTGGTGTATCTCATCCCTCCCCCCAGTATTAACCCCTAGACGAGACAGACAAGCCGTGAATGAGAAGGGGTGAGAGGGGTGAGGTCGCTACATATATATGTATACACACACATACACACACAGTACAGTATACTGTAAAGTATATATACAGCTGCAGTACCATTTAATCCCACAAGATGGCACCAAGTCACCTGTATATCTGTATTTTTACACTGAAAACTCCTAATTTACAGACTTGAATCACATGAATAACAAAATAATTCCAGCTAACAGGAAACTTTAGTCAGTGGAGTTGTAAATCCTAAAGAGTAAGGTTTCCTAAAATCACTGCTTTATGCAATGATATGGAACGAGTTTCAAATGTGTATTTTTTTTAAATATCGAAATCCAACTAGCATTCATGGACTTCTCATCACAGGTTTAATTCTTAATTGTTGTAACCAATAATCTCTAATTAAAATTCATCAGAAAGGTAATAAGCCTTTATTGTAGCAGAGACTGTCTACCTTCTTCCTGATTGCAATTCTTTGTTTTAAAGTGGTTGTAAACCCTCTGAGACAACGTAATCTTATCATATAGCAGATAACACAGACAGCTGATCGCTGCCTGTGAAAGTGTACTCACAGCTGTATTTCCACCTAAAATCGTCTGTTTCGTGTTAATGACGTCACCCGCGATTGCGCAGTATTGCCCCTCATTAACGGCACCGAAAGTGTGCCGTTAATTAATTCCCAGCCTGACAGGAAATGACTGTGAGCGATCTTCCCCTCTGTCCGGCACAGAGAAGAAGTCTTGCGATGATTGACTCATTATCCTCTTCCTGATACAGTACCCGCCTGCGAGAATGTGTTTCCAGCGCAATCCCATCGCGCTGGTTCTCGGCAACAGGGTACTGTACATCTCGCGCTCGCTGCAATAGGAAAAACACATTTTCGTATCGCGGTGAGCGCGAGAAAGAAGCGACAATGTCCCCTCTCTATGGAGGGGACATTGTCGGAAATCCGACTTGGATCCCTGCCAATACCAAGCACTGTGTTTGGTATGAATCTTGAGGGGGAACTCAACGCCAAATAAAAATAAAAAAAAACGGCATGGGTTCCCCCTCCAAGAGCATACCAGGCCCTTGGGTCTCGTATGGATTTTACGGGGAACCCCTACGCCGAAAAAAAGGCGTGGGGGTTTCCCCAAAATCAATACCAGACCCTTATCCGAGCACGCAGCCCGAACGGTCAGGAAAGTGGGTGGGGACAAGTGAGTGCCCCCCTCCTGAACCGTACCAGGCCACATGCCCTTAACATGGGGGGATGGGTGCTTTGGGGCAGGGGGGCACCCTGCGGCCCCCCCACCCCAAAGCACCTTGTCCCCATGTTGATGAGGACAAGGCCCCCTTCCTGACAAACCTGGTCGTTGGTTTCGGAGTCTGCGGGCGGCGGGCTTATCGGAATCCAGGATCCCCCTTTAATAAGGGGGCTCTCAGATCACGGTCCCCGCACCCTATGTGAATGAGGGTTACCTCATTACCTGGGGGAAAAGAGGTGTCAATTAAAAAACACACTACAAAGGTTTTTAAAGTAATTTATTAGGCAGCTCCAGGGGTCTTCTTCTGACTTTGGGGGTCTTCTTCCGACTTCTCCGCTCTCCGGCCTCTTCTCCGGCTCTCCGGTGTCCTTCTGCCGGGCTCCTCCGCTATCTTCTTCCAGCTCTTTTACTAGCGGTTGCCCGGTCTTCTTCCGTCTTCTCCTCTTGCGATGTTGACACGGCGCTCTCTCCCGAACGTCTTCCATTTAAGGATTATGGAGGCCACTGGGCTCTTAGGAACCTTAAGTGCAGCATAAAATTTTTGGTAATCTTGGCCAGATCTGTGCCTTGCCACAATTTTGTCTCTGAGCTCTTCAGGCAGTTCCTTTGACCTCATGATTCTCATTTGCTCTGACATGCACTGTGAGCTGTAAGGTCTTATATAGACAGGTGTGTGGCTTTCCTAATCAAGTCCAATCAGTATAATCAAACACAGCTGGACTCAAATGAATGTGTAGAACCACCTCAAGGATGATCAGAAGAAATGGACAGCACCTGAGTTAAATATGAGTGTCACAGCAAAGGGTCTGAATAGGACCATGTGATATTTCAGTTTTTCTTTTTTAACCACTTGACAACTGGGCACATAACCCCCTTCCTGCCCAGGCGAAATTTCAGGTTTCAGCGCCGTCACGCTTTGAATGACAATTGTGCGGTCGTGCGACATGGCTCCCAAACAAAATTGACGTCCTTTTTTTCCCACAAATAGAGCTTTCTTTTGGTGGTCTTTGATCATTTCTGCGGTTTTTATTTTTTGCGCTATAAACAAAAATAGAGCGACAATTTTGAAAAAAACACAATATTTTTTAATTTTTGCTATAATTAATATCCCCTTTTTTTTAAAAAAAACAATTTTTTTCCTCAGTTTAGGCCGATACGTATTCTACATATTTTAGGTAAAAAAAATAAATCGCAATAAGCGTATAGTGATTGGTTTGCGCAAAAGTTATAGCGCCTACAAAATAGGGAATAGAATTATGATTTTTTTATTATTATTTTTTTATTTATTTTTTTACTAGTAATGGCGTCGATCTGCGATTTTTTTTTTTTTTTTTTTGTGACTGTGACATTACGGCGGATACATCGGACACTTTTGACACATTTTTGGGACCTTTCACATTTATACAGCGAACAGTGCTAAAAATATGCACTGATTACTATATAAATGTGACTGGCAGGGAAGGGGTTAACCACTAGTGGGCGATCAAGGGGTTAATATGTTCCTTGCTAGATGTTCTTACTGTGGGGGGGAGGGGACTGACTGGGGGAGGTGACTGATGGTTGTCCCTATGTACAAGGGACACACCATCCGTCTCCTCTCCCTGACAGGACGTGGATCTCTGTGTTTACACACAGAGATCCACGTCCCTGGCTCTGTGACAGCCGATCGCTCGTACCTGGCGGACATCGCGGCCGCCAGGCATGCGCATCGGCACTCGCCTGACACGGCGGGCACAGTTTTTCCCCGACGCGCGCCCGCGGTGGCGCGCATTGCGGAAGTAAATAAGAGGACGTCCATAGACGTCCTATCAGCAATTGACGACCGCTTTGCGGACGTCTTTTGCTTATAGCCCGGGCGCGAAGTGGTTAATAAATCTGCAAAAATGTCAACAATTCTGTGTTTTTCTGTCAATATGGGGTGCTGTGTGTACATTAATGAGGAAAAAAAATGATTTTAGCAAATGGCTGCAATATAACAAAGAGTGAAAAATTTAAGGGGGTCTGAATACTTTCCGTACCCACTGTATATCCAGTGAAGTGACTGGCCTCAGGTGATGCACAGAGGTGAAACAAATCTCCCCACATAAGTGGTAACTGTTTATCTGCAGTCTTCTCTGCTCTACATCTGTTCAAAGTCCAGAATTGATAAAGCTTGTCTGAGATTTTAGAAAAAAAGGGTTTGGAAAGCTGTAATTACATTCTACAGAGCTCAATGAAAACTCTGAGTGCTTCACACAGCACACAGGAACAGCGCTGAGGCTGTCAATCAGCTGGAGATCCCTTCCCTGTCACCTTTTTTCTCTTGGTGTCAGGGAAACTTTTCACAAGTGATTCATGCTGATAGTAGAGGAATGAGGCAAAAGGCAGAAATGACACATAGTCAGGGCCGGATTTCCCACAAGGCCAACGAGGCCAGGCCTCAGGGAAGCATTGTGTGCAGGGGCAGCGCCGCGCGGCGGAGGAGACAAGTCCTCCTAAATTAATTTCCTGTGTCCCCGGCCGCCCGAAGCTCCGGCCGCCATTTTTCAATGTCCGGCGGCCTGTGATTGGGCTATGGGGGGTCATGTGCGGCGTGGGGCTGGCCTGTCCGTAAACCTGAACCCCCACCTCCGTACGCCAAATCACAGTGCGCCGGACACTGAACAAACATGGCGGCCGCCTCCTCCTATCCTCCGGACCGATGTCCATGATGCTGGACAAGCAGGCGAGGAGGAACACAGACTGGGGAGAGAGGCAGAGAGAGAAACGGAGGCAGAGACAGAGCGGCAGAGGCAAAGAGACAGAAGCAAAGAGAGAGTGAGGCAAAGAGACAGAGGCACAGAGAGAGACAGAGGCACAGAGAGAGAGAGGCACTGAGAGACAGAGGCAAAGAGAAAGAGAGAGAGAGAGGCACTGAGAGAGAGAGAGAGAGAGAGACAGAGGCACTGAGAGAGAGAGAGAGACAGAGGACTGAAAGAGAGAGAGAGACAGAGGCACAGATAGAGAGACACAGAGGCAAAGAGAGAGAGAGAGACAGAGGCAAAAAGAGAGAGAGAGACAGAGGCAAAGAGAGAGAGAGACAGAGGCAAAGAGAGAGAGAGAGACAGAGGCAAAGAGAGAGAGAGAGACAGAGGCAGAGAGAGAGAGGCAGAGAGAGAGACAGAGGCAGAGAGAGAGACAGAGGCAGAGAGAGAGAGACAGAGGCAAAGAGAGAGAGAGAGACAGAGGCAAAGAGAGAGAGAGGCAGAGAGAGAGACAGAAGCAGAGAGAGAGACAGAGGCAGAGAGAGACAGAGGCAGAGAGAGAGAGGCAAAGAGAGAGAGACAGAGGCAAAGAGAGAGAGAGGCAAAGAGAGAGAGAGAGAGACAGAGGCAACGAGAGAGAAAGAGAGAGAGAGAGAGACAGAGGCAAAGAGAGAGAGAGGCAAAGAGAGACAGAGGCAAAGAGAGAGAGACAGAGGCACAGAGAGAGAGGCAAAGAGAGAGAGAGACAGAGGCAACGAGAGAGAAAGAGAGAGAGGCAAAGAGAGAGAGAGGCAAAGAGAGAGAGAGACAGAGGCAAAGAGAGAGAGAGAGAGGCAAAGAGAGACAGAGGCAAAGAGAGAGGCAGAGAGAGACAGAGGCAGATAGAGAGAGAGAGAGAGACAGAGGCAGAGTGAGAGACGGGGCAGAGAGTGAGAGACGGGGGCAGAGAGTGGCAGAGAGAGGGAGAATGGCAGAGAGAGGGAGAGAGGCAGAGGCAGAGAGAGAGAGGCAGAGAGAGAGTTATAGTAGGCAGGACAGTATAGTGGTCAGTGTAGTGTAGTGTACAGTGTAGTGTAGTGTACAGTGTAGTATTGTGGTCAGTGTAGTGTAGTGGTCAGTGTAGTGTAGTGGTCAGTAACACACAGCCTGTCCTAGGTTATCTTCACTCTGGATGGAGCAACAGAGCCACCTTTGTGAGAGCAGCATTATCAATTCAGAGAGAGGGGTAGTGTTAAGCCTCGTACACACGATCGGATTCTCGCGGACAAAGCGTAGGACTTTTGTCTGAAGAGCGTTGGCTGTGAACTTGTCTTGCATACAAATGGCAAAGAATTGTCATCCAACAAACACGAAATGACATGGTTTTTCAGCTCTTTAGAGCCACCCTTTGGGAACTTCTGCTAATGTTGTGTTATGGTTAGCATTGCTTCTGAGCTTGCGTGTTTGTACTTTGGATTTTTTTCCGACGGACTTGTGTACACACGATCGGAAAATCCAACAAAACACATTTGTTGTCGGAAAATTTGAAAGCATGCTATCCCACATTTGTTGTCGGAAATTCCAACAAGAATTGTCCGATGGAGCATACAAACGGTCGGATTATACGACAACATCCTGCCATCACACAATTCCCGTTGGAAAATCCGATCGTTTGTTCGGGCCTTTAGATGTACTAGCAGATTTAGATGGACTAAAAAAATGAAAGTCGAAATCCAGCTAAAACTTCTTAAGTATTTTTTTTCCTTTTGGGATAATAGTTTTACATAAATGATAAGCTGATGAGGAAAGGTTACGAGCACTGAACTTATTCTCTCTGGAGAATAGATGCTTGAGAGGGGATATGATTTTAATGTACAAATACCATACTGGTGACCCCACAATAGGGGTAAATCTTTTCCGCGAAAGGGAACTTAATAAGACACACGGCCATTCACTAAAATTAGAAGAAAAGCGGTTAAACCTTAAACTGCGTAGAGGATTCTTTACTGTAAGAGTGGTAAGGATGTGGAATCCTCTTCCTCAGGTGGTAGTTTCAGCAGGGGGCATCGATAATTTAAAAAAACTATTAGATAAGCACCTGAACGACCGCAACATACAGGGATATACAATGTAATACAGTGGAACCTCGGATTACGAGCATAATCCGTTCCAGGAGAATGCTCGTAATCCAAAGTACTCGCATATCAAAGCGAGTTTCCCCATTGAAGTTAATGGAAACAAAAATAATTTGTTCCGCATTGACTTCAATGGCATGCAATACCGCATGCGGCCAGAGACGGGGGGCGCCGGAGAGCCTCGGAAACAGCCGGAAAGGCCAGAGGACAGCTCGGCTGACCTCGGCAAACCTCGGAAAGGCTCGGGAACGTAGTTTTTCCGAGCATTTCCGAACGGCGCTGATCGGCTACGATTGGTGCCGTTCGGCTCCGCTCGGCTCCGGCACCCCCCACCTCAGGCCAAACGCGGTACTGCACACCGCTTCAGCCTGAATCCTGCTCGTTTTGCGAGACAACACTCGCAAACCGAGTTAGGATTTTTCCAAATACAGTGCTCGTATTGCGAAACGCTCGTTAACCGCGTTACTCGCAATCCGAGGTTCCACTGTACTGACATATAATCACAAACATAGGTTGGACTTGATGGGCGTGTGTCTTTTTCAATCTCTCCTACTATGTATCTATGATCATTGTAAGTACCCCTGTCAGTGTTAAAGCTTAACTCCAGGTTTCATTTCACTTTAAAATATTTTCATTCTTAAAGTGGAGTTTCACCCTGAAAATTATTTTTTCCAAAAATAGAAAAAAAAATAGAAAAAAAAAATTGGAAAAAAAAAAAATTTTACTTACCAGAAATAGCGGTTGCTATGCGGAAGTCCCTAATCTGCCTCTTCATCGTCCGCGGCTGGTCTTCTTTCGCCGTCCTACTCGCGGTGTCTTCTTGTGAATGGGGCGCGCTGCCTTCTGGGAACTGTGTGTATCCTAGAGAGCAGCCGGCCCATTCACAAAGCACCATGCGGCTCGCCCATGCGCAGTATGAAACGGGCAGTGAAGCCGCACGGCTTCACTGACTGTTTCCCTTACTGAGGATGGTGGCGCCGGGAGCTGCCAGGATCGAGGGATCGGCCTCGGGGGGGCTGACATCGCGGGCGAGTAGGACAGGTAAGTGTCCTTATTAAAAGTCAGCAGCTACAGTGTTTGTAGCTGCACACTTTTAAAAAAAAAATTGCGGATGGAATCCCCCTTTAACCACTTGACCTCTTACCCCCCTCCCTCCATGACCAGGCCATTTGTTGCAATACGGCACTGCGTTACTTTAACTGACAATTGCGCGGTCGTGCAACACTGAACCCAAAAAACATTTTTGGCCTTTTTTTCCCACAAATAGAGCTTTCTTTTGGTGGTATTTGATCACCTCTGCGGTTTTTATTTTTTGCGCTTTATATAAAAAAAGAGTGACAATTTAAAAAAAACAACAATATTTTTTATTTTCTGCTATAAAACACATGTAAAATAAATAAAAAAATCTAATTTCTTCATCACTTTAGGCCAATATGTTTTCTGCTACATATTTTAAGCCCATATTGATTGGTTTGCGCAAAAATTATAGCATCTACAAACTATGTTTTTTTTTTTTGTTTTTTTTATTTATTATTTTTAGTTTTTTACTAGTAATGTCAGCGTTCAGCGACTTATAGCGGGATTATGATATTGCGGCTGGTAAATCGGACGCCTAACTGAAATTTTTGACACTTTTTGGGGACCATTGACACTAATACAGTGATCAGTGCTAAAAAATATATGCACTGTCACTGTACTAATGACACTGGCTGGGAAGGGGTTAACATCAGGGGCGGTAAAAGGGTTAACTGTGTGCCTAGCCTGTGCTTACTCACTGTGGGGGAGGTGCTTTGACTAGGGGAAGGCAAAGATCCGTGTTCCTGCTTTGCAGAAACACAGGATCAATACCTTCCCTTCTGACAGAACAACAATCTGCCTTGTTTACATAGGCAGATTGTCATTCTGCCTGTGTCCTGTGTAAACATCAAGTCTGCGGTACCTGCCGCTGGGCTCCCGCTTTGTGTAATGGGTGGGAATGGGTCGTCAGCAGCGCACGTGCGTGCTCCAGACCTGGACGTGTCAGATCACGTACTAGCTATGTGATCTGGCGCAGAGCGGCCCGCCCTGCAGCAGTAAATGTACGGTGGGTGGTCCACAGATGATTAAGTAATGCTTCCGCTGTCTGCGGGCGGGAGGTAGGAGGATGATGCCACAATCTCTACCTCAGCCAATCAGGGGAAGTCTTGTATTAATTTATAAATTATGTTTCCTGTGAATGGCTGAGTAACGCTTAACCTGATTTGCTTTTGTTTCTGGAATGAGATGTGAAGTCCCCGTACCACTGCCAGAACACAGCGCTGTATATTGTATTGCATTTCTTAGTAATGAGCCTGTTTGATCCAAATGAACTACTTAAAGTGAAATGAAACCTGAAATTAGGTACTTTGTCTCAACCTTCTACCTGCCACATTTCCTGGACACTTGGTCTGTTAAAGTGGAACTAAACCCTCCTATCCAGTAAAGCCAAGGAAGCTGCCATCTAATGGCCCATACACACTATCCGAAAATCGGACGAAAGATCGTCCATTTTTTTTTTTTTTACATGCTAGTTGCATATCAAAAATGGAGAGTTTACTAAAGTTACGAAAATTCTCAGACGACAGAATAAAAAATCGGAAGTGTCACGTGTTGTAGTGCATTTCTATTGTATTTCCGGATGACAACTGTACTGATTAAATAAAAATCGTACGATCTGGTATCATACGAGAACATTTTTCCTGCTTGTTCCATCCGATGAACTGTCGTGATCATCTCTCGAAAGCTCAGTACTAACGATCCGATTATCGTATGATTGCGCCGAAAGCGGTATTTTTTGTCCGATTTTCGGATCGTGTGTACGGGCCATTAGCCTCTGCCTGATCTGCAGTTATCATGGTGCGACACATGTAATCAGTTATGACACCCGCCATTTCACAGCTTGCCCAATCAGTTCAGAGCACAAGCAACTGTGACAGTCATACATTAATTGTAACTGTTTTGGGGAAACAGGTAAATTGATGGGTTTAGTTCCACTTTAAAAAGATTGAAAAATAACACTTACTAGTCGAATCACCAAGTAAAATTAAAGAATAAAAGCCTGCAAAAAAAAGGGTAAGCTCCAATACATTTTTTTTTATTGGGGGGCAGGAGGGGGGGGGGGTTCTTACCACCTAAAAATCCCTTGCAAGTTTCATTTTTTCTTTTCTCTGACTTCCTGAGTTCGGACCATTTCCTTTTCTGTCCAAAAGTTTAAAATAAAAGTTTTGGCTGCCATAATGCATGGAGAATGTGTATGATTGATCCAACCATCAATTATATATCTTAAGCCTAGTACACACGATTGGATTTTCTGCAGGCAAAGCATAGGATTTTTTCCGAAGGGCATTGGCCGTGAACTTGTATTGCATACAAACGGCAAAGAATTGTCGGGCAACAAACACGAAACTACGTGTTTTTTCAACTCTTTAGCGCCACCCTTTGGGCAACTTCTGCTAATGTTGTGTTATGGTGAGCATTGCTTCTGAGCATGCGTGTTTGTACTTTTGAGCTTTGTCCGAAGCACTTGTGTACACACGATTGGATAATCCGACGACACACATTTGTTGGCGGACAATTTTAAAGCATGCTATCCCACATTTGTTGGCGGAAAATCTGACAACAATTGTCCGATGGAGCATACAAATGGTCGGATTTTCCGACAACAGCCTGTCATCACACATTTCCCATCGGATAATCCGATCGTGTGTACGAGCCTTTAACAAGTCCTTCGGACAAAACTCAAAAGTACAAACACGCATGCTCAGAAGCAATGCTCACCATAACACAACATTAGCAGAAGTTGCCCAAAGGGTGGCGCGAAAAAGCTGAAAAAAAACGTTGTTTCGTGTTTGTTGGCCAACAATTCTTTACCGTTTGTATGCAAGACAAGTTCCTGGCCAACGCCCTTTGGACAAAAGTCCTACGCTTTGTCCGCGGAAAATCCGATCATGTGTACCGGGCTTTAGACTTTTCTTACAACACAGACATTTGCCACATTAACCCGAGTACATTTACTGGACCCATTTGAAGTGCATTCACAATTTTGCAACCCATCCAATTACTTTCATGTTTAATGCAAATCAGCTAAAATAAATTATTATGATAGAGAAAAAACTAAAAACTCTTGAATGCATTCAATCAGAATACAGAAAGAGTTGTATTGTTACATATATGTCAGCATTACTTTACTGATTTATAGGGCACCAGGTCTGTTTATTCTTGCAGTATATAAAAAAGCCGTAACCTTATCTCAGTTATTACTTAGTACTTTATACCTCATTAGTACATTTCACAATTATCTGTATGGACATTTACTGCTTCTGTTAGACCAAAACTACATTTGTATGAACATTAATGCTAATGAAGAAAAATGAGATAGCAACTTACGGTCTTAACAAAAAGAAAACCCTGTAGGTGTGTGTGTGGGGGGGGTTATATTATATCATTATCCCATTAATAAATAGCCTCTTAACTAAGTAACACTTAAATAACTGTAACTATGTAAAATTAAATAACTGTGATTCACTTTAACGTCACTAGATGGCACCAGACAACCTCAATATCTTTCTGCAAAGTTATAATTTGCAGACAGTATACTGTATAGTCTTAAGCCCCGTACACACGGTTGGACTTCCATCTGACTTTTCCGTGGATTTTTGTCCGAACGGAGTTGGCCGGGCACACCCATAGCATACACACCACAGGACTTTTCTGCAAACTTTCCCAAAACTTTTTGCAACATCATGTGGTTTTTCAGCTCTTTACTGCTCTTTACCGCCACCCTTTGGTCAACTTCTGCTATTGTTGGTTGATTTTAGTTGTTTTGTCCATCGGACAAAAGTCCTATGGTTTTCTGTACACACGGTCGGACTTTGCTCCATCGGACTTTTGTTGGCCAAAAGTTTGCCTGTTTGCAGACCCAACTTTTGTCCGATGAAAACACAAAAAAAAAAAAAAAAGTTTGTCCGATGGAGCGTACACACGGTCGGATTGTTGGTCCAACTTGCTCAAAATGAAGTTTGTTGGCCAAAAGTCTGACCGTGTGTACGGGGCTTAATAATAAAAACCCTAAAAAGGCAGTTTACAGTTGTAAAGAATAATTACAACAGGAACTATGGGCAAAATCCAAAAATGATTTGTTTGTGATGTGTTTATCTATTGTAGCGCCCTCCTCACTCCCCTCTTTCTCTCGTCTCGTCTTTCTCTTGTCTAGGGGTATATTAGAGGGGAGGGAGCGGGGACACCACGCCTGGCTTCCACCACATTTTTCAGAGCGGTATAAGCAACATTCTGGTATTACCTTCGGGTCAGTGTTGTGCACCTGGATCCTCCCTCCAAGAGTCACCTTGAACAATGTCTGTTAGAAATGAGCCCCACACCATTAAAGTTCAACACTCCTTTATTCTTCTCGAATGAACACAATCAGTTGAACTCCCTTAGTAGAAACAGAACAGAAAAGGAGGTGTGGATGCGAATAGGCCCAGACACAATGTGATTCTCCACTTTCCTTCCTGAAAGTGGGTTACGGTCTCTGCACGAGGGGGAATTTCCTTCCAGGTGGTCTCCGACGAGAGGCTCACCTGTCACCGGCAATATGCTCTGATCCTCCGAGATGAAGCGAGAGGTACGTTGTCCCAGCCCTTCTTGGCAAACAAATCGTCTATGGCAGTGGTTCTCAACTCCAGTCCTCAGGGCCCACCAACAGGCCAGGTTTGCAAGATAACTGAAATGCATCACAGGTGATATAATTTGCTGCTCAGGGATTGCAGTATTCTAGTCTGCATCTCACCAAGGTAATACTTAAAATCTGGCCTGTTAGTGGGTCCTGAGGACAGGAGTTGAGAACCACTGGTCTATGGCAACGTCGTCTCCCATGTCCGAGAGCGACTCCAGGTCAGAGGTGTCACACTCCTCCGCGGGTATATAGCCGGTTGTAGAAACGGAGCCACCACCTCCCGCGGACTCGCTAGGCCATGACTTCCCGACACCTCCGCCCACACACCAAATCTCTCCGCCTGGCTTACCTCGGCCTTTACTTGAAGTGGGACGTCTGGAACTCTTGTCAACGGATCCATCCAGGCCGGGCGTAAGCGGGCGAGACGGTCCACCACAACCGCTGGTCAGGGCTACCATGCCGGTCTTTCTCTTCGGTGGCGGACGCTGCGAGACAGTGATGACCGTGACGTCAGCATCCTCGGATTTCTCCCGTTGTGGTTTTACGACCTCCTCCGCGGTCCCTGCAGTGTGCGTGGGGATGGCTCTCACAGCAGTGATTCCTCCTCTCTGAGTGGTGTTGTCCGCAGCACGGCCGGAGTAAATGGTTCTCGGCCTCTCAACCGCCGGATCCACTTCGAACAGGAACTCCCCACAGGCCTCACATAGCCCGAATGGCTTCAGCTGGCACACCAGTCCCGAACAGCCGGGACAAATCACACCCAGGGCCTCAACGTCCATGCACAAGTACAGGGCGAATCGACCCCTTGGCTTTAGCCGGATCCCCGTATCTGTTACCGGAGCAGCAGCAGTCAATGTCGTGGTGGAAGGGTAACCTGGAATCCACGATGTATGTCCGAACATGGCGACCTGTTGCTGATCCATCGCACACTGCAAAGTTTTTGCGCCAATGTCCCACGTGTAGTCCTTCACAGGTATTGGACTCCTCCCCTTTGCTCCAGTTCGCGGGCTTTTCTTATTTTCTGTTTCTGAGTCACGCCCACGAACTAAGCGATGGGGGTGTGCCTGGTGGCGCAGTGCAATAGAAGCCCCCACGTGTAGTACTTCACACGGCTGAACTTCCCCCTCTTTCCACTCTTCTGCGCGGGCCTTTCCCTTCATTGGGTCATGTCCACGACTTCGAGCAGGGATGCACTTCAGCCAATGAAGGCCTGCCTATTCGCTTAACTCCTCCAGCAGACACGTTCAATACTGTGGTGCACAAACACTATACCGGACCCGAGCCCCCACGTGTAGCGCCCTCCTCACTCCCCTCTTTCTCTCGTCTCGTCTTTCTCTCGTCTAGGGGTATCTTAGAGGGGAGGGAGCGGGGACACCACGCCTGGCTTCCACCACATTTTTCAGAGCGGTATAAGCAACGTTCTTGTATTACTAATGGGTCAGTGCTGTGCACCTGGATCCTTCTTCCAAGAGTCACCTTGAACAATGTCTGTCATGAAATGAGCCCCACACTAGTGATGAGCCGAACACCCCCGGGTTCGGTTCGCACCAGAACCCGCGAACGGACCGAAAGTTCGAACGAACATTAGAACCCTATTAAATACAATGGATGCGAACGTTCGAATTCTAAAGTGCTAATTATAACAACTATTATGCATGTTATTGTCCTAAAAAGGGTTTGGGAACCCGGGTTCTGCACCAGGGGACATGTATCAATGCAAAAAGAAGTTTTAAAAACGGTCGTTTTTCGGGAGCAGTCATTTTAATGATGCATAAAGTGAAAAAAAAAAAAGTCAAATATTCCTTTAAATATCGTACCTGGGGGGTGTCTAAAGTATGCCTGTGAAGTGCCACGTGTTTCCCGTGTTTAGAACTGTCCCTGCACAAAATGACACTTCTAAAGGAAAAAAAAGCCATTTAAAACTGCTTGCGGCTTTAATGTAATGTCTGGTCCCGGTAATATGGATGAAATTCTTTAAGAAAAATGGCATAGCTACCCCATGACCCCCCCCCCTACCCCAGCCCATTACCAGCCCCTTTGGGTCTTGTATGGATATTAAGGGGAACCCCGCACATAAAATAAAAAAGGCCCTATATACTCTGAACAGCCCTATACAGGCGGTGCATACAAGACAGGGACTGTAGGTTTGTTCTTATGTAGAGTCTGTTTGTAATTTTGAACAGGTACATTGTTGAAGTGTAGCTCCAGACCAAAAATCTATTTTTAAACTTTTTGGAAAACATAGGTAAGGGTTATCACCCCTGTAACATTTGTTTTGCTGTCTGTGCCCCTGTTCAGAACATTTCACCTCACTTTCCGTCCCAATGACAACTGTTTTTGAAATGTGGTGTTTTTCTTGAAACAAGGATTGCTGATAAAGCATCAGTACAGAGGAGACACCTTTCTCCCATATTTATTCTTACAGGAGAGAATTTTCCTTCCTAGTGGTAGATTTCCTCTCACTTCCTGTTGTCTTCTTGCGTTTGCAAGTAGGAGTCGTTTGTAAGTTGGATGTTTGAAAGTAGGGACCTGCCGTATATACTCTGCAGAAATAGGCCCCTTAGTTGTTGGTGTTGGCACAACACTGTAAGCACTCACAGTTACTCTTGGTTGGTGCTGGAACGCCCTGCTGTCAACTATTATATCAGGAATTTTAATTACATATAATTGTTGAACAGTGGTAGTAAAAATTGGGCCTTTGATGGTGGTGCTGGTGCCACAACACTGTAAGCCCTGACAGTTACTCTTGGTGGGTGCAGCAATGGGCCCTGCTGTGAATTATTAGATCAAGAATTGTAATTACATGCCCCTGTTGAACAGGGGCTGAAAAATTGGGCCTTAGGCACTGGTGGCACAACACTGCAACCCCTCACAGCAACTGTACTTGGAGCACAGCAATGAGCCCTGTTGCAAAGTATTGCTTCAAAAATTGTAATGACACGCCCCTGTTAAACAGGGGCTGAAAAATTGGGCCTTAGGCACTGGTGGCACAACACTGCAACTCCTCACAGATACTGTACTTGGAGCACACCAATGAGCCCTGTTGCAAAGTATTGCTTCAAAAATTGTAATGACACGCCCCTGTTAAACAGGGGCTGAAAAATTGGGCCTTAGGCACTGGTGGCACAACACTGCAACTCCTCACAGATACTGTACTTGGAGCACAGCAATGAGCCCTGTTGCAAAGTATTGCTTCAAAAATTGTAATTACACGCCCCTGTTAAACAGGGGCTGAAAAATTGGCCGTTAGGCACTGGTGGCACAACACTGCAACTCCTCACAGATACTGTACTTGGAGCACAGCAATGAGCCCTGTTGCAAAGTATTGCTTCAAAAATTGTAATTACACGCCCCTGTTAAACAGGGGCTGAAAAATTGGGCGTTAGGCACTGGTGGCGGCACCCATAAACAAAAATGATCTTACAAGCTATCATCATCAATCGTATCATTGAGGACTCGGAGGAGGAGGATAGCCAGTCAACATAACAGCACAGGCACTCAGCATCAGCATCAGTCTTGAAGGGATGTGACATGTTAAAATCAATTAGTCTGTTATATCAGCATCAGGTGTGTGGTAGCTGGTGGTGATCCAAGACTGGTTCATCTTGATGAAAGTCAGTCGATCAACCGAGTCGGTGGACAGGCGCACCCTGTGATCCGTGACAAATCCTCCAGCAGCACTGAATGTGCGTTCCGAAAGAACGCTGGATGCAGGACAGGCCAGTAGCTCAATTGCATACTGTGCAAGCTCTGGCCAGTGATCCATCCTCAAGACCCAGTAAGCCAGAGGATTTTCGGTGGGGAAGGTGTCCAAGTCTGACCTTGCCCCTAGATATTCCTGCACCATGTTTATCAGACGCTGGCGATGGTTGCTGGAACCGATCATACTTTGGGGCTGCGGACTAAAGAATTGTCTGAACGCATCGGTCAGACGGCCACCTTCCCCACCGCTCCTTCTTTGACTGGCCGAAGCCTCAGCAACTCGTTGTCCAGGACCAGGAGTTTGCAACCTCCCAGTCTCTGGGAACGCGTTGCACAGACCTTTCTGCAAGGCCTCCCGGAGTTGTCTCATCCTCTGCTCCCTCTGCGACGGTAACATAAGGTCCGCAACCTTACCCTTGTACCGTGGATCAAGGAGAGTGGCCAGCCAGTAATGGTCCCTCTCCTTGATCCGAAGAATACGAGGATCCTTCCGCAGACTTTGCAGGATCAGGGAGGCCATGCAGCGTAGGTTTGCTGAGGCATTCGCTCCGGAGTCCTCTGGGTCACTAAGGACGACATGATCCGCAGCCACCTCCTCCCAGCCACGTACAAGTCCACTGGTTTCTTGGGACTGTAAATCATCCCTAAAAGACTGCTGCTGATGATGCTGAGTGCCAGCCTCCACCTCCATGCTGACACAATCCTCCTCCTCCTCCTCCTCCTCCTCCTCCTCCTCTTCCTGTGCGATGGGTGGGACAGAAGGAACACTGTCTGGGTAAAGGGGGCCTTGAGAGGCAAGGAAGTCCTCCTCTTCCTGCCTCTGTTCTGCCTCAAGTGCCCTGTCCATTATTCCACGCAGCGTGTGCTCCAACAGGTGGACAAGAGGTACAGTGTCACTGATGCATGCACTGTCACTGCTCACCATCCTCGTGGCCTCCTCAAATGGTGCCAGGACAGTGCATGCATCCCTGATCATGCCCCACTGGCGTGGAGAAAAAAAACCAAGCTCCCCTGACCCTGTCCTGGTGCCGTAGTCGCACAGGTACTCATTGATGGCCCTCTGCTGCGTGTGCAGCCGCTGCAGCATGGCCAACGTTGAGTTCCACCTGGTGGGCATGTCACATATAAGGCGGTTCTTGGGCAGGTTCAACTCCTTTTGCAGCTCAGCCAGGCGAGCACTGGCATTATAAGATCTGCGGAAATGCACACAGACTTTCCTGGCCTGCCTCAGGACATCCTGTAAGCCCGGGTACCTGCCCAAGAAGCGCTGCACCACCAGGTTAAGGACGTGAGCCACACAGGGCACATGGGTCAGTTGTCCCTGTCGGAGGGCGGAGAGGAGGTTGGTGCCATTGTCGCAAACCACCATTCCTGGCTTAAGCTGGCGTGGCGTCAACCACCTCTCGGCCTGGCCCTGCAGAGCAGACAGGACCTCTGCCCCAGTGTGGCTTCTGTCCCCCAAACACACCAGCGCAAGCACGGCATGGCATCTTTTTGCCTGCGTACTTGCGTAGCCCCGTGAACGGCTACGGAGCACCGCTGGTTCATAGGACAAACCACAGGAAGAGGCCATGGAGGAAGAAGAAGAGGAGGGGGTGGAGGAGAGAGGTGTGTCACAACCAGTAGTAGCATTTTGGAGGCGTGGCGGTGGGACAACCTCCAACACTACTGCACCTTGTCCTGAATCCTTCCCAGCTGCCAAAAGAGTGACCCAATGGGCCGTGAAAGAAAGGTAACGTCCCTGTCCATGCCTGCTGGACCATGAGTCAGCGGTAATATGCACCTTACCGCTGACCGCCCTGTCCAGCGAGGCCAAGACATTGCCTTCCACATGCCGGTAGAGAGCCGGAATAGCCTTCCGTGAGAAAAAGTGGCGTTTGGGAACCTGCCACTGAGGAACTGCACATTGCACAAACTCACGGAAGGGGGCCGAGTCTACCAACTGAAAAGGCAGCAGTTGAAGCGCTAGCAATTTAGCCAAGCTAGCATTCAACCGCTGGGCATGTGGATGGCTGGGAGTGAACTTCTTTCGACGGTCCAGCAGCTGGGGCAGGGAAATTTGCCTGCTAGAATCGGACGTCGGTGTACTGCTAGCAGAGTGGGCGCAAGTACTTGGCTGTGACACACCTAATTCTACACCTTCATTCCTCTCAGTGCATGTTTCAGAGAGGACTGAAGTTATAGTGGGGTTGGAGATCCCAGCTGATGCGGTGCAAGGAGAGGTCCGCTTTGTTCTTTGGTGTGGGTCTTTGAGGTAGGCTTGCCAACGAGCTGCATGGCAGGTCAACATATGTCTGGTCAGGCATGTGGTACCCAAGCGGCTGATGTTTTGGCCACGCGATATACGCTTGAGACATATGTTGCAAACAGCAGCTGTGCGATCTGATGCACTAGCCTCAAAAAAGGCCCACACCAAAGAACTTTTTGAATGACGGGCAGAGGCAGCGCCCTGCACAGGCGGAGCTCTGCGGTGTGATTCCGTCGGTGTACTGCCCTTACGCTGGCCACCAAAGGGCATCCTGCCTCGTTGGAGATGTGCCTCCTCCTCATCCTCCTCCTCCTCCTCTCTCCTATTAGGCACCCACGTGGAGTCAGTGACCTCATCATCCCCTCCCTCCTCATCACTGGAGCCAATCTGGCAGTATGCTGCAGCTGCTGGAACATGACTGCCAGATTGGTGTCCTTCTTGAGCATCCCCTCTGTCTGCTCTCACGCTACTGCCTTCCTCTAGCTGGGTTTCATCATCAGACCCTTCGAAACGCTGGGCATCCTCCTGGAGCATGTACCCAACACTGTGCTGAAACAGTTCGGGGGACTCCTCAGGAGGAGGACATGGTGGGTCTAGGGAAGGAGTGACTGATGATTTGTCTGACATTGATACCAGGGAAGACGACGCTTTGGCAGCTGCTTTTCCAGTACCCTGAGCCTGGGTGAGAGAGGATGAGGAGGAGGAGGAGGGCTTGGTCATCCACTCTACCAAGTCTTCGGCATGATGTGGCTCAACATGTCCAGCTGCCGAAAAGAAGGACAAGCGTGTCCCATGGCCATGTGCTGATGACAATGCACCGCGTCCACGACCAGCACTGTTGCCCCCAGACACAGAGCCTGCTTGCCCTCTTTTATTGCCTCCTGACTGTCTGCCTCTCCTTGTTTGCCTTCCAGACATTCTAATAGATGGCCTGCAGGGAGATGGGAAAAAAGCAATAAGGGCTACCTTCAGGTGTCCTTCTCTGTCCCTTGAAACAAGGACTTGCAGAGTGAAATAAACTGACACTCTCCCTACCTACAGTTTTCTGTCCCTAGAATAAATGTTTTTTTTAAGCACAATATAGCACAAGGACAATTCACTCACTGTCCTTACAGGTCCCTGGAAACAAGGACTTGCAGAGTGAAAGAAAAAAAACACTCTCCCTACCTACAGTTTTCTGTCCCTAGAAAAAATGTTTTTTTTAATCACAATATAACACAAGGACAATTCACTCACTGTCCTTCCAGGTCCCTGGAAACAAGGACTTGCAGAGTGAAATAAACTGACACTCTCCCTACCTACAGTTTTCTGTCCCTAGAATAAATGTTTTTTTTAATCACAATATAGCACAAGGACAATTCAGTCACTGTCCTTCCAGGTCCCTGGAAACAAGGACTTGCAGAGTGAAATAAACTGACACTCTCCCTACCTACAGTTTTCTGTCCCTAGAATAAATGTTTTTTTTAATCACAATATAGCACAAGGACAATTCAGTCACTGTCCTTCCAGGTCCCTGGAAACAAGGACTTGCAGAGTGAAATAAACTGACACTCTCCCTACCTACAGTTTTCTGTCCCTAGAATAAATGTTTTTTTTAATCACAATATAGCACAAGGACAATTCAGTCACTGTCCTTCCAGGTCCCTGGAAACAAGGACTTGCAGAGTGAAATAAACTGACACTCTCCCTACCTACAGTTTTCTGTCCCTAGAATAAATGTTTTTTTTAATCACAATATAGCACAAGGACAATTCAGTCACTGTCCTTCCAGGTCCCTGGAAACAAGGACTTGCAGAGTGAAATAAACTGACACTCTCCCTACCTACAGTTTTCTGTCCCTAGAATAAATGTTTTTTTTAATCACAATATAGCACAAGGACAATTCAGTCACTGTCCTTCCAGGTCCCTGGAAACAAGGACTTGCAGAGTGAAATAAACTGACACTCTCCCTACCTACAGTTTTCTGTCCCTAGAATAAATGTTTTTTTTAAGCACAATATAGCACAAGGACAATTCACTCACTGTCCTTACAGGTCCCTGGAAACAAGGACTTGCAGAGTGAAAGAAAAAAAACACTCTCCCTACCTACAGTTTTCTGTCCCTAGAAAAAATGTTTTTTTTAATCACAATATAACACAAGGACAATTCACTCACTGTCCTTCCAGGTCCCTGGAAACAAGGACTTGCAGAGTGAAATAAACTGACACTCTCCCTACCTACAGTTTTCTGTCCCTAGAATAAATGTTTTTTTTAAGCACAATATAGCACAAGGACAATTCACTCACTGTCCTTACAGGTCCCTGGAAACAAGGACTTGCAGAGTGAAAGAAATAAAACACTCTCCCTACCTACAGTTTTCTGTCCCTAGAAAAAATGTTTTTTTTAATCACAATATAACACAAGGACAATTCACTCACTGTCCTTCCAGGTCCCTGGAAACAAGGACTTGCAGAGTGAAATAAACTGACACTCTCCCTACCTACAGTTTTCTGTCCCTAGAATAAATGTTTTTTTTAATCACAATATAGCACAAGGACAATTCAGTCACTGTCCTTCCAGGTCCCTGGAAACAAGGACTTGCAGAGTGAAATAAACTGACACTCTCCCTACCTACAGTTTTCTGTCCCTAGAATAAATGTTTTTTTTAATCACAATATAGCACAAGGACAATTCAGTCACTGTCCTTCCAGGTCCCTGGAAACAAGGACTTGCAGAGTGAAATAAACTGACACTCTCCCTACCTACAGTTTTCTGTCCCTAGAATAAATGTTTTTTTAAGCACAATATAGCACAAGGACAATTCACTCACTGTCCTTCCAGGTCCCTGGAAACAAGGACTTGCAGAGTGAAAGAAACTGACACTCTCCCTACCTACAGTTTTCTGTCCCTAGAATAAATGTTTTTTTAAGCACAATATAGCACAAGGACAATTCACTCACTGTCCTTCCAGGTCCCTGGAAACAAGGACTTGCAGAGTGAAAGAAACTGACACTGTCCCTACCTACAGTTTTCTGTCCCTAGAATAAATGTTTTTTTAAAGCACACTATAGCACAAGCACAAAACACACTGACACTCTCCCTACCTATCCTTCTCTTTCCCTAAACTAAAGGAATCCAGGTTAAGCAAGAAAGAAATAACAGTCACTGTCCCTGCCTATGCTGCTCTATCCCTGCTCCGGAACACACTACACTAGGCCGCCGTGCTGGCGGCCTTTTATAGTGTGGGGCGTGTACTAAACACCCTCAGCAATAATTGGCCACAGGCATCCTGCCTGTGGCCAATCATTGCTCTCCTCGCTGCCGGCGCTGTGATTGGCCAAGCATGCGGGGTCACAGTGCATGCTTGGCCAATCACAGCGCCTGGATGACACTGCGATGGCGTAGTGCATTGTGGGCCGTTCGCGTCACTCGAATTTGGCGCGAACGGCCCAAATCGTTCGATCTTCGTCGAACGATCGAACAGCCGATGTTCGAGTCGAACGTATGTTCGACTCGAACACGAAGCTCATCCCTACCCCACACCATTAAAGTTCAACACTCCTTTATTCTTCTCGAATGAATACAATCAGTTGAACTCCCTTGGTAGAAACAGAACAGAAAAGGAGGTGTGGATGCGAATAGGCCCAGACACAATGTGATTCTCCACTTTCCTTCCTGAAAGTGGGTTACGGTCTCCGCACGAGGGGGAATTTCCTTCCAGGCGGTCTCCGACGAGAGGCTCACCTGTCACCGGCAATATGCTGCACCGGGTCTTCAAGTGAGGAGCTCCCCCCGGTCCATTGCGCATTCCGGATTCGGGTACCCACTCCCGGGGTTCCCTAGGATCTCCTTCCCTCGCGGAACTCAGTGTTGGGCACTGAGCTCCGGACCTCCATCCGAGTACCTCACCCCAGGCTAAAGGTGTCTGAGATGGAACACGACCTCCGATTGTCCTCTAGGCCTAGGCCACCCAGAGGACCGACACGAACCACCGTCCACAAGCTGAAGGTACCTGGGACTTCCCCCTCCTGACAAAGATGGCCGGCCCCTTTATACCCTCTCCCGGCAAGCACGGCGGGTTCCCCGCCCCACCATACCGCTGCCGAGGGAGGACAAAAAGGAAGCACAACACACAGCAATGATTCAACCCCAGCCCAGGGCGACAGCGCCACCCGCTGGGCTGCAGGGAATTACACATCACCAATGTCTCTGTCAAGTTCAAATTTACACCCGATACACTCTCCCCCTGGTGGTTTGACACTGGTCCCCAGTGTCTGGAGTAAATCATGCCCTCAACGGCTGACATAATCCAATCCAGAAACCGACTAACAATTGTACAAAAATATAAAACTTTAGAAAAACTATCCAACTGAAACATTGTGTCTGAGCCCTGTAAAGAAAAGGGAATAAAGACAAGAGAGAAACAACAGCACTGATTCATAACTTTGAATCACATATTCACATTTGACTTCCCCCCCCATCCTGACTAAGACCCACCCCATTCTCAGTGGACTTGATGGGATGCTCTCCTGCAGAGGGAAAAGGAAGGATTAACACATATAACCCTGACACCTGTATTCGTGTAATGGAAAATAAACTTCTCCAGGGAGAAATCCCTTTTCTCCGAGAGTGAGTGCATGAAAAGTGTTTTAACGTTGCGCAACACTGCCACCTGGTGACAGCACCGTGGTAACTGCACTCGTGGAACTTTCCTCTTTTCCTTTGGCCCTATCTACCCCAGAGTCCATAATCTCTTGCAGGAAAAGTGAAGAACAAACAGGAACAGTTCTTCATTCCTCTGGGCACAAAAGCAACGGGCCCCAGAAAGTTCAGCAGCATGATAAGAACGGAGTCTCTTTTCTCCTACAGGTAAAAACGGGGATGCAACAGAACAAGTGGTTTCAAGTGCTGATCCATGGTTTCCAGATGATACTCCACATCTTCTCCTTCTTTGCGCCGGATCAACACTTTATCTGCATGGATGTGTCGTCCCAAAATCCATTCTGCCTTGCAGTCTTTAAAACGTTGAGAGGCCTTTGGAGAGCATGCCAGGTACCTGCGGGCGTGGGGAACCTGAAGGTGGGTCCACACAAAGTCATTGTACCAGCGCTCCCGACACACTACCACCTCATAAAGCAGTTCCTTCGACAAGTATGGATGCTCCCATCCGTAGTCTGCAGCAACCTTCTGGCCAAATAGTCGTTGTAATCTCGCCAAAGGAGACATGGTAGCTTTGTCCCCTTCGCCAGGCAAAACTATCGAGTCCGGGTGGCGAGGGACCTTGATCACATCTGATCTGGGCATTGGTGCCCACAGCAACAGTCTCTTTTCCCTGGTCTTCGGTACAGATGGCACTGGGGATGTAGAAGCAGGCTGGGGACAGGACCTCTCTTCAGGCGCTGGTGCCTCCACCCAGGGTGTACTTTCCCCTGTTGACATGGGTGGATCTCTGATCCTCCGAGATGAAGCGAGAGGTACTTTGTCCCAGCCCTTCTCCGCAAACAAATCGTCTATGGCAACGTCGTCTCCCATGTCCGAGAGCGACTCCAGGTCAGAAGTGTCACACTCCTCCGCGGGTATGTAGCCGGTTGTAGAAACGGAGCCACCACCTCCCGCGGACTCGCTAGGCCATGACTTCCCGACACCTCCGCCCACACACCAAATCTCTCCGCCTGGCTTACCTCGGCCTTTACTTGAAGTGGGACGTCTGGAACTCTTGTCAACGGATCAATCCAGGCCGGGCGTAAGCGGGCGAGACGGTCCACTTCAATTGCTGGTCGGGGCTACCATGCTGGTCTTTCTCTTCGGGTGGCGGACGCTGCGAGACAGTGGTGACCGTGACGTCAGCATCCTCGGATTTCTCCCGTTGTGGTTTTACTACCTCCTCCGCGGTCCCTGCAGTGTGCGTGGGGATGGCTCTCACAGCAGTGATTCCTCCTCTCTGAGTGGTGTTGTCCGCAGCACGGCCGGAGTAAATGGTTCTCGGCCTCTCAACCGCCGGATCCACTTCGAACAGGAACTCCCCACAGGCTTCACATCGCCCGAATGGCTTCAGCTGGCACACCAGTCCCGAACAGCCGGGACAAATCACACCCAGGGCCTCAACGTCCATGCACGAGTACAGGGCGAATCGACCCCTTGGCATTAGCCGGATACCCGTATCTGTTACCGGAGCAGCAGCAGTCAATGTCGTGGTGGAAGGGTGAACTGGAATCCACGATGTATGTCCGAACATGGCGACCTGTTGCTGATCCATCGCACACTGCAAAGTTTTTGCGCCAATGTCCCACGTGTAGTCCTTCACACGTATTGGACTCCTCCCCTTTGCTCCAGTTTGCGGGCTTTTCTTCTTTTCTGTTTCTGAGTCACGCCCACGAACTAAGCGATGGGGGTGTGCCTGGTGGCGCAGTGCAATAGAAGCCCCCACGTGTAGTACTTCACACGGCTGAACTTCCCCCTCTTTCCACTCTTCTGCGCGGGCCTTTCCCTTCATTGGGTCATGTCCACGACTTCGAGCAGGGATGCACTTCGGCCAATGAAGGCCTGCCTATTCGCTTAACTCTTCCAACAGACACGTTCTATACTGTGGTGCACAAACACTATACCGGACCCGAGCCCCCACGTGTAGCGCCCTCCTCACTCCCCTCTTTCTCTCGTCTCGTCTTTCTCTTGTCTAGGGGTATCTTAGAGGGGAGGGAGCGGGGACACCACGCCTGGCTTCCACCACATTTTTCAGAGCGGTATAAGCAACGTTCTTGTATTACCTTCGGGTCAGTGCTGTGCACCTGGATCCTTCCTCCAAGAGTCACCTTGAACAATGTCTGTCATGAAATGAGCCCCACACCATTAAAGTTCAACACTCCTTTATTCTTCTCGAATGAACACAATCAGTTGAACTCCCTTGGTAGAAACAGAACAGAAAAGGAGGTGTGGATGCGAATAGGCCCAGACACAATGTGGTTCTCCACTTTCCTTCCTGAAAGTGGGTTACGGTCTCCGCACGAGGGGGAATTTCCTTCCAGGCGGTCTCCGACGAGAGGCTCACCTGTCAGCGGCAATATGCTGCACCGGGTCTTCAAGTGAGGAGCTCCCCCCGGTCCATTGCGCCTTCCGGATTCGGGTACCCACTCCTGGGGTTCCCTAAGATCTCCTTCCCTCGCGGAACTCAGTGTTGGGCACTGAGCTCCGGACCTCCATCCGAGTACCTCACCCCAGGCTAAAGGTGCCTGAGATGGAACACGACCTCCGATTGTCCTCTAGGCCTAGGCCACCCAGAGGACCGACACGAACCACCGTCCACAAGCTGAAGGTGCCTGGGACTTCCCCCTCTTGACAAAGATGACCGGCCCCTTTATACCCTTTCCCGGCAAGCACGGTGGGTTCCCCGCCCCACCATACCGCTGCCAAGGGAGGACAAAAAGGAAGCACAACACACAGCAATGATTCAACCCCAGCCCAGGGCGACAGCGCCACCCGCTGGGCTGCAGGGAATTACACATCACCAATGTCTCTGTCAAGTTCAAATTTACACCCGCTACACTATTTAAACGTCATTCTCTACATTCACTTCACATAACTGATTGTCTTTGAATCCATATATTTTTAGAAGCTGCAATCCATTTTTTAGCCCAAATAATTGTGTGTATACTCTCACACACTCACATGTATATGGGTGCATGTGTATATATGTATAAAAAAATACTTGAATGTGACTTTTAGTCATGTATCCCTTCTTGCTATGTTGTAGCCCTGATGAAGGAGTTATGTGTGGCCCCCAAAATGACTCCTATACCCTAGTAATATTTTGAAGAAAACCTTACCTTGAATTCAGATATTTTGGTGTGGCCCTTTAATTTCAGATTTAAATACTAGCATTAACAGAGCAGTCTTCATTTTTCATAAAACATAGTTTTATTATTTGTTGATCCTTCCAGTAATTATTTTTTCAGATTTCTGGGTTAGCACAACACCCCTACAAGAGGTCAGAGGTGACAGCCTTCATTATTCTTTCGGAAAGGGGATACTTTAGCCTCACAGTTCTTGGAATTTTTTTCAATTAGACATGTGCAGAACAAAAAAAAATTGTTTTGTTTAGTTTCGATTCGTTATTTACATAAATTTGTTTAGTTAAATTAGTTTCATTCGTTTAATTCATTTTCGGGATTTGTTTTGTTTATTCGTTTTAGAATCGATTCGAAAAGTTTTTGAATCAAATTCGAATAGTTTTAGAATCAATTTGGAATAGTTTTCGAATCAAATTTGAATAGTTTTCTAATCATTTTCAAATAGTTTTAGAATTTGAAAAGTTTTCGAAATTGAATAGTTTTAGAATAAAATAGAATAGAAAATAAAGCAATAAAATAGAAAAAAAATAATCTATTCTATTCCTTTATTTTCTATTTTATTCTCTTTGGAAATTGAAAAACGATTGGAATTCAAAAAGTTTTTGAGTTTGAAAATTATTTGTAGTCGAAAAGTTTCCGAATTTATAATTTATTCGTATTCAACAACAATTCGAAATTTCGTCCGAATTCGAATTTCGTTATTTCTGAATAACAAAAAAGTTTCCAAATTTTAATTTGGAACAAAACAAACCGCACATGTCTATTTTCAATATTTTGCTTGTTTTTTACATTACAATACAATGATGAAATTATAAAATGAATGTGATAAAAGAACTCCTTTGTAAAGACATTTTTTTTTGTTTTGAATAGAGTCGCCTTTGACCTGCCATTGACCACCTTCTTATCTGCATTTGTCCTGCTTCAAGCGGATTTTTAATTTTAATAGTCATGTATAGGAATCCAGAACCTGTTTGAAGAATGCCAACACAGGCCCAAAGGGTCCTTTTCGGAAAAAATGAAAGGTGAACTAACTTTTATTATTGTGGCCACCCCTCCTGACCCCACTAACCTAGTGGCTGTGATGCTCTGTGCTTCTGGCATAGCAATCCGTATACAATACATCACAATTTACAGCCCAAAGTGAATATCCATCACTCATAATGCTTGCAAAAGAAAGTGTTCGTGGCCAGGTGACCTCACTGACCAATGCACACTAGTCATTGCAAGTATTATGATGGATACTCACTCTGGGGCTGTGTATTGTGATGTACTGTGTACAGACGGCTACACCTGCACAGGGCATCACTGCCACTATGTCCGCTGGCGACTCGCTCCCGCTGTGATTTTACATGGGTCCCGCTGATCGTTCGGTACAGAGACAGAACGACTGTAATTACCAAAGTTATGCAGGAGAATACATAGTGGCCTGAATTGATGAAGAAATTTGTTTTTTTTATTTTTTTTATTGGATGTTTTAGAACAGAAAGTAAAAAAATATATATATTTTTTTTTTTTCAAAATTTATGTCGTTTTTTGTTTATAGCGCAAAAAAGAAAACCAAAAGAAAGCTCTATTTTTGGGGGGGGGATACATAAGTTGTATTTGGGTACAGCGTCGCACGACCGAGCATTTGTCAGTTAAAGTAACGCAGTGCCGTATCGCAAAAAATGGCTTGGTCAGGAAGGGGAGTAAATGTTTCGGAGATGAAGTGGTTCAAACCTTATATGGGTAATTTTACTATACATATAATTGTCCTTTAAGGTCAAATTTTATTGATTAGTCCACTTTAAAGTGGTTCCAAAGTTTACTCGATCCAGCGCTGTGCCCATCTACAGTTCTTTTATCCCCTCTTCCTGGTGTAACAAGAGACTCAGGCAGCAGCAGGAGCCATTGTCAGTCAAATCCTGTGAGGAGGGAAAAGGGGGAGTGGCTGAGCCACGCTGTGTGTGTCTATAGATACATGGCTTGCTATGGGAGCACACGCAGGAGATGAGGAGTGGAGAGCGCCGGCGGGGGATTTCAAAAGAGGAGGTAAGGTAGGTAAATATAAACCTCTTTTTTATTTTAACTAATAAAAAGGCCCTAAAATCACTATAAGCTAAACTCCAACACATATATTTTAAATAGAACATCCTGTAGATACATATTTGTGTCCTGATGTCAGTCTCCTGTAATCCCTTACAAAGCAGGAAAAGCAGGACAAAAGCCTCGTACATACTACTAGTTTTTTTCATTCAACCCAGAGAGTTGAACGGAAAAAAAACCTGACAGCTCAGGTCAGAGCCACTGTACTAACAATCCGATGTTAGTACAGCGATGTCCCCTGCTGTGCTTTTGGGTTCTGATAGGGCCCCCCTCCCCCCACCACCAGAACACTCTGGTCAGCGCTCTCACCTTTTGGCTGAGAGCACTGATTGGAGGCCGGTAGACAGACCTTTTTGGTCATGACCCTTCGATGTGGGACCGGCTGCTGTACACACTGACCGAATGTCGGCCGGTTTCTATGAATCAGGCAATACCACCCAACATTCTGCCGTGTGTACTAGGCTGAAGACTGAGAAAGAGAGGTAGGACTAGCTGCCAGTCAGGCTCTGCTGCACACATACAGTATGTGATGACAATGTTTACAGGAGGAAAGTGCAGAGTGAAGACTTATCGATTTACTGCTTTTCTTTCCTTGGTCAATCAAAGACTGGGGGTAAGGAGTTAACCTAGCTGTATTGCAATCTAGGGGTGTATATACCGCGCTAATATTATAAATCTGAAAAAACGAAATATTCCTGTGAAAAAAGAGCAGCGACATTAACATGCAATATATGTAGGGTTATATCTGCAGGCGTTGGTGATCTCGCTACAAACAGGAGGTCCACTCCATCCGATAAGAGTTTTTATTCCCCCCGGTGCTGCCTCTAAATATCACTGTATTTTTTAGAGATTATATTTTAATACTCACTTTATTCACTACGTACACTTTAATCAGTATATGTATTACACTACAGTATATTGGACTTATGGTATTTTAGGATTTAAACTCTCCTCCTATTAGCACGACTAGTCTATTTTACTAACCTAGCTGTATTGCTTAACTGTGGCAAAAAAAAAAAAAAACCTGTCTAAACTGCCTGGAAAAGCATTGTAAATCTCGGTACTGAATCAACAAAATTACAAATCCTTAACCTTCTAACACTGCCTCCTAGTGGTCCTTTACAGGAGCTTTTTTGTTCAGGAGGCGGCATATCCCTATCATGTGACTGGTGTGATGCCTCTCACAGCAGTCACATGATCAAGAGCCCATCCTGCTGGCTCCTGGTCAAAATACGTGAACTGAAAGTTGTTGGTGACAGCTCAGCCAGTGTGTTTTTAGCACGCTCTCAGCACACAACCTCATATGTGGATATGTGTCGTGGCTGGGCAATAAAGCCCACTTTATCTGCCTCCACAAATGGGCGTTACACGGTCGGCATACATATTTCCACTATGTATTTCAGAGGTGTCAAACACAAGGCCCGTGGGCCGAATCTGGCCCTCCAGGCCATTTCATGTGGCCCTCGCACCTCTCCTGCAGCTGCAGGAGAGCTCCAGCCCTCTTCTGGTCCTCCTCCAGACCCCTACTTTCTGCTTTCAAGCAATGGATCCAGCTTCTTCCCAGCAGCAGCATGAGGAAAGGGGGTGCCAATGTGATGTAAGGGAGAGTGGGGGACTCAACTTCTGATGGTGGGGTGGCTCTTAACATGTAATATATGGGGAGGGGATGCGCTGGACATCTAATCTTACAGATACAACCGGCCCTTTTGAGAACAATCATAATGCCCACGATGAAATTGAGTTTGACACCCCTGATGTAGTTGATTGTTTTCTATTGTTTTATAAACAGACAATTCTGTTTTGGACAACAAAACAGTAAACAGATGTTTTTTCTTAATTTATGCACCAGTCTACATAGGAGTGTCTGATTGCACAGTTAACAATGCAATAAAAATATTTTGTCACACCACATCCTGAAAATTAATATAAATGTGTGCAGAAAAATTATTTCCTTTTGTATTTAAACTTTAAGGGGGGGAAACTCAATGTGTTTGGTATTTGCAAGCCAATGGGGTCAGAAATTGGTAAAGATGGCCAGCCTTCAAGAAATTTTTTGGATAATATACTCTTCAGTGAATAATTTTACACACAGAGGACAATGAAGAAATTAGCCCTGAATATAATAGCTCTGTCCTATTCTATGTGGGAACCTGGAGAAGGGAGCGCTCATGCTCCTAGAGGCTGCCAGATGTGCAGTGAATGTCTTAACACTAGGTATGGTGTTAAGGCAGTACTGATGAGCGACAATTCTCCCTGCAGACATTTTTTAACTCTCAAGCCTCGTACACACGACCGAGTTTCTCGTCCAAGAAAAGTGCCGCGAGAGCTTTTTCCTCGAGAAAACCGTTCGTGTGTATGGTTTTACGACGAGAAAATTGCCGTGAATCTCGACGAGAAAATAGAGAACCTGCTCTCTATTTTCTCGTCAGGATTCCAGATTTCCTCGTCGTGTTTCTCGTCGGCCTGTTTTGTGACGAGAAAATGGTTCGTGTGTATGCTTTTACGACTCTTCCAAAAGCGCGCATGCTCAGAAGCAAGTATGAGACGGGAGCGCATCTTCTGGTAAAACAAGCCTTCGTAATGGAGATAGCACATTCGTCACGCTCGAAATTATTGCATCGTTTAAATGTTGTGCATTGAAATCTTCTTTAGAATGTTACATTAATCCAAACGAATGAACTTCTTTTGCTGCTGATATTCACAGAGTTATGACTATCTTTTTTTAACCTTTTTCTTGCTGCTCTTAAGAAGATTTAGGTGTATTATATCATGCAAGATCTTCTGAATATTTTACTGTTTTAGATTTTTCAAACTGATGTTAATTGTAATTTGGCAATGTTTTGATAGTGATCTCCCATTGAATATTTTAATATATATTTGTTAAATTTTACACCCTCTTTTTTTTAAATCAGATTGTTATTCTTTTTTTGGGGTTGTTATCTGTCCTTTTTTTTGGCTGTCAAATGTCTCTACTTACTCCAAAGCTAAATTTAAAATATTTAAAAATACACATAGTCAAGTATGAACTTAAACAAAAATAAAATGTATTCATGTTTGAAATAAAATAAAGAGAAGGCAGCGCTGGAGAACCTGCTGCCATTTGTGCATCCCAGGGACCCCAGAGCACACATCAACCCTGTGTGGACACCAGGGATGAGCTTCGTGTTCGAGTCGAACATACGTTCGACTCGAACATCGGCTGTTCGATCGTTCGACGAAGATCGAACGATTTGGGCCGTTCGCGCCAAATTCGAGTGACGCGAACGGCCCACAATGCACTACGCCATCGCAGTGTCATCCAGGCGCTGTGATTGGCCAAGCATGCACTGTGACCCCGCATGCTTGGCCAATCACAGCGCCGGCAGCGAGGAGAGCAATGATTGGCCACAGGCAGGATGCCTGTGGCCAATTATTGCTGAGGGGGTTTAGTACACGCCCCACACTATAAAAGGCCGCCAGCGCGGCGGCCTTGTGTAGTGTGTTCCGGAGCAGGGAAAGAGAAGCATAGGCAGGGACAGTGTCATTTTTTTCCTTTACTAATCCTGGATTCCTTGTGTTTAGGGACAGAGAAGGATAGGTAGGGAGAGTGTCAGTGTGTTATTCTGTGCTAAACCTTGTTTGTAGGGACAGAGAAGGACAGTGAGGGAAAGTGTCAGTGTGCTATTCTGTTCTAAACCAATCTTGCTGAACCGTATTTGAAATCCTTGAGTTTAGGGACAGAGAAGGACACTCGTGGAAACTATCAGTGTGCTATTCTGTGCTAAATCTTGTTTGTAGGGACAGAGAAGGACAGTGAGGGAAACTATCAGTGTGCTATTCTGTGCTAAACCTTGTTTGTAGGGACAGAGAAGGACAGTGAGGGAAACTGTCAGTGTGCTATTCTGTTCTAAACCAATCTTGCTGAACCATATTTGAAATCCTTGAGTTTAGGGACAGAGAAGGACAGTGAGGGAAAGTGTCAGTGTGCTATTCTGTTCTAAACCAATCTTGCTGAACCGTATTTGAAATCCTTGAGTTTAGGGACAGAGAAGGACACTCGTGGAAACTATCAGTGTGCTATTCTGTGCTAAATCTTGTTTGTAGGGACAGAGAAGGACAGTGAGGGAAACTATCAGTGTGCTATTCTGTGCTAAACCTTGTTTGTAGGGACAGAGAAGGACAGTGAGGGAAACTGCCAGTGTGCTATTCTGTTCTAAACCAATCTTGCTGAACCATATTTGAAATCCTTGAGTTTAGGGACAGGGAAGGACAGTGAGGGAAACTGCCAGTGTGCTATTCTGTTCTAAACCAATCTTGCTGAACCGTATTTGAAATCCTTGAGTTTAGGGACAGAGAAGGACACTCGTGGAAACTATCAGTGTGCTATTCTGTGCTAAATCTTGTTTGTAGGGACAGAGAAGGACAGTGAGGGAAACTATCAGTGTGCTATTCTGTGCTAAACCTTGTTTGTAAGGACAGAGAAGGACAGTGAGGGAAACTGCCAGTGTGCTATTCTGTTCTAAACCAATCTTGCTGAACCATATTTGAAATCCTTGAGTTTAGGGACAGAGAAGGACACTCGGGGAAACTGTCAGTGTGCTATTCTGTTCTAAACCAATCTTGCTGAACCGTATTTGAAATCCTTGAGTTTAGGGACAGAGAAGGACACTCGTGGAAACTATCAGTGTGCTATTCTGTGCTAAATCTTGTTTGTAGGGACAGAGAAGGACAGTGAGGGAAACTATCAGTGTGCTATTCTGTGCTAAACCTTGTTTGTAGGGACAGAGAAGGACAGTGAGGGAAACTGTCAGTGTGCTATTCTGTTCTAAACCAATCTTGCTGAACCATATTTGAAATCCTTGAGTTTAGGGACAGAGAAGGACAGTGAGGGAAAGTGTCAGTGTGCTATTCTGTTCTAAACCAATCTTGCTGAACCGTATTTGAAATCCTTGAGTTTAGGGACAGAGAAGGACACTCGTGGAAACTATCCGTGTGCTATTCTGTGCTAAATCTTGTTTGTAGGGACAGAGAAGGACAGTGAGGGAAACTATCAGTGTGCTATTCTGTGCTAAACCTTGTTTGTAGGGACAGAGAAGGACAGTGAGGGAAACTGTCAGTGTGCTATTCTGTTCTAAACCAATCTTGCTGAACCGTATTTGAAATCCTTGAGTTTAGGGACAGAGAAGGACACTCGGGGAAACTGTCAGTGTGCTATTCTGTTCTAAACCAATCTTGCTGAACCGTATTTGAAATCCTTGAGTTTAGGGACAGAGAAGGACACCCGTGGAAACTATCAGTGTGCTATTCTGTGCTAAATCTTGTTTGTAGGGACAGAGAAGGACAGTGAGGGAAACTGTCAGTGTGCTATTCTGTGCTAAACCAATCTTGCTGAACCATATTTGAAATCCTTGAGTTTAGGGACAGAGAAGGACACTCGGGGAAACTGTCAGTGTGCTATTCTGTGCTAAACCTTGTTTGTAGGGACAGAGAAGGACAGTGAGGGAAACTGTCAGTGTGCTATTCTGTTCTAAACCAATCTTGCTGAACCGTATTTGAAATCCTTGAGTTTAGGGACAGAGAAGGACACTCGTGGAAACTATCAGTGTGCTATTCTGTGCTAAATCTTGTTTGTAGGGACAGAGAAGGACAGTGACGGAAACTGTCAGTGTGCTATTCTGTGCTAAACCAATCTTGCTGAACCATATTTGAAATCCTTGAGTTTAGGGACAGAGAAGGACACTCGGGGAAACTGTCAGTGTGCTATTCTGTGCTAAACCCTGTTTGTAGGGACAGAGAAGGAGAGTGAGGGAATCTGTCAGTGTGCTATTCTGTGCTAAACCAATCTTGCTGAAGCATATTGCAAATCCTTGTGTTTAGGGACAGAGAAGGATAGGCAGGGGACAGTGTCAGTGTCATTGTTGCTAAGCCTCCTGCACAGTATACACCTGAAGGTAGCCCTTATTGCTGTTTTTCCCATCTCCCTGCAGGCCATCCATTAAAATGTCTGGAAGGCAAACAAGGAGAGGCAGACAGTCAGGAGGCAAAAAAAGAGGGCAAGCAGGCTCTGTGTCTGGGGGCAACAGTGCTGGTGGTGGACGCGGTGCATTGTCATCAGCACATGGCCATGGGACACGCTTGTCCTTCTTTTCGGCAGCTGGACATGTTGAGCCACATCATGCCGAAGACTTGGTAGAGTGGATGACCAAGCCCACCTCATCCTCCTCATCCTCTCTCACCCAGGCTCAGGGTACTGGCAAAGCAGCTGCCAAAGCGTCCTCTTCTCTGGTATCAATGTCATCATTAGTCAATCCTTCCTTAGACCCACCATGTCCTCCTCCTGAGGAGTCCCCCGAACTGTTTGAGCACAGTGTTGGGTACATGCTCCAGGAGGATGCCCAGCGTTTCGAAGGATCTGATGATGGTACCCAGATAGAGGAAGGCAGTAGCGTGAGAGCAGAGAGAGGGGATGCTCAAGAAGGACACCAATCTGGCAGTCATGCTCCAGCAGCTGCAGCATACTGCCAGATTGGCTCCAGTGATGAGGAGGGAGGGGATGATGAGGTCACTGACTCCCCGTGGGTGCCTAATAGGAGAGAGGAGGAGGAGGAGGATGAGGAGGAGGCACATCTCCAACGAGGCAGGATGCCCTTGGGTGGCCAGCGTATGGGCAGCACACCGACGGAATCACACCGCAGAGCTCCGCCTGTGCAGGGCGCTGCCTCTGCCCGTCATTCAAAAAGTTCTTTGGTGTGGGCCTTTATTGAGGCGAGTGCATCAGATCGCACAGCTGCTGTTTGCAACATATGTCTCAAGCGTATATCGCGTTGCCAAAACATCAGCCGCTTGGGCACCACATGCTTGATCAGACATATGTTGACCTGCCATGCAGCTCGTTGGCAAGCCTACCTTAAAGACCCACACCAAAGAACAAAGCGGACCTCTCCTTGCACCGCATCAGCTGGGATCTCCAACCCCACTATACCTTCAGTCCTCTCTGAAACCTGCACTGAGAGGAATGAAGGTGTAGAATTAGGTGTGTCACAGCCAAGTACTTGCGGCCACTCTGCTAGCAGTACACCGACGTCCGATTCTAGCAGGCAAATTTCCCTGCCCCAGCTGCTGGACCGTCGAAAGAAGTTCACTCCCAGCCATCCACATGCCCAGCGGTTGAATGCTAGCTTGGCTAAATTGCTAGCGCTTCAACTGCTGCCTTTTCAGTTGGTAGACTCGGCCCGCTTCCGTGAGTTTGTGCAATGTGCGGTTCCTCAGTGGCAGGTTCCCAAACGCCACTTTTTCTCACGGAAGGCGATTCCAGCTCTCTACAGGCATGTGGAAGGCAATGTCTTGGCCTCGCTGGACAGGGCGGTCAGCGGTAAGGTGCATATTACCGCTGACTCATGGTCCAGCAGGCATGGACAGGGACGTTACCTTTCTTTCACGGCCCATTGGGTCACTCTTTTGGCAGCTGGGAAGGATGCAGGACAAGGTGCAGTAGTGTTGGAGGTTGTTCCACCGCCACGCCTCCAAAATGCTACTACTGGTTGTGACACACCTCTCTCCTACACCCCCTCCTCTTCTTCTTCCTCCATGGCCTCTTCCTGTGCTTTGTCCTCGGAACCAGCGGTGCTCCGTAGGCGTTCAAGGGGCTACGCAAGTACGCAGGCAAAAAGATGCCATGCCGTGCTTGCGCTGGTGTGTTTGGGGGACAGGAGCCACACTGGGGCAGAGGTCCTGTCTGCTCTGCAGGGGCAGACCAAGAGGTGGTTGACGCCACGCCAGCTTAAGCCAGGAATGGTGGTTTGCGACAATGGCACCAACCTCCTCTCCGCCCTCCGACAGGGACAACTGACCCATGTGCCCTGTGTGGCTCACGTCCTTAACCTGGTGGTGCAGCGGTTCTTGGGCAGGTACCCGGGCTTACAGGATGTCCTGAGGCAGGCCAGGAAAGTCTGTGTGCATTTCCGCAGATCTTATAATGCCAGTGCTCGCCTGGCTGAGCTGCAAAAGGAGTTGAACCTGCCCAAGAACTGCCTTATATGTGACATGCCCACCAGGTGGAACTCAACGTTGGCCATGCTGCAGCGGCTGCACACGCAGCAGAGGGCCATCAATGAGTACCTGTGCGACTATGGCACCAGGACAGGGTCAGGGGAGCTCGGGTTTTTTCCACCACGCCAGTGGGGCATGATCAGGGATGCATGCACTGTCCTGGCACCATTTGAGGAGGCCACGAGGATGGTGAGCAGTGACAGTGCATGCATCAGTGACACTGTACCTCTTGTCCACCTGTTGGAGCACACGCTGCGTGGAATAATGGACAGGGCACTTGAAGCAGAACAGAGGCAGGAAGAGGAGGACTTCCTTGCCTCTCAAGGCCCCCTTTACCCAGACAGTGTTCCTTCTGTCCCACCCATCGCACAGGAAGAGGAGGAGGAGGAGGAGGAGGAGGAGGATTGTGTCAGCATGGAGGTGGAGGCTGGCACTCAGCATCATCAGCAGCAGTCTTTTAGGGATGATTTACAGTCCCAAGAAACCAGTGGACTTGTACGTGGCTGGGAGGAGGTGGCTGCGGATCATGTCGTCCTTAGTGACCCAGAGGACTCCGGACTGAATGCCTCAGCTAACCTACGCTGCATGGCCTCCCTGATCCTGCAAAGTCTGTGGAAGGATCCTCGTATTCTTCGGATCAAGGAGAGGGACCATTACTGGCTGGCCACTCTCCTTGATTCACGGTACAAGGGTAAGGTTGCGGACCTTATCTTACCGTCGCAGAGGGAGCAGAGGATGAGACAACTCCGGGAGGCCTTGCAGAAAGGTCTGTGCAACGCGTTCCCAGAGACTGGGAGGTTACAAACTCCTGGTCCTGGACAACGAGTTGCTGAGGCTTCGGGCAGTCAAAGAAGGAGCGGTGGGGAAGGTGGCCGTCTGACCGATGCGTTCAGACAATTCTTCAGTCCGCAGCCCCAAAGTATGATCGGTTCCAGCAACCATCTCCAGCGTCTGATATACATGGTGCAGGAATACCTAGGGGCAAGGTCAGACTTGGACACCTTCCCCACCGAAAATCCTCTGGCTTACTGGGTCTTGAGGATGGATCACTGGCCAGAGCTTGCACAGTATGCAATTGAGCTACTGGCCTGTCCTGCATCCAGCGTTCTTTCAGAACGCACATTCAGTGCTGCTGGAGGATTTGTCACGGATCACAGGGTGCGCCTGTCCACCGACTCGGTTGATCGACTGACTTTCATCAAGATGAACCAGTCTTGGATCACCACCAGCTACCACACACCTGATGCTGATATAACAGACTAATTGATTTTAAAATGTCACATCCCTTCAAGACTGATGCTGATGCTGACTGCCTGTGCTGTTATGTTGACTGGCTATCCTCCTCCTCCTCCTCAATGATCCGATTAATGATGATAGCTTGGAAGATCATTTTGGTTTATGGGTGCCGCCACCAGTGGCTAAGGCACAATTTTTCAGCCCCTGTTTAACAGGGGCGTGTAATTACAATTTTTGATGCAATACTTTGCAACAGGGCTCATTGCTGTGCTCCAAGTACAGTATCTGTGAGGGGTTGCAGTGTTGTGCCACCAGTGCCTAAGGCCCAATTTTTCAGCCCCTGTTCAACAGGGGCATGCAATTATAATTATTGATCTAATAATTCACAGCAGGGCCCATTGCTGCGCCCACCAAGAGTAACTGTCAGGCCTTACAGTGTTGTGTCAACACCACCACCACCACCACCAAAGGCCCAATTTTTCAGCCCCTGTTCAACAGGGGCATGCAATTATAATTATTGATCTAATAATTCACAGCAGGGCCCATTGCTGCGCCCACCAAGAGTAACTGTCAGGCCTTACAGTGTTGTGGCACCAGCACCACCATCAAAGGCCCAATTTTTACTACCACTGTTCAACAATTATATGTTATTACAATTCCTGATATAATAGTTGACAGCAGGGCGTTCCAGCACCCACCAAGAGTAACTGTGAGTGCTTACAGTGTTGTGCCAACACCAACACCTAAGGGGGCAATTTCTGCTGAGTATATACGGCAGGTCCCTACTTTCAAACATCCAACTTACAAACGACGCCTACTTGCAAACGGAAGAATACAACAGGAAGTGAGAGGAAATCTACCCCTAGGAAGGAAAATTCTCTCCTGTAAGAATTAATATGGGAGAAAGGTGTCTCCCCTCTACTGATGCTTTATCACCAATCCTTGTTTCAATAAAAACACCACATTTCAAAAACAGTTGTCATTGGGACGCAAAGTGAGGTGAAATGTTCTGAACAGGGGCACAGACAGCAAAACAAATGTTACAGGGGTGATAACCCTTCCCTATGTGTTCCAAAAAGCTTAAAAATAGATTTTTTGGCTGGAGCTACACTTAAACAATGTACGTGTTCAAAATTACAAACAGATTCTACTTAAGAACAAACCTACAGTCCCTGTCTTGTTTACACCGGTCTTGTTTACACCGCCTGTATACTGCTGTTCAGAGTATATAGGGCCTTTTTTATTTTGTGTTGCGGGGTTCCCCTTAATATCCAAACAAGACCCAAAGGGGCTGGTAATGGGCTGGGGTAGGGGGGGGGTGATGGGGTAGCTATGCCATTTTTCTTAAAGATTTTCATCCATATTACCGGGACCAGACATTACATTAAAGCCGCAAGCAGTTTTAAATGGCTTTTTTTTCCTTTAGAAATGTAATTTTGTGCAGGGACAGTTCTAAACACGGGAAACACGTGGCACTTCACAGGCATACTTTAGACACCCCCCAGGTACAATATTTAAAGGAATATTTGACCTTTTTTTTTCACTTTATGCATCATTAAAATGACTGCTCCCGAAAAACGGCCGTTTTTAAAACTTCTTTTTGCATTGATACATGTCCCCTGGTGCAGAACCCGGGTTCCCAAACTCTGTTTAGGACAATAACATGGATAATAGTTGTTATAATGAATGGGAAGTTCCCCCAGTAGGGTTTTTAGGCAGCTCGATTCAAAAATGGATGACAATGTATGTACAAAAATGGATTTATTAAAATTCAAAGGAAATGGGTGGTACAGATTTAAGATATGAGTTCTGGTAACATGTCATTGAACACAATTGCAAACACTGAAAGTGGTCATACAGTTTAACACAATTGTATGTGAAACTATGTAACACTTCCTAACGCGTTTCGACCCTTTTCATGGGTCTTCTTCAGAGGTTTCGGTGTTGCTGTAAAAAGGTTGTATAGAGCAAGCATCAAATATTTTCACCAATTTTTACAAAATTTAAAAATATATAAGTAACATAGTCACCAATTTATCGTGTGTAGACACTGAACATTTTTACCAAGGTTTCCAACAGGAGATGCCCCAGGGTCCCAGAACACCCTCCTGGTCGTGTGGATTCCCCACGCACTGGAATAACGCCGGAGGGGACTGCAGTTTACAAGAATTCACCATGTAGGATAAGGATCCCCAAACGGAGGGGGGAAAAGGAGCCCCAGGAAAGGGGCTGACACCTGCAGCGGAGCATTTAAAGCATGATTACACAATGCTTGGCAATATATCATTTAAATAGTGAGACATATAAAACTTTAAAATGTTGAGCAGACAAAGTTATACATCCTCTCAATAGGGTATGTCATCTCAGTTATTCAATTATTTATTGTTATCTTTATGTATGTAAGTTTATTGATTGATATATAAATCAATCAATAGTATTTGTGATTTACATTGTCTTTCAGGTGACGCTGTGACAAAAAATAATGTGTGTGATGATCAATGTGATGGAATAATGAAGTAACAGATACAAATTGACGTGAAAAATTGTGTAGTGGAAGTGTCAAATTAAACTAGTGCATGTTATAAAGGCTAATGAGTCCCCCCACCCTGACTATTCTTACCCTTTAATCCAGAAATACCCTAATTAATGTGTGACTTATAAACCCCTAATATGGCTCCCTAAGGGAGTCATATCTAACGTGTATCACACATGGTGGTCCTCCCCGTAAACAGTTTTGTTCCCCCCCCCCCCCACACACAAAAAAAAACACATGACCCCCCCCTTCCCCTGCCCCCCCCCTTTCCCCCCCAAAAGGACCCTCCACCCCATAGAAAACGAAACCCACCCTCCACAGTAAAGATGAAACAGGTTATCCATGGGTCAGTGGAAAGTGATAGACTAATAAAATGTTGAAAAAGTTTTAAGAGTGTTACCTTATGGTATAAATGTGTGGCAATCCAAATGGAAACAGAGTCTGCACTGGAATACTCCTTCAAATGGGAGATTCAATTACAATATGTAATAGTGGTTCTATAAGAAATATAGTCAACATTTTAAGTTTTGTTTAAAGAATATAGTTACACAGGAAAATAATAAATATTTATAATAGAAGATTTTAAATTGTAATGATGTGCTTACCCAGGAGGATCGTTTGTCTGCTCACACTGAGATGCAAGAGGTCATCTGAATGATTGCTCTGCACTCAGGGTTTATATGGTGAGTATTTGATTGTTAAATTGGTTGCCAGCCCCGCAGCCTGGGGTCCTCCCCCACCTGAAGGTTCCCACCCCACCATCGAGGCCATTCTGCCGCAATTGCGGCATTCCATTGGTGAATTCCTCGGCGTCTGTGAGGGACATGTGTCTCCGACCGCCGCCGTTACTTCCGCCGTAATCACGTGGTATGATGACGTCACGCGCACGCACGACGTGAACGTGCATGCGCGGAACGTACATCAATACCCGGAAGTGATCGCAGATGCCGCCCAGCAGACGGATTCCTCACTGATGTGGACAGACCTGCTGCCACCTGTGGGAGTGTTGGAGAGGCACAGGGCCCTGCGTCTCTCCTCCCCTGCTGGGGAAACCGCAGACTCCACATCGGCGAATCCAGTATGCAAGTCACAAACGGTCAAGGGGTGTGAGGGAGCAATCCGGGACAGCTGATGGAACAAAGAAAGAAAGAAAGAAAGGAAAAGGAAAGAATAACATTACCATACATGGTTATATTAATAAACATACATATATTTATTCATCTAGTATTTTCTAAAAAGACATTTGACAGTATGCTGGAAAATGGTGATTCAAATCTGACAATTACACGGCATGATTATGGAGACATTGAGATGTAGTCCCCATAAGGGGGAAAAAAGGGAGAGAAGGAAGGAAGCGGCAGGAAGAGGGAAGAGAGAGGAGTGTAAATTGTTAATTTTAGGATTAATTACAATCCTATTGTATTTTGCCAGAGGCAAAACCTTTCAAAAAAGGAGCAAAGGATAAGAAATCATTTAGCCCTGGAGATATGGTAGCCTGCAGTCTAAAGATCCACCTTTGTTCATGTTGGAGCAAAGTTTTGTTCCAATCCCCTCCTCTTTCAGGAATATGCATGCGATCAAGTGCAACAAAGGAAACTTTGGGCATTTTGTAATCATGTTTTAGTACGGCGTGTCTTCCAATGGGAAGGTAACGGTTACCAATCTCCATACTATAGATGTGTTTGGACACCCGCCGCCAAAATTCTTGTTTCGTCTTTCCCACATAAAACGCTCCGCACTCACACTCCATCAAATATACCACGCCACGCGTTTGGCAATTGGTAAAGTGTGAGGGCTTAAATGTCTCTCCGTTAGGAAGGCGGAATGTTTTTTCCTTCCGCATGAGTGGGCAGTCTGAACAATGTCCACACGGAAAGGTACCAAGGGCTGGACAGTGATACTTTGTTTGTCAAAAGTCATTGTAAATTTTAAATTGTAATCGTTTTGGTTTAAACTATTGAAAAAACGTATAAGGGTGTCCATCTGGTCCCTCCCAGACGACGAGGACGTCGTCGATATATCGTCGCCACACCTTGATGTGGTTCACATATTCGACGAGGTCCTCGTCACCGAGGAGGTGTTCCTCCCACTCCCCCAGGTACAAATTGGCGTAGGATGGGGCGCAGCATGTCCCCATTGCCACGCCCTGTACCTGGAGGAAGTGGGAGTCGTTGAAGGAAAAAAAGTTGTGATAAAGTATGTATTGCAGGCCGTCGAGCAAAAAGCCACCCAGACCCCGATCATGAAGGGTGCCCCGGTCGAGGAACCCCCGCACAGCAGCAAGACCCCTGGAATGTGGAATGCTGCTGTATAAGGCCTCGACATCGATGGCAACCAAGATCGATGAGTCTGAAATGGCGAGTCCCTCGACGATCTGCAGGAGGTGAATCGTGTCTTTTACAAAGGATGGAAGGGATAAGACATATGGTTGCAGATATGTGTCAATGACACGACTTAAGTTTTTCCCAATATGGAACAAATAGGTAGCACATGCAAAACCGAATGGGAAGCCAATCTTAAACAGTGTTCACAAGAGATGATGGTCATTTTGTCTCGTGAATACAATAGACAGATTACTGTCCTAGACATTGAAATTAACAATTTAGAAACTGCCTTATTACCTCATGCTCAACATGTGCTGTATTTGGAGCTGCAAGCTAATCTCAAAGAGAGTCTGCTAGCCCACAATAAAGGCATCTTGCAGGATAAAGAAATCAAATTTTGGCGCGACAAAGTCGCTTTTTCAGAGGAACGTGCGTATAGATGGAATACCAACAATCCTCAACTGTATAAGAAAAGTCTGAAACGTGACCAACCTAGTACTTCTTTAATATTGTCTAAGTCCAAAACCCTATCCCAGCCTCACTCGGGTCGAGGTTCTCACCTCCCCCAGACAGGCAAGGAAAACAAAAACAAAAAAAGGAATCGCACCAATAGAGGATCGGTAGAGCAAGACAGCAAAAAACGAATAGTTGATACCAATCCTGAGTCTGGTTGTAATACAACAACCAAAGAAGCCATGAGTGAGTCGGATTTGTGTCTGTCTGACACACCAAGCAATACATGTACTACTACCTCACTACCAAGTTCTTCTAAATCAAATTCATATAGACCTTTAAACTCCACACGGGAACCTGGCTCCCCCTCAATGCCCAGGAGAGGGCAGGGCCTGAAAGGCCTGGATCCCTTTGTCGTACGGATGGAACCCAACAGCTAAGTGTCATAAACTTATCACAACATGTACTAACTGACGATGAGACTCAGGTTCTGTCCCGTGGACTAACGTTCTGTCCGGAGGAGAACTTTGATCTCTTCGGAGTTATTACAGATTTACATCTGTTTGCACGTAAGCTACTATTTAAATGCATGTATTTTAAGAATGACTCTGAGGAAGATACAACGGACTATTCTAATTATAGTATGAGGGAGTTTAAGGCACTAAGAGATTTAACTCTATTATACCAAGAAAACAACTGCGTTGACCTAATTGATCAAATTGATCTGGACGCATTACTTAATGACGCCAAAAATTTTACAACAGGTCCCAAAAAAATCTTTAAAAAACCCTCTCAAAAGTTCCCTCCCCTCAATACTAATCCAAACATACTAACTTTCATCAATCAAACTATGCGTGATCTTAGTAAACTACCTCATATTAGAAAAAGCTCTCGAAACCTCTCGGCAGAGGAGGAGTCAGCCCTGGCTTCCCTATGTAAAAATACGGAAGTAGTAGTGAAACCCTCCGATAAAGGGGGAAATGTTGTCCTTATGGACAACAGTGACTATACAATGATGTGTGAACATATTCTAGACAACAAAGAATGGTATCAAACCATCTCTACTCAATGTATTGAGAAGTACTACAGTGATTTCTATTCACTAGTAGACCAAGCCTTTATAAATAAAATCATATCTAAAGATCTACACAAATTTGTTAGAATTAAACATCCAAAAATAGCAACTTTTTACTGCTTACCGAAAATCCATAAGCAACAGATTCCTCCACCCGGACGACCCATAGTCTCCGGGAATGGATCCATCTCAGAAAACTTAAGTCGTGTCATTGACACATATCTGCAACCATATGTCTTATCCCTTCCATCCTTTGTAAAAGACACGATTCACCTCCTGCAGATCGTCGAGGGACTCGCCATTTCAGACTCATCGATCTTGGTTGCCATCGATGTCGAGGCCTTATACAGCAGCATTCCACATTCCAGGGGTCTTGCTGCTGTGCGGGGGTTCCTCGACCGGGGCACCCTTCATGATCGGGGTCTGGGTGGCTTTTTGCTCGACGGCCTGCAATACATACTTTATCACAACTTTTTTTCCTTCAACGACTCCCACTTCCTCCAGGTACAGGGCGTGGCAATGGGGACATGCTGCGCCCCATCCTACGCCAATTTGTACCTGGGGGAGTGGGAGGAACACCTCCTCGGTGACGAGGACCTCGTCGAATATGTGAACCACATCAAGGTGTGGCGACGATATATCGACGACGTCCTCGTCGTCTGGGAGGGACCAGATGGACACCCTTATACGTTTTTTCAATCGTTTAAACCAAAACGATTATAATTTAAAATTTACAATGACTTTTGACAAACAAAGTATCACCTTCTTGGACGTTCGACTTTTCATTGATCCAGAGAGATGTTTATGCAGCACCCTGTTTCGGAAAAGTACTGCCGGAAACACGGTGCTGCATGCTCACAGTTTTCACCCGACACCCTTGAAAAACTCTATACCCTATGGACAATATTTGCGCCTTTGGCGCAACTGTTCAAACAATACTCTCTTTTATGAAGAAGCGGGACAACTCCAAGTGAGACTTCTGGCAAGAGGTTATAGTAGGTCATGCCTACGCAAAGCCTACAACAAAGCCATAGCTAAATCTAGACCAGAACTCTTGTTTCATAAAAAAAAACATGGTGACTACAATTCAGAACAGATTGGAATCATTATGCGTTTCTCACGACAGCACCATGCCATAAGAGACATAATCAATAAACATTGGACGATACTTACCGATGATCCCAAACTTAACAGATTTATTTCAGACCATCCCTCCATCATATACAAACGTGCAACCTCTGTCAAAGACCTTTTGGTCCAGAGTGAGTACAAAAATGCTCAAAAAAGAGAGGCGCACTGTCCAGCCCTTGGTACCTTTCCGTGTGGACATTGTTCAGACTGCCCACTCATGCGGAAGGAAAAAACATTCCGCCTTCCTAACGGAGAGACATTTAAGCCCTCACACTTTACCAATTGCCAAACGCGTGGCGTGGTATATTTGATGGAGTGTGAGTGCGGAGCGTTTTATGTGGGAAAGACGAAACAAGAATTTTGGCGGCGGGTGTCCAAACACATCTATAGTATGGAGATTGGTAACCGTTACCTTCCCATTGGAAGACACGCCGTACTAAAACATGATTACAAAATGCCCAAAGTTTCCTTTGTTGCACTTGATCGCATGCATATTCCTGAAAGAGGAGGGGATTGGAACAAAACTTTGCTCCAACATGAACAAAGGTGGATCTTTAGACTGCAGGCTACCATATCTCCAGGGCTAAATGATTTCTTATCCTTTGCTCCTTTTTTGAAAGGTTTTGCCTCTGGCAAAACACAATAGGATTGTAATTAATCCTAAAATTAACAATTTACACTCCTCTCTCTTCCCTCTTCCTGCCGCTTCCTTCCTTCTCTCCCTTTTTTCCCCCTTATGGGGACTACATCTCAATGTCTCCATAATCATGCCGTGTAATTGTCAGATTTGAATCACCATTTTCCAGCATACTGTCAAATGTCTTTTTAGAAAATACTAGATGAATAAATATATGTATGTTTATTAATATAACCATGTATGGTAATGTTATTCTTTCCTTTTCCTTTCTTTCTTTCTTTCTTTGTTCCATCAGCTGTCCCGGATTGCTCCCTCACACCCCTTGACCGTTTGTGACTTGCATACTGGATTCGCCGATGTGGAGTCTGCGGTTTCCCCAGCAGGGGAGGAGAGACGCAGGGCCCTGTGCCTCTCCAACACTCCCACAGGTGGCAGCAGGTCTGTCCACATCAGTGAGGAATCCGTCTGCTGGGCGGCATCTGCGATCACTTCCGGGTATTGATGTACGTTCCGCGCATGCGCGGTCACGTCGTGCGTGCGCGTGACGTCATCATACCACGTGATTACGGCGGAAGTAACGGCGGCGGTCGGAGACACATGTCCCTCACAGACGCCGAGGAATTCACCAATGGAATGCCGCAATTGCGGCAGAATGGCCTCGATGGTGGGGTGGGAACCTTCAGGTGGGGGAGGACCCCAGGCTGCGGGGCTGGCAACCAATTTAACAATCAAATACTCACCATATAAACCCTGAGTGCAGAGCAATCATTCAGACGACCTCTTGCATCTCAGTGTGAGCAGACAAACGATCCTCCTGGGTAAGCACATCATTACAATTTAAAATCTTCTATTATAAATATTTATTATTTTCCTGTGTAACTATATTCTTTAAACAAAACTTAAAATGTTGACTATATTTCTTATAGAACCACTATTACATATTGTAATTGAATCTCCCATTTGAAGGAGTATTCCAGTGCAGACTCTGTTTCCATTTGGATTGCCACACATTTATACCATAAGGTAACACTCTTAAAACTTTTTCAACATTTTATTAGTCTATCACTTTCCACTGACCCATGGATAACCTGTTTCATCTCTACTGTGGAGGGTGGGTTTCGTTTTCTATGGGGTGGAGGGTCCTTTTGGGGGGGAAAGGGGGGGGGCAGGGGAAGGGGGGGGTCATGTGGTTTTTTTTTGTTTTTTTTTGTGTGGGGGGGGGGAACAAAACTGTTTACGGGGAGGACCACCATGTGTGATACACGTTAGATATGACTCCCTTAGGGAGCCATATTAGGGGTTTATAAGTCACACATTAATTAGGGTATTTCTGGATTAAAGGGTAAGAATAGTCAGGGTGGGGGGACTCATTAGCCTTTATAACATGCACTAGTTTAATTTGACACTTCCACTACACAATTTTTCACGTCAATTTGTATCTGTTACTTCATTATTCCATCACATTGATCATCACACACATTATTTTTTGTCACAGCGTCACCTGAAAGACAATGTAAATCACAAATACTATTGATTGATTTATATATCAATCAATAAACTTACATACATAAAGATAACAATAAATAATTGAATAACTGAGATGACATACCCTATTGAGAGGATGTATAACTTTGTCTGCTCAACATTTTAAAGTTTTATATGTCTCACTATTTAAATGATATATTGCCAAGCATTGTGTAATCATGCTTTAAATGCTCCGCTGCAGGTGTCAGCCCCTTTCCTGGGGCTCCTTTTCCCCCCTCCGTTTGGGGATCCTTATCCTACATGGTGAATTCTTGTAAACTGCAGTCCCCTCCGGCGTTATTCCAGTGCGTGGGGAATCCACATGACCAGGAGGGTGTTCTGGGACCCTGGGGCATCTCCTGTTGGAAACCTTGGTAAAAATGTTCAGTGTCTACACACGATAAATTGGTGACTATGTTACTTATATATTTTTAAATTTTGTAAAAATTGGTGAAAATATTTGATGCTTACTCTATACAACCTTTTTACAGCAACACCGAAACCTCTGAAGAAGACCCATGAAAAGGGTCGAAACGCGTTAGGAAGTGTTACATAGTTTCACATACAATTGTGTTAAACTGTATGACCACTTTCAGTGTTTGCAATTGTGTTCAATGACATGTTACCAGAACCCATATCTTAAATCTGTACCACCCATTTCCTTAGAATTTTAATAAATCCATTTTTGTACATACATTGTCATCCATTTTTGAATCGAGCTGCCTAAAAACCCTACTGGGGGAACTTCCCATTCTTCAGACTATTGGGGTGAGCAGCAATATCCCTCTCATATTGTGTCCTTTCCATTCCACATAAATAGTTGTTATAATTAGCACTTTAGAATTCGAACGTTCGCATCCATTGTATTTAATAGGGTTCTAATGTTCGTGCGAACTTTCGGTCCGTTCGCGGGTTCTGGTGCGAACCGAACCCGGGGGTGTTCGGCTCATCCCTAGTGGACACTAAAATTGGGAGCTTGAGAGAAGGCCAACATTTCTGAGCACAATCTGATGCTGGCCTCCCAGAGGTCAGGAACAGCAGCAGGCAGGGCCGATCCGCCCTATACGCTTGCTACGCAAGCTGCGTAGGGCCCCAAGTAATTACTACGGGCCCCCGAATCTTCGCCGCCGCTGCCGCTAGAGGTCCGCGGGCCGGGCGGAGACAATGTCTCCGCCGGCCGCCATTTTCTTGTAGACCAAGAGGAGGGTCAGGGTGGCTGCCAATAGGAATTGAGCTGCGGCACCGCCCACCTCCCGCCCCGCTGATGTCTGTCTGTGTGTGAGTGAAATGTGGGAAGGGGCGGGGGTGTGCGGCGGCGCCGCAGCTTAATTCCTATTGCCAGCCACCCGGCCGGCTCCTCCTTTGTCCCCTCTGCGTAATGGCGGCGGAGAGAGTCTCTGCTGCAGGGGCATTACACCTGGTGTAAGGGGGGCCTCCACTGGGAATGCCTGGTGTAAGGGGGGCCTCCACTGGGAATGCCTGATGTAAGGGGGGCCTCCACTGGGAATGCCTGATGTAAGGGGGGCCTCCACTGGGAATGCCTGATGTAAGGGGGGCCTCCGCTGGGAATGCCTGGTGTAAGGGGGGCCTCCGCTGAGGAGGCCTGGTGTAAGGGGGGCCTCCGCTGGGAATGCCTGGTGTAAGGGGGGCCTCCGCTGGGAATGCCTGGTGTAAGGGGGGCCTCCGCTGGGGAGGCCTGGTGTAAGGGGGGCCTCCGCTGGGGAGGCCTGGTGTAAGGGGGGCCTCCGCTGGGGAGGCCTGGTGTAAGGGGGGCCTCCGCTGGGAATGCCTGATGTAAGGGGGGCCTCCGCTGGGAATGCCTGGTGTAAGGGGGGCCTCCGCTGAGGAGGCCTGGTGTAAGGGGGGCCTCCGCTGGGAATGCCTGGTGTAAGGGGGGCCTCCGCTGGGAATGCCTGGTGTAAGGGGGGCCTACGCTGGGGAGGCCTGGTGTAAGGGGGGCCTCCGCTGGGGAGGCCTGGTGTAAGGGGGACCTCCGCTAGGGAGGCCTGGTGTAAGGGGGGCCTCCGCTGGGAAGGCCTGGTGTAAGGGGGGCCTCCGCTGGGAAGGCCTGGTGTAAGGGGGGCCTCCGCTGGGAAGGCCTGGTGTAAGGGGGACTCCGCTGGGAAGGTCTGGTGTAAGGGGGGCCTCCGCTGGGAAGGCCTGGTGTAAGGGGGGCCTCAGCTGGGAATGCCTGGTGTAAGGGGGGCCTCCGCTGGGGAGGCCTGGTGTAAGGGGGGCCTCCGCTGGGAATGCCTGGTGTAAAGGGGGCCTCCGCTGGGAATGCCTGGTGTAAGGGGGGCCTCCGCTGGGAATGCCTGGTGTAAGGGGGTCCTCCGCTAGGGAGGCCTGGTGTAAGGGGGGCCTCCACTGGGGAGGCCTGGTGTAAGGGGGGCCTCCACTGGGAATGCCTGGTGTAAGGGGGGCCTCCGTTGGGAATGCCTGGTGTAAGGGGGGCCTCCGCTGGGAATGCCTGGTGTAAGGGGGGCCTCTGTTGGGGAGGCCTGGTGTAAGAGGGACCTCAACTGGGAAGGCCTGGTGTAAGGGGGGCCTCCGCTGGGAAGGCCTGGTGTAAGGGGGGCCTCCGCTGGGAAGGCCTGGTGTAAGGGGGGCCTCCGCTGGGAAGGCCTGGTGTAAGGGGGGCCTCCGCTGGGAAGGCCTGGTGTAAGGGGGGCCTCTGCTGGGAAGGCCTGGTGTAAGGGGGGCCTCTGCTGGGAAGGCCTGGTGTAAGGGGGGCCTCCGCTGGGAAGGCCTTGTGTAAGGGGGGACTCTACTGGGAATGCCTGGTGTAAGGAGGGACTCCGCTGGGAAGGCCTGGTGTAAGGGTGGCCTCCGCTGGGAAGGCCTGTTGTAAGGGGGGCCTCCGCTGGGAAGGCCTGGTGTAAGGGGGGCCTCCGCTGGGAATGCCTGGTGTAAGGGGGGCCTCCGCTGGGAATGCCTGGTGTAAGGGGGGACTCTACTGGGAATGCCTGGTGTAAGGAGGGACTCTACTGGGAATGCCTGGTGTAAGGAGGGACTCTACTGGGAATGCCTGGTGTAAGGAGGGACTCTACAGGGAATGCCTGATATAAGGAGGAACTCTACTGGGAATGCCTGGTGTAAGGGGGACTCCGCTGGGAATGCCTGGTGTAAGGAGGGACTCGGGGCTTTCACTGATTCTGCATTATGGTGAGTTGAATAATTTCATTCTATATTACAATGTAATAATAGAAATAATGCGCTTCAGTCATCCTGACACCATAACAACCATGGTGCCGGGATGATTGAAGCGCCGACAAAAGGTGTTTGGAGTATCTTTATCTGCTGATTTGTTAAACTTTCTGGAATACACACATTTCTATTGTGGTGTAGGATCTGGGCCTGCTGTCCCTCCACCCCTCTTTCTTTCTTTCTCTCCCTCTCTCTTTCTTTCTCTCTTTCTCTCTCCATCCCTCATTCATCTCCGACTCTAACCACACCCCCTCAGAGCCACGCCCACGTAAGCCACGCCCACTATTCCACATAAACCACACACATTTTTTGCCACCGTAAAGGGCCCCTTAGCAGAATTTTGCTTAGGGCCCCAGGGAGGTCAGGATCGGCACTGGCAGCAGGTGAGATATATGTCCCAAGTCTGTGGTACTACAACAGGCTGCCTTCTGTCTGACCACAATGAAGCAAGGCCATCACTTCCTCGTCTTCCTGGCAACCTTCCCTGCAACCTTCCCTGAAGCCTTCTCTGCAGCCTTCCTTCTTTGTGTGGCTGGAGGCTGGGCCGCTGGAGGGGTACTCCTGTCAGGAGGAGGAGGAGGTGGAGGAGAAGGGGATGGGGCAGAAGAAGAAGGTGGAGGTGGAGGAGAAGGGGGTGGGGCAGAAGAAGAAGGCGGAGGTGGAGGAGGAGGTTGAGGAGAAGGGGGTGGGGCAAAAGAAGAAGGTGGAGGTGGAGGAGGAGGTTGAGGTTGGGACAGTTGTGCCACCTCACAAATTGCGGTATTGGGGGTAATTTTTTCCATCACCCCCTTGTTCAGCAAGGTGATGAGCAGGGGCTCGCATAGGAGGCGTTGCTCCATGCTCATCACCTTGAACTTTGCCTCCACTAGGCCGGCAATGGCCTCTTCAGGGGATGTGGGCTCCTTGAGGGTGGCATGGGCCTCTCGAATAAGGGCCATTGCTGCCTCACTGGTGGTCCTGTCCCTCCTGCTTCTTTTGGGAAGTCGGATGGGAGGCACCTGTGATCTGGTGCTTCTCCTTTGCCCTGCCACCTCCTGGCTGCCACTGGGCCCTGCCAACTCCTGGTTGCCACTGGGCCCTGCCACCTCCTGCCTGCCACTGGGCCCTGCCTCCTCCTGCCTGACAGTTTCCAGACCCTCCTCCTGGCTGATTTCATCCTGTGTATGAAAAAGGGACATAGTTTAATATGTTGGTTTAATCTTTGCATCCAAATTTCAGATCATAATTGAAGCAATTCGAATGTAAATCCAGAAATCATTTTGACAAATTTACAACTACATCAGATTGACTATTTTGCACCCAATTTAGGCCAGACTAATGTCTAGAGATCTTGATTTAACTTGTGGAACCCAAAATAGTTTATGTTTGTCATCTTGACATATTTGTCAAACATTAATTTTATCCCAATACATTTTCTCTAAATACTATACCTGGTTCTAGATGGCCAAATCAGGTTCATCCAGGATGGCTGCCTCCTCTTGCTCCAGAGAAGGCTCAGGTTGGCTGCAGGGAAGTCTGGGGGGAAGAGTGGATAGTGATGGCCTTGCCTCAATGTGGTCATCCAGAAAGGACATCCTGCTGTAGTACCACAAATTGGGGACATAAACATCATCTGCTGCTGCTCCTGACCTCTGAGAAGCCAGGACCTTAGAGCGTTCATTCCTGTATGTGCCTCTCAAGCTCCCAATTTTAGTGTCCACCTGTTTTGCTGTGGTTGTGGGCACCTTGGTATGCACAAATGGGAGCAGGGTCTCCAGCGCTGCTTTTCTCACCCCTTTTTTTTGTGTATGGGGTTTTTGGTCTCCCACAGAGCGGGCAGCTCCCTTACCCGGTCTATAAATTCCGCCAGGAATTCTTTGTCGCTAATAAAGACTGTCATATTGTATCTGCAAGTAAAATAAATAATATATAACTAATGTGAGGCACACAGTCTAACCTCCTTAAAATCGTAGTCACCATATATATCCCACAACATTGTCCAGACAGTATAGGCCAACAATTTGTCAAAGTCACAAAATCACATACCTTCGTTCGCACGTCCATCACTTGAACTCCTCTCTCCGCACACCGAACGTACTATAGTCACATGTGTGTTTGCTATATATGCACCACGCATGCGTCAAACTACGTACACGTCGCCCGCCCAAGACGTTCTAACTAACATCTTTTCCCCGCCCCTTCTCTTTCGGCGCGCAGACAGATATGGCGGATTTACAGCAGGTGTCTGATAATTCCTCAAATAACGAGGAGGAGACAAGCCCGGAGACTGAGGAAACGTCATGACCAGGGAGGAGATTCAAGGCATCTAATATGTCTTTTGCGGGGATGGCGGAGATGGTGGACATCTTGCTCAAGTCTGATTATGACGCAAAGCATGGGCCTTATAGCAAACCTAATAGAAGGAAGGCTAAAATCCTGAAGAAAGTCGTGAAGAGTCTGAAGAAGAATTTCAGGGTGAAATGCTCAAATGAGCAGCTCAGAAAGAGGTGGTCAGACCTCAAACTGAGGGAGCCAGAGCAGTTAAGGAGCATTAAGAGAATGCTAGCAAAAAGTAAGTAAAATGTACACTTTTCTGCTATTAATGTTTTTCTCAAATTACATGTTGCTCCTTTTTTTTTATTTTTCATATTGGACTCCCTTCCAAAATTTCCTATTTTGAACTTGGTTTGGCACAGTAATCGTTCGTTACGTTACAGACACTTCGTTCGGCCACTATCCGCTGTTTTGGCTTATTTTACAGCCACAAAAGTAATTAGACATCTGCCTGTTTTTTACAAATTGTTGTTCCTAAATTTTGGGCTAGATGATGTGTTTATAAAGAGAATGAAATGCAAACTTTAATCAGTGTAAAGGAGAGGACACTCAGCAGCTGGTACCACATCTGTACTTTGGAGCACTATAGTGTGTGCCACCAGAACCGCCTTTTTTGGGTGTCCCACACAGGTGCATCAGTGAATTTTTGTGGTGCCTCCATGTCTACAAATTTACATCCAAAAGGTGAATACTAAACATATTTTTGGTTCCAAATAATGCATTCATCTTTAAATTCCGCACAAACACACACTTGTACCCCACTTCCAAACAATTTAGCCTGTTTTTATTTTTCATAGAGAATTTCAGTGTGATAAATAGACCTTTTGTTTGATTCTCATAGGGGAGAGAAGGCTGGGAGGAGAACACTCCAGGGAGCACAGGAACCCCACAGCTTCACAACAACCGCAAACTCCCAAAGACCCACAACCGAAGGATGTTGAGGAAGTTGAGGTGGAGGAAGGAGAAGTGCAGGAAGGAGAGGTGGATGACGTTGTGGAACTGGTCACCACAACAGGTCAGTATCTGTCACCACAGCTTCAGGTAAGAGATGTAGGCCTGCAGAGTTATAATACCTTTTTTTTTTTTTTTTTACGGGATGTAAATGTTGTGGTGAAGGATAATACACGTTTCTCTGCTGACAGTGCCCTCCGAATAATACAGCAAGTGATGGAATGTAGCACGGAACTGGACAGAATTAAACAAAGAATTCATGTGATGGATCAAACATTTAAAGACATTCTAGATGTATTGGGGAGAATCGAATAAGGCAACCAAACCCCCATTTTTGTTTCAGGAATGACTGTTCTTCAACCTTTTAAACTCTTTTTGACAATCAAACCAGCCAAAAATTGAATATGCACACAGTGTGTCAACATGTGCTATCTGCCATCAGGGGATATCCATTTATGTCTTTTGGGGGTGCAACCCCTTCCTCGTACCTAAAGTAGGTGAACTGAGGAAGGGGTTGCACCCCCAAAACACGTCCATTGATCACCCCTGATGGCAGATAGCACATTTTGACAATAGGGATCAGGAGTCTAAAATCCCTATTGAAAATGACTACAAAATGTGTGCATATTCAATTTTTGGCTGGGCAAGGGGTGGCAAGACCCCATATTAGGACGGGCACATAGAGACATAGTTTGTGTAAGTGAATGTCTCAGATTGCTCAGAGATATCCAATGTTGTACTTTTTGGAATGCAACTGTTGTTTTTGTATTTTCCTAAGAAAAGAATGGGCGGTTTGTGGCCAGGCAAAAAAAACAAAAAAACATGTGTGTGAATGTGCACAGAGTAAAATGTTTGAACACAAACAACGTGTAGCTTCTTTTTCCAATACGCTCTAACCTTTTTGTGTTTTTTTTAAGGTTGCATAGTGAAATGGTTGTTATTTACTAAAGGAAAATACACTTGGCACTACAAATGCACTAAGACAAACTAAGAGACAGGAAACAAACAAAAGTTAAAAGTTTAAATCAGATTTTTATTTAGCTTGTTCTCCATGAATCTTTAGGCATAGCCTGGCATAGAAATTGCCCCCCTACCCGTGAAATATTGCATATATTTCTCCCGAACCTCACGGGCATTTTGGGGGGGGCAAGCCAGGACGGGCAGATTCAAGGCCCGGCAGGGGATTTGCAGATGAAAGTCCAGCCTCAGGCAATACTGTGGCCATATAAGAAGTGGATTTTCTGCTGAGAAAGTTGTGTAGCACACAGCAGCATAAAACTACATAGTTTATTTTGTAGTCCGCCAAGTGGATGGAAGTCATAAAAATGTGGAACCGGCTGGCCATTATGCCGAAGGCATTTTCAACGACTCTTCGGCCCCTGGCCAGCCGGTAATTGAACACCCTCTTCTCTGGGGTCAGGGTCCTCTGAGGAAATGGCCTCATAAGCTGCGGTCCGAGTCCGAAGGCTTCATCAGCCAAAAAAACAAAGGGGAGTCTTTCAACATTCCCTGCATCCGGTGGCAATGCAAGGTCGTCACTCTGGAGATGGAGGGCAAACTCCGTCTGGATGAAGGATCCCCCATTGGACATCCGGCCATTCTTCCCTACATCAACATAGAGGAATTCATACCGTGCTGACACCACCGCCATCAGCACAATGCTATGAACCCCTTGTAATTGAAGTAGTAGGACCCAGAACGGGGTGGCGGCATGATGCGGACGTGCTTCCCGTCTATGGCACCACCGCAGTTGGGGAAGTCCCACCGCGTGGCAAACTCCGATGCCACAGTCTGCCATTCCTGTGGCGTGGAAGGAAGCTGGGGAGTCAAACAAGATGAAAGAAAATTAGAATTTTAAAATATTACATTACAAGGAGATTATAAGAAAAAACATTAGAGGCCAACATCAATCAAATTCTCCGTTTATTAATGTGTTTTTAAGAAGTATAATGGAAGGCTCATGTTTCATATTCATCACCCCCTCTGATGGTCCATTAAAAAAATATTTTGGGGGGGGGGTAGATGTGTTTGGCCACAGGATAGCATTGCAGTGGCGGTGCGTCCAGATTGGGCGCTGGAGCACTGCCCCCTCTCTCCTGTGCCCGTCACTCCGAACAATACATCGGTTCATGCCTTGCATTAACCTATGTATTGTCAATGCCGCCCACTATTCAGGGGGATGGCCCCCTGTTAAGCGACCAACATATGAATAACTGCAGCATTTATGGGGTGAAAATTGCATATCAGAAACAGGGAGGCAAATAGGCTTGCACATTACAGCCTGAGGGATGTAATTGGCTTCATAAAAGTTAAATAGGTGACGCAGGGGGGGGGGGGACATTCCTTGGGTAAACACTGACAGACTGCTCTGCCAATCATGTTCACCAAGTCTGTTTAATGGTAACATGATTGGCTGATGCAACATCAAGGGCAGGAGAAGACATCAAGGACAGAAGAAGGATGGCGCTGACCACAAGAAGGTAAGTGCAGAGCTGGGGGGAAAATGGCTGCATTGGAGGGAACAAAATGGCTGCATTGGAGGGGGCAACTGGGGGCGTTTAATAGGCACAGTCGCAAAAAAGGAGGAAGTTTAGTTCCTAAATTGGGGTTGGACCCCCAAACATTTTGAGCACCAGGCGCCCCTGCTGGAAAGGTTAGTGAAGTGAAATATGCATGGAGGAGAAAAAAGGGGCAATCTAAAGCTTCCAGCATGCATGGGGACAAAGGGGACATTCTCAGCATATTACAATCATGGTAATTAGGGAAGGATGAAAGAAATACAAGACATTAGCATACATGAAATACATAAAATGTGATGTTAAAGGAGAAAACTTACCCTAATATAGTCCTCCTGCAGGACTTGTATAATGGCAGAACAGGTGTCTGGGATTATGAGGCCCAAAGCCTGGGGGGAGATGCCTGTCGTGAACTTCAAGTCCTGCAGACTTCTCCCTGTCGCCAGATAACGTAACGTGGCGATGAGCCTCTGCTCAGCACTGATGGCTTCCCGCATAACGGTGTCCTTCCTGGTAATGTAGGGGGACTCCAAAGCCAACAGTTCCTGAAAAACGGGGTCAGACATCCGCAGAAAATTCCTGTAGTCCTCAGGATTATTCTCAACGATCTCCCGCAGTAGAGGCATATGGCAGAATTGGTCCCGCTGGAGCAACCAATTCTTGGTCCATGAACTCCTCCTCACACCGTTCATGGACTGGTCTTGATCCAAAACAAGCAGACCAACACTAAGCGCGCGCACAGCACGAACTCGACGATGAGAACATCCAGGCGACATGGCTAGGAAACGGTCGTCTTATCAGAACGTACAGAACAGAACGCACTTTAGAACAGCAAGGCCTATGAATAACGAACTGAAAATCAGAAACGAATGGGCAAGAACGCACTGTAAAACAGATACGACCTGCCTAGATGCCCTGAAAGACAAGATACGAACCCACAAGCACAAACTGAACCTCAGAAAACGAACTGAAAAGCACGAAGACTGAAAAGCGCAAATCGTCTCTTCCCAAACTTTTACTTCACACGCGGTAACACGAGATCAGCAAAAGCAGCCCAAGGGGTGGCGCCAAGGAAATCGATCCTCCCCTTTATAGTGCCGTCGTACGTGCTGGACGTGACCGCGGAGAACAACGAGGAAATTGGGAAATGTCAGTGTGTACGCATGGAAAGCTTGACGAGAAACTCGTCAAGGTTAACAAGAATCTCGTTGAAAAAAACGACGTGTTTTTTACGACGAGAAACTCAGTCGTGTGTACGAGGCTTCAAGCCTCGTACACACGATCGAGTTTCTCGGCAAAAACCAGCAAGAAACTTGCTGGCAGAGATTTCTTGCCGAGAAATTTGTTCATGTGTATGGTTTCTCGTCAAGAAAAGCGACAAGAATCTCGACGAGAAAATAGAGAACCTGCTCTCTATTTTCTCGTCGAGATTCTCGTCAGCCTGTTTCTCGACGAGAAAATTGTGTGTGTGTACACTTACCTGTTCGCCGGGAAGCCCGCGCATGCTCGAAATGACTTTGACGCCTGCGCGGTAGCTTCCTAGGCATAGGTAAGGTGAACCAAGATGGCGGCGACGGCATTGAATGTGACGAGCGCATGCTCGTCGTATTCGATGACGTCACCGCGTACGCTCCATTCAAAGAACCGCGGGTTCTTTGAAATGAGCGTGTGTACACTCGGCCGGGACAAGTTTCTTGTCCAAGGATCTCGTCGAAAAAAACGACATGTTTTTAACGACGAGATTCTCGGCCGTGTGTACGAGGCAATAGATCCTGTTACTTAGCTCTCGCCTCTCTTCCACTGAAGATCACAGATAAAAACTAATTTAAACACTTCTTCTCCCATGCATCATTTCATGTAGCATGCACCAGAATCCACCAGCTCAATTTGTATCACAGGAAGTTCTATACCATTACTGACTTATGCGTTAGTACTTCAAGGTCTCACTCTATCTTCTGTGACTCCCAGGCCAGGTCCCTAGGATGCCCCATATCGCAATTGGACCCAAATTGGGATACAATTGCTAGGGAAGGAATCAAGCACACAGGCACCTTTGCTACCGGGGACCTCCTTCGCCTAGGCCTAGTCGCCTCAGCTTCCCAACTGGTGGGCTGCTATGTACTATAATCTCTAACAATGGCAACACAAGCCCATGATGATTAGTTTAACCACTTAATAGGACACAGGTACTGCATCTTATCTTCACACTGTCTTGGCCCCTGATATGCCCATGTTATGTGATAGGCCATGCATGCACCCCTTTACTAATGTCCATGAATAACTCCAGACCAGGCAGAACTTGTAAACAACAGAACTCATCTTTACTGATGGCACTTTATCCATTACAGCTTCACATTACAGTGCAGTTCTTATTAACATCGTTCCACATTCATTATTCCTTCTCAACCTCCGGTGCCTCCAGGTATCCCTTGCCCCATAATAGCTCAAATCTCAAATATGTATAAAGTCCATAAAGTCCCTAAGCTCAATCACATAACGACATAATCCCCTCTCTGGTTCCCATACACGAAGCAAGCGACGGCCATGGAAGCTGCTCTTCCCATGTATTTATAGGCCACTAATAGGGGTCAGCACCATGAACACCCGGGAACAAGGCAGCACACTTACCCTTTCTTGCCTGGAGGCACTAGCTAAATACATGAGTCCTGCTCACATATTGGCGATATGGAATCTAGGGAAGAATCGCCTCAATTCTGCCCACGATTCAAGATCACGGCAAATGGCGTGATGCGTGTGCAAAATCACTCCTGGCTCAGGGCCAATATTTGGTCCCTGAGCTTCTTTGGAGCAACAATCGCTCATAGGTCAGCCCATTCAGGTGAATGGGCTACCGTATGCGCCACACAGGTTTCCACAATTTCCGGCTACGTATGAACGAGGCCTTACATTGCACAAATCAACCAGATCAGTGGTGCAGTTTACGTAAGGCATTGGTATAAGTGAGATAATCCAAAACATACAAAAGAACAATGTAGGCACCTGCCTACATGCCAGCCCCTGTGAGTGTTAGTGGTGATAATAATAGCCACCTCCCACAGAGAAGTGAGGACAGCTGGTAGTGAATAATGGGAATTAGACATTGCAACTAATCTGAGTGTAGCGGGTTCCACCCCTCTCACCCTTTCTTCTTCTCGGCTTGCTGTCTTGTCTAGGGGAACCTGGGAGGAGGGATGAGATCCACCACAGCCCATGTCCTCTTCTGGATAGAGGTGAATGCCCGAATGTATTTTTACCATCAGGTCGTGTGTATAACCCGGGGGTCAAGCCTTTCCTCTAACTGACCCCCCTTTGCTCCCAGTAACCAGAGTTCCACACCACTGAAAAGGTCCAACTCTTATTTATTCCTTAGCAGCAAATAAATCGTCACTCAGCACAGACAGGTTGTGACCAAAGAACAGTTCAGTATTGGTGGGGAGTAGGTCAAGGCAAAATCCTTAATCAAGCTAAACCATTGAGATATCACCAATGGTTATAACACACAGTGGCTGTGAATGTAGTTCTTTCCTTTTCTGAGTCTCTACCAGCAACTCTAATAAACATGAAACAGGAGTTACCTTCTTGTGGCTGCGGCCCCTGTCAGAGGGAAGACATCCTTCCGAGAGAGTTCCCGGAGGCCCCGCCGTCACCGGCAATGCTGCACCGGGCTGTTCGGAAGGGTTACACTCCCCAGCCTCCTCATCTCAGATTCGGGCGCCCAACACCTTAGGGCACCTCGGACTCCTTCACCCTCGCGGAACCCAGTCAAAGGTACTGGGTCCCAGGCCTCCTCAGTAGTACCTCACCCCAGGGCTAAAGGTGCCTGGGATGGACTCTATCACCCGCTCCGGCCAGGTCAAGGGCACCTGCGCCCAGGACTCCAGCTGAAGGTGCCTGGGCGCGGCCGCGTCCTCCGACTCTGAACGCCGTGTTCAGGACGTCCTCCCCTTTTATCTCCTCTCCCTTTGCGTCACAGCAGGTTCCCCGCCCTGCCGTACAAGCGCCAGGAAAGGACAAAAAGAGATGCAGTCTTGTGGTGAGGGTTCAACTCCGGCCCAGGGCAACAACGCCTCCTGCAGGCAGCAGGGAACCTCACACCACCGAGTCCTCCGAGAACCATAAAATGGTCCCAGATTCCCTAACAATCAGTGCATCTGGGTTACACTACCACCCAGATGCTTCCCTTAAATTTAAATACCCGCTACACTCTCCCCCTGGTGATTTGACACTGGTCCCCGGTGTCTGGTGCAAACTCATGTCTCCCAAAGAGTGGTAACATTAATTCAACCCAGAGACCAAACTACACGTAGAACCAAGCCCTACAAACCTAGCCGAGGATTGTGTCAGGACATAGAATGGGAAAGGAAAACAAGAATACAAACAATGGACCTCTCTTCTTTTTTTTTTTTTTTTTACTTAAATATTTTACACATTAACATTCCCCCCCTTTCTGCTATCTAAGAACCACCCCATTCTCAGCAGCCTTGATAGATGAATCTCCTGCAGAGGGGAAGAAAAGAAGAAAAAACAAAGAAACACACATCCTAACATAATGTATGTGTTTTCTTGGAAGGAATGGGTCTATCCGTAAAGAAACCCATTCGCTCCAATAACTATAGTGCAGAGTGTAAAACAAACAATCGTTGTGCAACACCGCCACCTGGTGGCAATGCCGCGGTAAAGGCACTTGTCAGATCCAGATGAACTTTTACTTCTCTGTGCTGTGACCCTATACTAGCTATGCCCCAAAGTCACTGATTTATTTTGCTTGATGGGAGGAGAAGGAGGGAGAACAACAACAATAACAGCTCCCAACTCTCCAAAGAGTAAAACATCCCCAAAAAAAAACTAGAGCACAGTCCCTGTATTTCAGCAATAAAAGAAATGTAAAGGAGTCTTTTCCTCCTATAAGTAGAACTTTGGGTGCGGCAGGAACAAAGGCTTCAAATGCTTTTCAAAAGCCTCCACATTATACTCAATGTTCTCTCCATCCTTCCAAAAGATAATCACCCTGTCAGCATGGATGTGCCTTCCCAACATCCACTCCGCCTTACAGTCCTTGAATTTTCTGGTAACTGTAGGGGAACACGAGAGGTATCGGCGTGCGTGAGGTACCTTAAGCTTTGTCCAGATGAAATCATTGTACCACCGCTGCCGAAAAACTTCCACCTCATAGAACAATTCTCGGGGTTGTGACAGCAGGAAGGTAAAGTCACCTGGTTGCATCCGGGGGGTAGATATATTTCGCCCAGATTCAGGCTTTACGCCGACTTATACAACTAGGTGGAGAGTTGTATAAGCCCAGCTGAGGCTAGTAGGCTCATGGATGACTCATACCTCTAGGGAGAGGGCTGGGCGTCGTGCAGGCAGGGAGTTGATGAGACCAGCTGAAGCCTGTCAGTTCGTTTAAGGCCTCTATAAAAACTCCCAGATTCATTAGGTGTTTGCTCATGCCTGGACCCAGACCTGTGTGGACTGTCTAGGGAGAGTGAACCCCTGTGCGGTGAGACAAAGCCTGTGTGGCTATTTGCTTGGACATTTAAAACCAGGGACTTAGGGACTAGGACAGCACTAGGCTGATCCCAGTTGTTAGTTAGGAAACCTGTATGTTTAGTCAGAGGTCAAGTTGACCAGGATTTATTTTGTTTATGTTTTCTTTTGCTTTGCTGTGTTTTGCCACTGTAAATAGAAAATAAACAGCACCTTTTTGATTTTGAAAACCACAACCTCCGTTTGCTGGGCCTGTTTTTGTGTGGGGAGCCCATCTCGGGGGTCACACACACCCGCTGCCGAGCTAACCCCCTCACAGTTGGTGGAGAATGCAGGTAGTTTTTTTTTTAAGCCAGCATGGAGGAGATACTGAAGCAGCTGGCTCTAGCAAATGCCAATCAACAGCAGACAAATGCAGGTTTGCAAAAGAGCCTTGCAGCTCAACAACAGAACTTCGCAGCCCAGCAGCAAGCTCATCAACAGAGCCTTGCAGCCCAGCAGCAGACAAACGCAACTTTGCAACAGAGTCTGGAGGCTCAGCAACAAGCCCAGCAGCAATCTGAGGCCCGCTTCATAGACCTGTTGCAGAAGCAAGAGCAGAGACTACAACAACAGATGGAAGCAGCAATGCAGCAACGTCCGCAGACCAGTGAGGAAAGCCGTCCCACTAATACCGCGTCCTTTGGGGTGAGTCGTTTATTGACAAAAATGACTGGAGAGGATGATCCAGAGGTATTTTTGACCACATTTGAAAGGACCGCTGAAAGAGAAAAGTGGCCTGAGGAGCAGTGGGCTGGACTGGTGGCTCCTCTGTTAACTGGTGAATCGCAGAAAGCTTACTATGACCTAGAGCCTAACCAAGCAAAAGACTATGTGATGCTAAAAGCTGAAATATTGGCAAGGCTGGGTGTCACCCAGGCTGTCCGGGCTCAGCGTGTGCATAACTGGACTTTCCAGCTTGGAAAACCCCCCAGGTCTCAAATGTATGATCTCATTCACCTGAGCAGAAAGTGGCTACAGCCAGAGACTTTGTCCGCACCAAAGATTGTGGAACGTGTTGTAATGGATCGGTTTTTGAGAGCTCTTCCTACTGCCATCCAAAAGTGGGTAAGCCATGGAGACCCAGAGACGGCCGATGGTCTTGTGGATCGTGTGGAGAAATACTTGGCTACAGAGAACCTGACGGCCTCTTCCAGAGACACTCGGACTTTCCACCCTAAGACCAGACCATCCCCAGGGGCGGATAAGAGGATTCCAAGGGGTGAGGGTGGAGAGAGTGAGAGGGTGGGAGCTCTACCCCAAGTTTGGCGAGAACAGCCTGGGAAATCAGCGGCTCAAGAGGCCGCAAGAAGGATCGTTTGCTACCGCTGCCGGCAAGCGGGACATATTGCAGCCAATTGCCCGGTTGTGGAGGAACCCATGCAGTGTGACTTTCTGACGGGCAGACGTCAGTCGCTGTGTGCGACAGTCGCATGCACTGCCATTCGAGGAACTGAGAAACATTTATGCAAAATGTGTGTTAATGGTAGAAATGTTGTGGTATTGCTGGATTCAGGTAGCCTTGTGACCCTGATAAAGGCTGAGTTAGTTAAAACAGAGGTCTTTGGGAATAGCAAGGTAGCTGTTATTTGTGTGCATGGGGACACCCGAGAGTATCCAGTGACTACAGTGTGTTTCGAGACCCCCAAAGGTACCCTCTCTCATCCAGTGGGCTTAGTATCTCAGTTACCGCATGACGCCATTGTGGGAAGGGATTTTCCGAAGTTCTGGGAACTGTGGGATGATCCTGAGCCCCCCACTGGTGCCCCTATGTACCAGGAATGTGATAGCCAGAACTCCCCTGAGAGTGGTGAGGACTCTCCGGAATTTCCCTTATCAGTATTGGCAGGGGAGACTCAAGAAACTGGAGAGGAGCCCACCTCCTCAGACGAAAACCTACCGTCTGTGGAGTTTTCTGATCTGGAGGTTCACAGGGAAAATTTTGCCACAGAACAGTTAAAAGACCCCGCCCTAATAAAGGCACGGGAAAACGTAGTGGAAATAGATGGCGAGTTAGTGAACCCAGATAATACCTGCACTTACCCATACTTCAGCGTAGAGAAGGACCTACTGTATCGGGTGGCAAAAAGGGCAGAAGAAACCGTTGAGCAGCTTGTGGTGCCCAAACCTTACAGGAAGTTGGTGTTGGAGTTGGCCCATGGGCACATTCTTGGAGGTCATCTGGGGACAGAGAAAACCCGAGAGAGGGTATTACAGAGATTCTATTGGCCGGGGGTGATGAAGGACATAGAAAATTATTGTTCCTCCTGCCCTGTGTGTCAGAGGTCGGCCCCGATGCCACATTTCCGTAGCCCGCTGGTCCCTCTACCCATCATTGAGGTCCCGTTTGAGAGGATCGCCATGGATTTGGTAGGTCCTATAATCAAGTCCGCTAGGGGGCACCAGTACATATTAGTTATAATGGACTATGCCACCCGTTATCCAGAAGCGATCCCTCTCCGAAATACCTCGGCCAAAACCATAGCCAAAGAGCTATCTCTTGTGTTTAGCCGGGTGGGTATTTGTAAAGAACTGCTTACGGACCAAGGTACACCCTTTATGTCCCGGGTTATGAAGGAGCTGTGTAAATTGTTCAAAGTGACGCAATTACGTACATCTGTGTATCACCCCCAAACCGATGGGCTGGTTGAAAGGTTCAACAAAACCCTAAAACAAATGTTGAAGAAAGTGGTGGATAGAGATGGAAAGGATTGGGACTGTCTACTTCCTTATTTGATGTTTGCTATTAGGGAGGTGCCCCAATCCTCTACGGGATTCTCCCCCTTTGAGTTACTGTATGGGAGACACCCAAGAGGGCTGTTGGATATTGCCAAGGAAACTTGGGAAAGTGAGAGTTCTCCCCACAGGAGTGTGATTGAGCATGTCGCCCTGATGCAAGACCGAATTGCACAGGTAATGCCCATCGTGAAGGAACATTTGGCCCAAGCGCAGTTAGCACAGCAGAGAGTGTACAACCGTGGAGCCAAGACCCGTACCTTTTCCCCGGGGGATAGGATACTGGTACTTGTCCCTATGGTTGAAAGTAAATTCCTTGCCAAATGGCAAGGCCCCTACGAGATAATGGAAAAAGTGAGCGAAGTGAATTACAAGGTCAGACAACCAGGAAGGCGAAAGCCCGAACAGATCTATCACGTTAATCTGTTGAAAGCCTGGAGGGATAGAGAGTCCCTAGTCGCAGACACTTGGTCACCAGCTCAAACTGGTTGCGTGATTCCTGAGGTTGGAATAGCAGCCACCTTGTCACAACCCCAACAACAGGAGGTTAAGGAGTTTGTGCTTCGCAACAAGGAGGTATTCTCTGAGCTGCCGGGACAAACATCTGGGGTAGAGCATGACATCATTACCCCGCCCGGTGAAAGGGTGAAGTTAAAACCCTATCGGATCCCAGAGGCCCGACGGGAGGCAATACGGGAGGAAGTACAGAAAATGCTGAACTTAGGGGTGATAGAGGAGTCCCAAAGTGATTGGTCTAGTCCCATTGTGTTGGTGCCTAAACCGGATGGGAGCTGGCGATTTTGTAACGATTTTCGTCAGTTGAACAAAGTTACAAAATTTGACACCTACCCCATGCCACGTATAGATGAGTTGATCGACCGGCTGGGAACAGCCCGATACATGACGACTCTTGACCTCACAAAAGGGTATTGGCAAATCCCCCTGGCCAAGTCGGCCAAAGAGAAAACCGCATTTGTAACCCCAGACGGGGCGTTCCAATACAAAAGAATGCCGTTCTGGTTACAGAATGCGCCGGCCACATTCCAGCGGAAAATGGACCAGATGCTGAGGCCCCATCGGAAGTATGCTGCGGCTTACCTGGATGACATAATTGTCCATAGCACAGATTGGGCCTCACATCTGCCAAAAGTGCAAGCAGTCCTGGACTCTGTTCGGGAAGCGGGGTTTACGGCTAACCCCAAGAAGTGTACCATAGGGCAGGAGGAGGCCAAATATCTTGGGTACACCATTGGGAGGGGAGTAATAAAACCCCAACTCAACAAAGTCGAGGCCATCCAGAGTTGGCCACGTCCCAACAGCAAGAAGCAGGTACGAGCCTTTCTGGGAATCGCTGGGTATTATCGGCGATTCATTCCCCACTTTGCTTCTAAGGCTGTGCCCCTAACCAACCTGACGAAGGGGAAAGGGTCGGTCATGATTAAATGGACCCCCGAGGCTGAGGCAGCATTCCAATTCTTGAAACAAGCCTTATGTAGCCAGCCAGTGTTGTACTCACCCGACTTCTCTAAAGACTTTGTCGTACAAAGTGATGCGTCAGATGTGGGGTTAGGAGCAGTATTGTCCCAGGTCTGGAACGGGGAAGAGCACCCAGTCATTTACCTCAGCAGGAAGTTGAAGTCCCATGAGGTAAATTACGCCACCGTTGAAAAGGAGTGTTTAGCGGTGAAGTGGGCTCTAGATTCCCTTCGGTACTACCTGCTAGGTAGGCACTTTGACATGGTTACGGATCACGCTCCGTTAAAGTGGATGGCTCAAAACAAGGAAACAAATAGAAGAGTGAATAGGTGGTTCCTGGCCCTCCAGGAATTCAACTTCACAGTAAAGCATCACCCTGGCGTTCAAATGGGGAATGTGGATGCTTTGTCTCGAGTACATGAATGCCTGATTGCTGGTGTTCCAACCCCGAGGTTAAAACAAGAGGGGGGGGTATGTGACAGCAGGAAGGTAAAGTCACCTGGTTGCATCCAGGGGGGTAGATATATTTCGCCCAGATTCAGGCTTTACGCCGACTTATACAACTAGGTGGAGAGTTGTATAAGCCCAGCTGAGGCTAGTAGGCTCATGGATGACTCATACCTCTAGGGAGAGGGCTGGGCGTCGTGCAGGCAGGGAGTTGATGAGACCAGCTGAAGCCTGTCAGTTCGTTTAAGGCCTCTATAAAAACTCCCAGATTCATTAGGTGTTTGCTCATGCCTGGACCCAGACCTGTGTGGACTGTCTAGGGAGAGTGAACCCCTGTGCGGTGAGACAAAGCCTGTGTGGCTATTTGCTTGGACATTTAAAACCAGGGACTTAGGGACTAGGACAGCACTAGGCTGATCCCAGTTGTTAGTTAGGAAACCTGTATGTTTAGTCAGAGGTCAAGTTGACCAGGATTTATTTTGTTTATGTTTTCTTTTGCTTTGCTGTGTTTTGCCACTGTAAATAGAAAATAAACAGCACCTTTTTGATTTTGAAAACCACAACCTCCGTTTGCTGGGCCTGTTTTTGTGTGGGGAGCCCATCTCGGGGGTCACACACACCCGCTGCCGAGCTAACCCCCTCACAGGGTAAATACGGGTATTCCCACCCATATTCACAGGCAACCTTCTGGCAAAAGAGACGCTGCAGCCTTGACAGAGGTGGCATTGTGGCACGGTCTCCCTCTCCAGGCAGAACGATGGATTCAGGGTGACGAGGTACTTTCACTACCTCGGAAGATTTGGGCTTAGGAGCCCGCAGTGATGCACGTTGCACTCCCACAACAGGAGCAGGTAACACATCTGTTGATTCAGGAAGTGTAAGGGTAGGCAGGGGAACCAGATTCCTCCCTAGGCTCCGAGGCCTCCACCCGGGGTGTACTATCCCCAATGGACATGGGTGGGTCCCTTGTTGCACGGGACGAAAGTAGCGGCATCTTGTCCCATCCCTTCTTGTGGAAGATCTCATCTATCTCCCCATCATTACCGGCATCAGATAATGACTCCAGGTCAGAGGTGTCATAGAACTCCACTGGCAAGTAATTCCCGGTGGACACAGAATCACTCCTCTTAACGGCTCCCACCGACTGTGGGCTGCCGACACCTCCAACCACACACACAGTCCCAACCCCTGGCTCACCTGAACCTTTTGTAGAACAGGGATGTCCAGGGCTCTTCCCTCCGGATCCATCCAGGCCAGGCAAGCAGCGGGGCGAAGCTCTTCCACGACCATAGGATGCTATCACCAGGCCAACTTTCCTCTTCGGTGGTGGGAGCAGGGAGCTTGTGGTGACCGAGGCAGCATCCTCGGATTTCTCTCTCTTAATCTCCGCTGGGGCTGTCACTTTGCCCTGGTCAGTGCGCACAGGAATGCCCGCATAAGCATCGATCTCTCCCTCCAGAGTGGCAGTACCTGTGAGGTAGTTGAGGTGGTAGGCGCAAGGCCTTTCTGTGGATGGCTCCACCTCAAAAAGGAATTTCTTGCAAGCCTCACATCGCCCGAACGGCTTCAAGTGGACCACCAGTCCCGAACAGCCGGGACAGATCAGACCGAGGGCCTCTATGTCTTTGCCTGTGTACAGAGCCAAATGTCCTTGGGGCCTTAGCCTTATTCCTGTGTCCATAATCGGAGTAGCAAACAAAGTCATCTCCGCTGTAGAAGGAACAGAAATCCACTGAGTATTTGAGGTTATCCTGACTGTCTGCTGCTCCATTGCGCACTGCCCAACTCGCGCCGGAATCTCCACGTGTGTCCTTCCACATGGCCAGACTCCTCCCATACTCTGCATTTGTTTGCAGGCTTTCTCTTCTCCCCGCCCACGAACTGCGCAGCTATGGTGTGCCTTGTGGCGTGTTGGCCAATATGGCTGACCTATTCGGAACTCCTCCGGGCAGCAAAGTTCAAATTCAGACGGTATAACACACATCCCGGACACGATGCCCCCACGTGTAGCGGGGCCCACCCCTCTCACCCTTTCTTCTTCTCGGCTTGCTGTCTTGTCTAGGGGAACCTGGGAGGAGGGATGAGATCCACCACAGCCCATGTCCTCTTCTGTATAGAGGTGAAGGCTTGAATGTATTTTTACCATCAGGTCATGTGTATAACCCGGGGTCAAGTCTTTCCTCTAACTGACCCCCCTTTGCTCCCAGTAACCAGAGTTCCACACCACTGAAAAGGTCCAACTCTTATTTATTCCTTAGCAGCAAATAAATCGTCACTCAGCACAGACAGGTTGTGACCAAAGAACAGTTCAGTATTGGTGGGGAGTAGGTCAAGGCAAAATCCTTAATCAAGCTAAACCATTGAGATATCACCAATGGTTATAACGCACAGTGGCTGTGAATGTACTTCTTTCCTTTTCTGAGTTTCTACCAGCAACTCTAATGAACATTAAACAGGAGTTACCTTCTTGTGGCTGCGGCCCCTCATCTCAGATTCAGGCGCCCAACACCTTAGGGCCCCTCGGACTCCTCCACCCTCGCGGAACCCAGTTGAAGGTACTGGGTCCCAGGCCTCCTCAGTAGTACCTCACCCCAGGACTAAAGGTGCCTGGGATGGACTCTATCACCCGCTCCGGCCAGGTCAAGGGCACCTGGGCCTGGAACTCCGGAACGCCAGCACCCAGGCTGAAGGTGCCTGGGTGCGGCCACGTCCTCCGACTCTGAACCCCGTGTTCAGGGCGTCCGCCCCTTTTATCTCCTCTCCCTTTGCTTCACAGCAGGTTCCCCGCCCTGCCGTACAAGCGCCAGGAAAGGACAAAAAGAGATGCAGTCTTGTGGTGAGGGTTCAACTCCGGCCCAGGGCAACAGCGCCTCCTGCAGGCCGCAGGGAACCTCACACCACCAGAGTCCTTCGAGAACCATAAAATGGTCCCAGATTCCCTAACAATCAGTGCATCTGGGTTACACTACCACCCAGATGATTCCCTTAAATTCAAATACCCGCTACATGAGGAAAACTGAAGTGGACTGGCAGTAGACCCTAATGCACAATATGAAGCACCATGCCTTTTGTTTTGAAGGCTATAACCAAGAGATTTGTACTGCTTTGTTTACACAGCTCCTTCTGATTCACTTTTGGAAACGGCAGAGTCTAGCCAAGCCTGTAAGGAAGTATGTCAGAGCCCACCAAATGCTAAAAGGTGCTAAAAATGCCACAAATTGCAAAAAGTTTATCAACATCAAGCAAAATGACATGATTTGGGGCCCAACTTAGTTCACATAGAATAGTTCACTCCTTTCTGCCAATGGATTTTGAACTGGTATGGTAGAGTCCTGGTCTTTTGGGAAATGGATCTCTGCTCTGGGATCCTTTAGAGCAGGGGTGTCAAACTTAATTTCATCGCGGGCCGCATCAGCAGTGCGGCTGTCCTCAAAGGGCCGGTTGTATCTGGGTCGCACTACATACAGAGTGCAGAGTTCAGGATTAAGCTATGTACAGAGAGCAGGGTTGAGAAATGCGCTAGGTACAGAGAGCACGGATCAAGGGGTGCACTACGTACAGACTGCATGGATCCAGGGATGCGCTACGTACAGAGTGTAGGGGTTCAGGGGGGGCTATGTACAGAGTGTAGGGGTTCTGGGGTGCGTTACGTACAGAGTTCAGGGGTGCTTTACGTACATAGTGCATGGGTTCAGGGGTGCGCTATGTACAGAGTGCAGGGGTTCAGGGGTGCGCTACGTAGAGTGCAAAGTTTCAGGGGTGCTCTACAGAATGCAGGGGTTCAGGGGTGTGCTATGTACAGAGTTCAGGGGTTCAGGGGTGTGCTACGTACAGAGTTCAGGGGTGCGCTACGTAGAGTTCAGGGGTTCAGGGTATGCGCTACATACAGGGTTCAGGGGTTCAGGTGTGCACTACGTACAGAGTTCAGGGGTGCGCTACATACAGAGTTCAGGGGTTCAGGTGTGTGCTAAGTACAGAGTGCAGGGGTTCATGGGTGCACTGTAACATCTCATTTCCACCCCTCCTCCTGGGTTCTGACCTCTGCACCCAGCACTTTGCCCCCATCCCACCACCTCTAAACACATCTTCCTACACACCTCCACAGCCCTCCTCCCCCCCTTCCAACTCCCACAGCAAACCTCACATCTGTACTCTCTCCTACCTGATGGCATTTACAAGAATGCTTTCATGGCCACCAAGTCCTCAAAGCCCCGCCCTCAAGATGCCGTCAGGTGCCTCTGCCACTGACAGGCTATGCCGGACCAACAGCGCATGCGTTCAGCTACACACACACGGCGCTGCTGGGGAGACTGAGAAGGAGAGCGCAGGAGAGCGTGTTTACTCCTGTTGCCAAAGAGGCCTGTTCCGTGACAGTGGAAAGCAGCTGGTGAGAACAGGAGGTGGCATCTGGCGGCCGCTGTGCGGGCCACATGACATGGCCTGGCGGGCCGGATTTGGCCCGTGAGCCTTGTGTTTGCCACCTGTGCTTTAGAGTCTTAAACTGAATAATTTTTTTTCCCATTCAAGGCAAACCAACAGGTTTACGTTAATACTGGCCCTACCTGTTACATTTACCTACCCTTCACTCCTCCATATGTCTGACAGAAAGGAATAGAGTTAGTCACAACAAGCTGGCCATATACTAAAAGAATTTAGTTAAATTTTTTGTCTTAAGAATGTTCATTTGATTTTGTAATCATTAGTGGGGTCAAACTGCAATTATTTTTCAACCACAGTTAGAAAATTTGAAGGAGCAGAATGGAAAAAAAAATCTTGAACAAACAAATTTGTAACACTGAATGTTGTTTTTATTTGGGAAAGTTCATTCATTTCAAAATTGAATGTTAAGAGTAGTTGAAATTTTGAAGTACTTTTGAATTAAATGCACTCGTACAAATTTGTGTATGAATGTTTATACGAATGTTGGGTCAAAAATCTACAAGTGTATGACCAGCTTTATAGGTTACTCAATTACTGCCCTTATGTGAAGGTGCTAAATGCCTGAGTAGCCAATTGACAAGCACCAATATCGTCACTTTGGAGGCAGGGGAGTGAGAAACATGCTCCCCATTCTCCCGGAGTACAAGGTATTTTTCTTTCTTCCTAATGGTCAAATAGAGTGTCAAGCCTTGTACACACGACCAGTTTTCTCGGCAAGAAACGACAAGAAAACTGTTGGGAGAGCTTTCTTGCCGAGAAAACCGCGTGTGTGTACGAGACTTTCAGGGTTCTCGTCAAGAAAATTGCCCAGAATCTCGACAAGAAAAAAAGAAGACCTGCTTTCTTTTTTCTCGTCGGGAGTCTGTTTTCTCGTCGTGATTTTGGATTGACAGTGTGTATGCAAGGAAAGCTTGACAAGAATCTCGTCAAGCTTGACAAGAAACCCGTAGAGAAAAACTAAGTTTTTTTTGCGACGAGATTCTCGGCCGTGTGTACTAGGCTTGAGGGGACAAAGGGAAAGGTGAGTTGCTGAGCTAAAGCAGAAATTCTCTTAAAAAAGTGATCAGATAGTTAAAGCCATATGTGCCTTTCCTAAATTATAATATCAGTTTTCGCTGAAATTGCCCTTGAATATTCCTTGACAATATTATGCAATCTAGGCACTCTACTGAATTCAGGCTAATGAAATGACATCATTTGAGTGTGACGGACTTTATTGCAGAACTGCGCCATTAATAACAATATTAAGGTAATAATTAAAGCAATTATGTGAATATTCTGTTTAAAAAAGCTAAAACCTCTAGAGCAGCATATAACTTACAAATGACTCTAACAAAGAATGTCAGCAAGTCCCTTTATGCCAACACTATTCTTCCTGTTGAATCATGGTTTCCTGAAAATGTATTACTGGAAGCTTTTCTTGTAGTGAAAAGACAGCTGATGTATTCCAATTAAGGTCAAGGGTTTATGTGGTCACAATTTGGACATAATATCACCCCCTTCCAGCACTCTTAGGAATGGACTTTGCAGCACGCAGGATTTTAGGTCATAGTTGTCATGCGCTATTTCTTTTGCTAGGTAATACTTTAATCACCCAATACATGTGGCTGCTTTTTTTCATATACACACACGAGGATGACAACTGAGGATCTCATAAGCAACTAATCAGAAGTTAGTTGTCATACAATACCAGGTCATTCTTACAATAATTTGCCACTCGTATTTGGGTTGTTTCTGTAGATTGATTTCATGGATCGTTTGTACTTACAGGGTACTAATTAACATGTTTTGTCTTATATTGTGTGAGATGATATTCCACATAATGTGAAACTTAAAGGGGTTGCTCCGCCGGAAAAAAAAAAATTAAAAGCCAGCAGCTACAGCTACAGCAGCTGCTGGCTTTTAATATTTGGACACTTACCTGTCCTGGAGTCCAGCGACGTCCGCAGCAGAGGACGAGCGACCGCTCGTCGCTCTGCTGCTCCCTCCGCCATCCTCGCTGAGGGAACCAGGAAGTGAAGCCCTGCGGCTTCATGCCCGGTTCCCTACGGCGCATGCGCGAGTCGCGCTGCGCCGTTCTGATTGGTGCTCCTGTGTTCTGGGAGCCGAGTGTCTCCCAGAACACCAAGGGAAGTCTGCGGGAAGTGACGTAACTCCCGCAGATTCCCGGAGACAGGACTCCCGGATGTGGGTGAAAATACCTGCCTTAGACAGGTATCTTCACCCCCCTCCCCCCTGAAAGGTGTCAATTGTGACACCGGAGGGGGGGAGGGTTCCAAATAGCAAAAGTTGCTATTTAGGGTGGAGCTCCAATTTAACCACTTCAGCACCGGGCCTATTCTGGCACTTCTCTCCTTCATGTAAAAATCATATTTTTTTTGCTAGAAAACTAGTCAGAACCCCCAAACATTATATATTTGTTTTTAGCAGACCCCCAAGGGAATAAAATGGCGGTCATTGAAACTTTTTATCTCTTTTTATCTAAGCTATGAATAAGCACTAGTACAGTGTGAAACGCGTTAGCCAGTTTTTTGACCAGTGTGACGTGATGTGCAGTGTGTATTTGGATCCCTGAATTTTAAAATAAAGGCTTTTATTTTTGGAGTGCTGCTATCCAGAAGACTTGTTTGTTCCTGTTTGCCGAACTTTTTATCTTGTACGGTATTTGCGCAATAATTTTTTAAACGCCTTTTTTGGGGGAAAAAAAACGGTTTCATGAATTAAAAAATAACAAAACAGTAAAGTTAGCCCAATTTTTTTGTATAATGTGAAAGATGATCTTACGCTGAGTAAATAGATACCTAACATGTCATGCTTTAAAATCGCGCACACTCATGGAATGGCGCCAAACTTCGGTACTTAAAAATCTATATAGGCGATGCTTTAAAATGTTTTACAGGTTACTATTTTTTTGTTTTACGAGTTACAGAGGAGGTCTAGTGCTAGAATTGTTGCACACGCTCTAACGCATACACGCGATACCTCACATGTGGGGTTTGAATGGTGTTTACATATGTGGGCGGGACTTACATGCATGTTCACTTCTGAGCGCGAGCTAGCGGGAACAGGGGCGTTTTAAAAAAAAATTTAATTTTTTTTTTTTTTTTACTTAATTTTTTTAATTTTTACACTTTTTTTTCCATTTTAATTTTTTTGATCACTTTTATTCCTATTACAAGGAATGTAAACATCCCTTGTAATAGGAATATATTGTGACATGTTCTCTTTATGGAGAGATGCGGGGTCAATAAGACCCCACATCTCTCCTCCAGGCTGGAAAGCATGAGATCGGGAAAAAAAATTCACCGATCTCATGCTGACAGCCGCAATTGCGGCTTTGTTTACTTCCAGGTACCCGGGCATGATGTCACAACGTCGCGCACGGGCCTCCGACGGTCATAGAGATGGAAATCTCTATCGTTGTGAGCCGGCGACGGCCGATTCGTTCTCTGGGCCCCTGATGGCACGGGAGAGCCCGGAGAAACACCGGATGGCGGCGGGAGAGGGGGATGTCCCCTCCCGCCGCCTATAAGAACGATCAAGCAGCGGAACTGCCACTATGATCATTCTTATCGTGCACAAAATCGCCGGCAGAAAATAATAATATCTGAATGATGCCTGTAGCTGCTCCCGCTGCTGTCAATCAAATCGAATGACGCGGGTACCCGGGGGGCGGGGCTGAGTCCAGCATACTGTGTCTATAGACGCAAATGCTGGACTCGGGACCTCGCCCGCAAGGTAACCCCCAGGGAGAGCGCTTCTCCCAGGGGGACCCGAGAAGACGATGATCGGGGGCACACTGTGCAAAACGAACTGCAAAGTGGAGGTAAGTATGATATGTTTGTTTTTGTTTTTTTGTTTTTTAAACAAGGGTTTACAAATTCTTTACCTTTTTCCTCTGAAGATCCAAAATTCAGGGAAACAGCAGGAGCCAGCAGCTGTAAGGATTTTAACAAATAGTTTAGTGGGGAACATTTATTTTATTGTGCTTAAAGCGGAGTTCCACCCAAAAGTGGAACTTCTGCTTTAAGCACTCCTCGCCCCCTTACATGCCACATTTGGCATGTTATTTTTTTAAGGGGGGAGTGGGGGCTTCGGTAGGAGTGGGACTTCCTGTCCCACTTCCTACTTCCACCTAGGGACCGTCTAGGCGACGCCTCCTCTGCCCCTAGGCGGCCTCTCCCTCTAAGCGATCTCCTGGGACATGTGACAGGTCCCAGGAGATTGCCTGTCCGTTCCGGGAGCGCAGCGCGACTCATGCATGCGCAGAAAGCTGTCACGGCCAGGTGCCCAGAATGTGAATGGAGGCGCAGAGGAGAGGAGCGGGGAGAGGAGCGACGCTCTGCACATGTCTACTGCCCACTATCCCAAACTTAAAGCCTTGTACACACGACCAGTTTTCTCGTGCGTGTGTACGAGGCTTTCAGGTTTCTCGTCAAGAGCCCAGGATCTCGACGAGAAAAAAAGAAGACCTGCTTTCTTTTTTCTCGTCGGGAGTCTTATTTTTCTCGTTGTGATTCTCGTCAGACTATATTTGGACGAGAAAACCGTTCGTGTGTATGCTTTTCCGAGTCTTTAACCACTTAACAACCACCTGCCGACAAATAACGTCGACAAGGTGGTTGCTTAACTCTGGGAGGACGTTATATAACGTCCTCCCAGAATCGCGCTCCCGCGCGCCCCCTGGGGCGCGCACACGGGAAACTCCGTGACCGCCGGGTCCAGAGGACCCGGCGGATCACGAATCGCGGTAAATCGCCGCTGATAGCGGCCGTTTACCACGTGATCGCTCCGTCAAATGACGGAGCAATCACTTGTAAACAGACCGGCGTCATTTGATGACGCCGGTTCCTCCCTCCCCTCTCTGTACCGATCGGTACAGTGTGAGAGGGGAGGGGGAGGGAGCGGATGGCAGCAGCAGCACTGTGGGCTGGATCTGTGACAATTGCAGTCACAGATCCAGCCATCCATCCATCCCTGCTTAGCCATCCCTGGTGCAATACCCTGCCAATACTCTGCAATACACCCTGCCAATACTCTGCAAAATACCCTGCCAATACTCTGCAAAATACCCTGCCAATACCCTGGTGCAATACTCTGCAATACCCTGGTGCAATACTCTGCAATACCCTGGTGCAATACTCTGCAATACCCTGCAAAATACTCTGCAATACCCTGCAAAATACTCTGCAATACCCTGCAAAATACTCTGCAATACCCTGCGCAATACTCTGCAATACCCTGCAAAATACTCTGCAATACCCTGCAAAATACTCTGCAATACCCTGCGCAATACCCTGCAAAATACTCTGCAATACCCTGGTGCAATACTCTGCAATACTCTGGTGCAATACTCTGCAATACTCTGGTGCAATACTCTGCAATACCCTGCGCAATACTCTGCAATACCCTGCGCAATATTCTGCAAAATACTCTGCAATACCCTGCACAATACTCTGCAATACCCTGCACAATACTCTGCAATACCCTGCACAATACTCTGCAATACCCTCCACAATACTCTGCAATACCCTCCACAATACTCTGCAATACCCTCCACAATACCCTGTGCAATACCCGTGTAATACCCTGCCATACACCGCAATGCCCTGCCATAGTCCGCAATACTCCGCAATGCCCTGCAATACTCCGCAATGCCCAGCAATACTCCGCAATGCCCGGCAATACTCCGCAATGCCCGGCAATACTCTGCAATAACCACTTCCCGCCCTCCGGCCGTCATATGACGTCCTTGACTTTGTGCGGGGATATCTGAATGATGGGAGCAGCTACAGGCATCATTCAGATATTAGCTTTTTCAGCCGGCGATTCCCTACACCATAAGAACAATCATAGCGGCTGTTCCGCCGCTTGATCATTCTTACGGGAGGCGAGAGGGGATGTCGTCCCCCCCCCGCCGCCCTCCGGTGCTTCTACCGACTCACCGCTACGATCAAAGCCAGGATTGTTGTTTTTTTTTTGTATTTTTTTCAGGCTTCCCAGCCTAGAGGTGAAATGTGGGGTCTTATTGACACCCCCCCCCCCCCATATCTCACTGTAAAGAGGACCTGTCATGCCATATTCCTATTACAAGGGATGTTTACGTTCCTTGTAATAGGTATAAAAGTGATCAAAAAAATGTTTAGGGCGGAAAAACATGTCAAACTAAAATAAATAAAGTAAAATGAAGAATAATTTTTTTTTTTTTTTTTTTAAAGCGCCCCTGTCCCCGTGAGCTTGCATACAGAAGCGAACGCATACGTAAGTCCCGCCCACATATGAAAACGGTTTTCAAACCACACATGTGAGGTATCTCTGCGAACGTTAGAGCGAGAGCAATAATTTTGGCCCTAGACCTCCTCTGTAACTCAAAACATGTAACCAGTAAAAATATTTAAAGCGTCGCCTATGGGGATTTTTTAAGTAGCGAAGTTTGGCGCCATTCCACGAGTGTGTGCAATTTTTAAGGGCGACATGTTAGGTATCTATTTACTCGGCGTAACTTCATCTTTCACATTATGCAAAAACATTGGGCTAACTTTACTGTTTTTTTTTTTTTTAAGCACAAAACATTTTTTTTCCGTAAAAAACGCGTTAAAAAAATTGCTGTGCAAATATCGTGCGAGATAAAAAGTTGCAACAACCACCATTATATTCTCTAAGGTCTTTGCTAAAAAAACATATATAATGTTTTGGGGTTCTATGTAATTTTCTAGCAAACAAATGATGATTTTTACATGTAGGAGAGAAATGTCAGAATTGGCCTGGGTGCTCCAGAACGCCTGAAGGTGCTCCCTGCATGTTGGGCCTCTGTATGTGGCCACGCTGTGTAAAAGTCTCACACATGTGGTATCGCCATACTCGGGAGTAATAGCAGAATGTGTTTTGGGGTGTAATTTGTGGAATGCATATGCTGTGTGTGAGAAATAACCTGCTAATATGACAATTTTGTGGAAAAAAAAAAAGAGAAAAAAAAAATCTTGATTTTGCAAAGAATTGTGGGAAAAAATGACAACTTCCAAAAACTCACAATGCCTCTTTCTGAATACCTTGGAATGTCTTCTTTCCAAAAAGGGGTCATTTGGGGGGTATTTGTACTTTTCTGGCATGTTAGGGTCTCAAGAATTGAGATAGGCCGTCAGTACTTCAGGTGTGATCAATTTTCAGATATTGGCACCATAGCTTGTGGACTCTATAACTTTCACAAAGACCAAATAATATACACCAATTTGTACTTATTTTTACCAAAGATATGTAGCAGTATAAATTTTGGCCAAAATTTATGAAGAAAAAATAGTAATTTGCAAAATTTTATAACAGAAACGAAAAAAAAATCATTTTTTTACAAAATTTTCAGTCTTTTTTCTCTTATAGCGCAAAAAATAAAAAACCCAACAGTGATTAAATACCACCAAAAGAAAGCTCTATTTGTGTGAAAAAAAGGACAAAAATTTCATATGGGTACAGTGTTGTATGACTGAGTAATTGTCATTCAAAATGTGAGAGCACCGAAAGCTGAAAATTGGTCTGGTTATTAAGGGGGTTTAAGTGCCCAGTGGTCAAGTGGTTAAAAACCACGCATGGTCAGAATCAAGTATGAGACGGGAGCGCACCTTCTTGTCAGTGGCGTCACTAGGGTTGGTGTCACCTGGTGCGGCAAAACATGGTGTCACCCCCCTCCTGTCTATCCTGCCCAGCGCCCTGCAGGCAGCTCACAGTCATGAGGCGCACCCCCAAATGACCCCTGTAAATTAAAGTATAGGGTGGTATTGGGCCGGCTGGGGCGATATAGGGCAGGTTGGGCTAATATAGGGCAGGTTGCGGTGGTATAGTGCAGTCTGGGGTGGCATAGGGCAGGTTGGGGTTGTATAGGGAAGGCTGGGGTGGTATAGAGCAGGTTGGGGTGGTATAGAGCAGATTGGGGTGGTATATGGCAGGCTGGGTGGCATTGGGCAGGTTGGGGTTATATAGCACAGGGTGTGATGGCATAGAGCAGGTTGCGGTGGCATAGGGCAGGTTGGGGTGGTATATGGCAGGCTGGGTGGCATTGGGCAGGTTGGGGTTATATAGGGCAGTGTGTGATGGCATAGAGCAGGTTGCGGTGGCATGGGGCAGGTTGGGGTGGTATAGGGAAGGCTGGGGTGTCATAGGGCAGGGTGCGGTGGCATAGGGGAGGTTGCGGTGTCATAGGGGAGGTTGCGGTGTCATAGGGCAGGGTGTGGTGGCATAAGGCAGGTTGCGGTGGCATAGGCAGGCTGGGGTGGTATGGTGCCAGGTTAGGACTCCATCATGAGGTGCAAGGTGGTCTGCTGCTGCTAGACACAGCTATAGATTATATATATATATATATATATATATATATAGATATTATGTAATATAGCTGGTCCATCCTCCCCTCCCCCCACCAGACCAGCTAACTCAACTACTGTGCCTATTATATGTAATATAATATATCTGTGTCCAGCATCACCCCCACCCCCCATCATCATTAGACCAGCTCAGGGTGGGGGTGTCTCAGTCAGCTAATATAAATTATATAGTCAGTGTTGTCTGTCTGATAATGGGGGGAGGGGGTGATGCTGGACACAGATATATTATACTACATATAATAGGCACAGTAGCACAGGAGTTAGCTGGTCTGGTGGAGGGAGGGGCGGCTGGACAAGCTATATTACGTAGTGTATATATATATAAAATGTATAGCTGTGTCTAGCAGCAGACCACCTTGCACCACCCCCCCTTCCTTATCATATCATATACAGGCCAGGCCATCAGGGGCAGGGCGCCAGACACTGAGACTGAGTCCTCCCACACTAGCTCTCTTACAATGGCAACCGCTCCCCACACACACACACACCTCATCTTGTGCTCGGGCCGGCGGTGGAGAGTGGAGACACCCCACCCCCCATCATATCATACAGCCATCAAGGTCAGGGGCAGGGCGCCACACACACACACTCACAAACCTCATCTTGTGCTCGGGCCGACGGTGGAGACCCCCCCCCGCACCTGTTCTTATTCTGGGCGCCGACCAGCTGGAGCCTCAGTCTGTACTGGAGAGGAGGAGGGCTGGGCAGCGACGAGCGACCGTCACACACAGCGGCGTGCAGCCGCGCCGCCCGGGCGGAGAAAGTTGTGTGTGTGCTGTATTGACGTGTCGTCACATCATCCACAGTGCAGTGTGATGATGTGACAGGCTGAGTCGCTCGCCGGCTCTGTATGGTAGGGAGGAGGAACTTAGGAAGAATAAGGAGCCGGAGGACACACACCAGGCGCGGCTGCGGCGCTGGAGGTGTTGTTCCAGGCAACTTTCAGCCCAGCGGGGTGAAGTTAATGAATGTGTCCAGAGGCGGCTCTAGGCTTTGTGAGGCCTTAGGCAAATCTTAGACATGAGGCCCCACTCACGTCCATAATGGGAAAAATAATTCAAGCGATAAAAAATAACAGTGTGCCCCCCCTACAGCGCTGCCGACTACCCATCTCTGCCCTCCCGCTGACTGCTGTGCCAGCTGTGGGGGATCTGCAGGATGGAGGCCGTAAAACGGCCCCTACCTTTTCTAAAAGAACACAGTGAGTGATTGGAACTGATTTGTGTTTATTAAGCTTTAGTTTATGAATTAACAGGAGCTTCTGTCTCCTGTTCATTCATCTGCAGTGCAGCTGAGGCAACAGAGAAATGAACTGGGGAATGCTTTTCCTCATTTTCTTTCTCTGTCTCAAAAGTGAGACTTCAGGGGTCTGTTTAGACCCCTGATATCTCACCAAAGAAACCAAAAAACTTAAAAAAATAAATAAAAAGATTGTAAAAAAAAAAAAAGACTACAATTTTTAATCAAACTAAAAAGCCATGCCCAATACGTAGCATAATTTAGCCACACATACAAATATTTCTGTATGGCACGGGTCACCCTCTCCCTAGTATGGTGGGCCCCTACTGTACAATGGCGGTAAACTTAAGTAGGAGAGGAAAGTGGAGGGTATGACGGCGGGTAGTATGTACATGAGAGGGGTGCAGAGTGTATGGTGGGGGGTAGTATGTACATGAGAGCGGTGTGGAGTGTATGGTGGGGGGTAGTATGTACATGAGAGGGGTGCAGAGTGTATGGTGGGGGGTAGTATGTACATGAGAGGGGTGCGGAGTGTATGGTGGGGGGTAGTATGTACATGAGAGGGGTGCGGAGTGTATGGTGGGGGGTAGTATGAACATGAGAGGGGTGCAGAGTGTATATAGGTGGGAAGTATGTACATGAGAGGGGTGCAGAGTGTATGGTGGGGGGTAGTATGTACATGAGAGGGGTGCGGAGTGTATGGTGGGGGGTAGTATGTACATGAGAGGGGTGCGGAGTGTATGGTGGGGGGTAGTATGTACATGAGAGGGGTGTGAAGTGTATATAGGTGGGTAGTATCAAATACACCACTGACCACTGATGCATTAGTGACCAGTGGCAGTAAATAACCCCTTTGTGCTGCATGAGTGGCACCGGTATCAGAGTTTGTGAACCCTTTGATGCTGCACCATATAGGGGTTAATTAACTCTGATACCGGTACCACAAATGCAGCACAAGGGGGTTAATTAACCGCCAGTGGTCACTAATGTATAGTAATGCAATAACCCCCTCCATGCTGCATAATACAAATACCAATGAAAATCCCCCCCCCCAAAGAGTCAAATACTTCAGGCAGGTTGACACAGCTAAGCCACTGTGACAACACTGCCTTTTCAGCTTCTGCAAACTTACTTGCACTTTTGCACGGGGCTTCACTGGCTCCTCGCAGGTCTTCACAGCAGCTCTCTGTCTGTTCACCTCTTTCTTCCCGCCTCCCGGTTTGAATGACATCACGCCGGGCGGGACTAGGAAGCTCCTGTCGGGCGGAGATCACTCTGCCTGACAGGGAAGTGAATGCGTCGGTCAGGCGGTCGGTTCACTCACATCATACTCGCTCTGCTGCAGACAGTGTACCGGCGGCCGGCGGGTGTCACAGCTGACAACTGTCTTCAGAGCAAGCGCCATTTTTAGCCTTCCCTGCCCCCCCGCTCAGTCCGCCCCGCCCCTACCTCCTGGCGGATTCAGCAGCGGCCGGCCCTGCAGCTCCGCCTCCACCTCCTCTACACCGCAGCGCAGTAAAAGGAAGATGTCTATCCTTTACCAGCCCGCTCACCCCGCCAACTTGGGGACACTGACCGCGGGAAATAAAAAAAATGAAAAAAAAATGAAAAAAAAATGAAAAAAAAATGAAAAAAAAATGAAAAAAAAATGAAAAAAATAAAATAAATCTCACCGTCGGGAGGGTGTCACCCCTGTAGCGGGTGTCACCCGGGGGCGGGCCGCACCCCCTAGCAACGCCTCTGCTTCTTGTAAAACTAGCGTTCGTAATGGAGATAGCACATTCGTCACGCTGTAACGTACTGAAAGCACGAAGACTGAAAAGCACGAATTGTCTCTCACTAAACTTTTACTAACACACAGTAACACAAGATTAGCAAAAGCAGCCCAAGGGATGGCGCCATGAGAATGGAACCTCCCCTTTATACTGCCGTCGTACGTGTTGTACGTCACTGCGCTTTACAACGATGAGATTTTGGATTGACAGTGTGTATGCAAGGAAAGCTTGACAACAATCTCGTCAAGCTCGACAAGAAACCCGTCGAGAAAAACAACGTTTTTTTGCGACGAGATTCTCGGTCGTGTGTACAAGGCTTCACACTACTTCCCCCTATCACTCCAACCCTGACACTAACCCAATCCTCCCTGTAATCCCAAACCTATTATTATCCCTCCCTTTAACCCCAGCCCTAATGCTAACCCTTACTGTAACCCCAGCCCTAATGCTAACCTTTCCTGTAACCCCAACCCTAAGGTTGCATTCACACCTGCGCATTTTGTACCTCGAAGCTCAAAGACGCTCAAAGACGCTCAACAAGCAAAATCCTATTCATTTCAATGGCCCCTATTCATGCCCAGATGTAAAGAGGGGCTTCAAGCTTCAAGCTACAGAATGCTCAGGTTTGAATGCAGTCTAACAGTACTCCTCCTTGTGACCCCATTTCTAAAACTATGCCCCCTTTAACCCTCACTCTAACACTACTTTTTCTTGTACCCCTAATGCCATCAATCCTTGTAACCCCAACATTATCCCTGTCTGTAACTTTAAAGTGATATTAAACCCTCAGTTTTTAAGCATTCAGCAACTGATTTAACCCTTTTACTGCCAGAGCCATTTTTGTACACGTTTAAAAAACAATTTAAGTCCTGAAGATTATATAAACCCCCAAACATTTATATATTTACTGAAAGCAGGCATCCTAGAGAATAAAATAGTAGTAGGTCCAATTTTTTACAGGGTATTAGCAGAAAGATCTAGGAAACGCAAACTTTCAGGAAAAAATACACTAAAGGTAATTTTAAGGCACACAATCGCAATAAATTACCCAATTTCTGGTAAAATATAAAAGGAGGTTTGCGCAGAGTAAAAAGATACCCGACCATTTCAAACCCTAAAATTGCTTGCGCCCGTGAAGTGGCAACAAACAGTACTCTATATTTATTTTCCATAGGCAATGCTTTAATAGAAATTAAAGTTAGCTTTACGCAGGAGCTCTGGTGCTAAAATTATTATGCCTCGTACACACGATCGCGTTTCCCGAAAAAAAAAGTGCGATGTGAGTTTTTTGTCGCGATTTCTGACCATGTGTATGCTCCATCACACTTTTTCTGTGAGAATTCCGGCCAAGAAAAGATTGAGAGCAGGATCTCAATTTTCGTGACAGGAAAAATTCCTATGGCGAATCGCGATCGTCTGTATTCAATTACGATGCGAAAAAAAAAAAGTGCATGCTCAGAATCAAGCAGAAGACCCGAACTGCCTAGTGAACTTCATTGATCTCGGCTCGTCGTACGTGCTGTACCTCACCGCGTTTTTGACGGTCGGAATTTCGTACGAGATTTTTGTGACTGTGTGTATGTAAGACAAGTTTCAGCCATTTTCCTGCTGAAAAAAAAACCACAAGCTCGCCCGCAAGGTAACCCCCAGGGAGAGCGCTTCTCCCATCGGGGTTAACCGATGCAAAGAGGAGCCGAAAGAGAGCTGCCGGGGGACCCGAGAAGACGATGATCGGGGCCACACTGCAAAACGAACTGCACAGTGGAGGTAAGTATGATATGTTTGTTTTTTTTTTGTTTTTTTTAAACAAGGGTTTACAAATCCTTTACCTTTTTCCTCTGAAGATCCAAAATTCAGGGAAACAGCAGGAGCCAGCAGCTGTAAGGATTTTAACAAATAGTTTAGTGGGGAACATTTATTTTATTGTGCTTAAAGCGGAGTTCCACCCAAAAGTGGAACTTCTGCTTTAAGCACTCCTCGCCTTCTTACATGCCACATTTGGCATGTCATTTTTTTAAGGGGGGAGTGGGGGCTTCAGTAGGTGTGGGACTTCCTACTTTCACCTAGGGACCGCCTAGGCGACGCCTCCTCTGCCCCTAGGCGGCCCCTCCCTCTAGGCGATCTCCTGGGACACGTGACAGGTCCCAGGAGATTGCCTGTCCATTCCGGGAGCGCAGCGCGACTCATGCATGCGCAGTGCGTGCCCGGCCGTGAAGCCGAAAGCTGTCACGGCCGGGTGCCCAGAATGTGAATGGAGGCGCCGAGGAGAGGAGCAGGGAGAGGAGCGACGCTCCGTGCGGCCGCATCGCTGGACCTTGGAACAGGTAAGTGTCTGTTTATTAAAAGTCAGCAGCTATACTTTTTGTAGCTGCTGACTTTTAATAAACATTAAAAGGCTGGAACTCCCCTTTAATATGTTAAACTAAAAAATGCTGAGGGTTTATTACTACCTTAATCCAAACAGTAACCCTCTTTGTAATCCCAACACGAATACTTTCCCTTGATGTAGCCTCAACCCTAACACTATCTCCCATTGTAAGCTTAAAGTGTCACTAAACCCACATCTTAAAAAACTATCAATAAATGCTGTATTACATGCTGTTCATATTCATTATAGGATTAGTTTTCTGTATTTTGCAAAAAACCCGGTTGATCCTGCTGTTCTCCATCTACCCCTTTTGTTTGTGTCCCCAATGCAGTTAGGGATTTTACAGAGCAGTGTTGGCAGCTCTGCACATGCTCAGTTTTCAGTGAGTTTCTATGCTGATGATTTCCTTCCTATCACATCTAAGCAGCCCATATGACTATAGGGTCACACATGTGTTTACACAGTGGTAATTGACAGCCTTCCTCCTCCATGCCCACTAACCAGCTGAACACAATGGAGGAGGGATATTACATGTAGATGGATGGAGGCTTCACCCCCCTCTAAGAGACAGGCTGGAGGGGCGTGGAACAGACTGTGACTGGCAGAAATCTGCCCACACTGTGTTATTGCCAAAAAATAATAAAGATTTGATTTCAAATATGTATTTGTATGACAATTTAAAACAGTTTATTTATATTAATTATTTTTTTTTATAACTGTACTCTAAAGGCGGTTTCTTTTTTTTAAATGTGACCAGCAGCAAAGAACTAGAAGCTTCTCCTGCTTATGTTTCCCTGCAGACAGGATGGGAAAGAGCTGGGTCATGTGACAGCTGTATACCTGAAAAAGGTACTTAGATGTTTTGTTTTATTAAAATAATTACAGTGCCATCTTCCATACACAGAAAAAGAAGGGACAATGTAAATTAACCACTTAAGGACCGGAAGGATTTGTCCCCTTAATGACCAGGCCATTTTTTGCGATACGGCATTGCATCACTTTAACTAACTATTGCATGGTCGTGCGACACTGTACCCAAACAAAATGTATGTCCTTTTTTTCCCACAAATAGAGCTTTCTTTTAGTGGTATTTGATCACCTCTGTGGTTTTTAGTTTTTGCGCTATAAACAAAAAAAGACCGTCAATTTTGAAAAAAAAAACAATATTTTTTACTTTTCGCTATAATAAATTTCCCCAAAATTTTTAAAAAAATAAAAATTTCTTCCTCAGTTTAGGCCGATATGTTTTCTTCTACATATTTTTGGTAAAAAAAAAATCGCAATAAGCGTATATTGATTGGTTTGCGGAAAATGGCGTCTATAAAATAGGGGATAGATTTATGACATTTTTATTATTATATTTTTTTACTAGTAATGGCGTGATCAGCAATTTTTAGCGGGACTGCGACATTGCGGTGGACAGATCGGACAATTTTGACACTTTTTTTGGACTATTGGCATTTATACAGCAATCAGAGCTAATAGTAGCCATTGATTACTGTTATAAATGTCATTGGCAGGGAAAGGGTTAACACTAGGGGACGATTAAGGGGTTAAATGTGTGTCCTAGGGAGTGTTTCTAACTGTGGGGGGATGGGACTGCCTGGAAGGGGAGACCAATCGCTGTTCATAAGCATTGTGAACAGTTGATCTGTCTCCTCTCTCCTGACAGAATGGAGATCTTTCTGTTTACATTGACAGATCTCCGTTCTGTGTGTCTCAGGAGCGACATTGGCACGTGCATTGGCTCCATTGTTGCGCCACTGGGGCGTGCGCCCTAGAGCTCTTAAAGCGCCCGACGTACAGCTACGCCGATTCGCCCAGGGGAGCCAACTTGCCGCAGTATAACTGCGGCGGCTGGTCCTTAACTGGTTAAACAGTGTGTGTTTAGTATCACATTAACTCTAAAGCTGGCCATACACTATTAGAAATGAATTCAATTTTTTTTAGAACATTTTAGAATCTGTATTGATTTTCTAATTGTTGGGGTTACACCCACGCTCACATTCGACTGCAGTGATGAGAAAATTCAAAGAAGATGGAAATTTCTTTCCTAAACAGACAAATTTCTAACAGCGAATGTGGATTTGATTGGGAAAATTTATTCCAAAATCTAATGTTAACCCCTTTACGACCACCCAATCTACAGTATATGGGTGAGCTTTAATGCCCATACACTGCACATATGTGTCGCTGGGTGGCTAACTGCTCTTGGTCCAGGTTAAAGATCGGTAGCCGGTAAGACTTCTGATCAGATGGCTACTGTCACAGTGGTCACATGATCGCCAATGGTTCCTGCCCCCAAACTACTGTATTTAAAGGGATGGCAGAGCAGACAGGAAGGGGTTAAAGGGGAGGATATTTTGAAGTTCTTTCTAACAGTATTCAAGGCAAAGAAAGTACTAAAAATTTTCATACAAATGTCCGTACGAAAGTTCATATGAATGTTGGTTCAAAAATCTACAAATGTGTGGCCAGCTTTACACTATACTTCCCTGCAATGCAACCACATCCCTGACATGACCACTTTCTAAAACCTCCACCTACTAAAACCTCCACCTACATAAAAGGGTACAAGAATCATAGTGTCCCACGCCCCTATGAGCTTGTTCACAATAGAGATTTACGTGGTACTCTTTTTGTGGGAATAGACCACTTTGTCTCCCACTGGAGGGGTAGTCTCAAGGTGAGAGAACTCTCCAGAATGGAGACCAAGTGGATATATATCCTTAAAAGTTATATTCCACATGGTTTAAATGTGGATTGGGATGTAAACTGCTTTTTAAACAATTCCTAAACCTGCTTTATTCACAATTTGTTGGGAATGCTTTCTATATTGCTATGTATTTAACACTTTTTTGGTATAACTCTTGAATTTATTTAGTGTTATGACCCCTTTAAGGAAGGGCAAGTGTTGTTATTTTTTAGTAAGTATATGGTGTTCATAACACCAGCTATGCCCCATTCCATTACTTATATTTTTATTTATTTTTTAATTTTAATAGTACATTATACATTTTTTATCATTATTTAAAAAAAAAAACATCTATGGGGACACCAGAGTCACGGGAACATCATGTCCATTGTGATTAGCATTACACACTACTCTGTGTCCGGTCCTGCTGACACAAGCGAGGCTTGGAGTAGCTGAAGTGTTCCTCATGCCCCGGAAGAAGTCCATTTGGAGTTGCGGTGACAGGAAGTGTTTCTCAAGCCCCGGAAGAAGTCAATTTGCCACGAAACTGGTCGGGCAGAGGATACACAGACCTGTCATCGCGTTTGTTTTATCGGTACCGTTTGCTGCTGTTTTTAATATTCTGTGCACTGTCTTTGGACACTTGTTCAAGTGCATTACCATTTAAAGAAAAACCTGTAAGAAGGTTTTTTACACTATTGGAGCCCCCTGTTTATTTCTGGTATTGCTGGGTTATCCGGATGATCTAAGCTCAGTGCAGGAGGAACAGCTTGTGAGGCGCACACCACCCACACTGTATCTTCCGTGAATATGTTACAGCTGAGATATCCAAATGCCTATGTGACCTTCTATAATAGAAGGTCAATTATTTGGGGTAAGAGCACATCCTGACTTTACTGTTGGTGATGTCACAAGGTGGAGGATTCCTTTTGGATTTAGCTTTGCATAAGCATCTTAGATTGTTGTTCATTCATCTAATTTAACTGTTTTTCTTCACTCAGCCTCTGTTGCTTAATGGACTCATACAAGCACTTTTTGGATTATTATGTTCATGTTATGTATTGATTTTTGAGCGCAACGTATCACCTTTTTTTATTACTGTATATGTGTGTATGTTTGTATTGTGTGTATTTTGTTTTGACTTTTGTAACTTTAATTATTTTATTATTTATAATCTTAGAAACTTTTTCTGCACATGCAAACTATGAAAACAGAGACACTTGCTTGGAAACTGCTAATGATCAAGAGATTCCTGTTTCATTCACAACCAAAAGATAATTTACCAATCTTCTAATTCACCATCCTGAATGCAAAGTTTGATAACGAAAATGGCAACATCAGGGACAGATTGACAGTTAAACAGATCACTTCTTCAAACCGAAAAGACACCAGGCATTATAATTCAGCCTCAGAAGCAATTGCAATAAAATAAAATATAGACAGAAAAATGTCCTCATATTGGAATTTTAAAGGCAATATATTACAATCATAGCTCCCAACTGTCCCTGATTTCCAGGGTAGTTGTATATAAGTTGCACTTTTTATCTATCAAAAAAGCAAAAGCAGGTATGAAGGAATAGCAGTGGTAAAAAAAAAGTACTTGTTTGTTTAACTAATCATTTTTTTTGTATATTTCTACTTTAAGGGGGTGTGGCAGGGGATGTGTCCTATGCCCACATACTTTTTCTAGGTGTCCCTCATTCCCATCTCACAAAGTTGGGAGGTATGTTACAACTGTGTTAAAAAACATAAAACATCCATTTGTTTTTTACAACCAATAAAACATTAATAATACGGAGACGGCGGTATCGTTAATACATGCATCACATTTCTACACATAAGTGAGCATATGTCTTACATCTTACATTAACCAACAGTGAACTAGAAACACATCTAATGATGCTGGTAAACTGGATCCCATTTAACATCATCATCAGACGTGTTAGTATTTCACTGTTTGTTAACGGGAGATGTAGGACATATGTGATGCATGTATTAACGATACCGCCGTCTCCGTAATATTAATGTTTTATTGGTTGTATAATAAAAATAGATGTTAAATGTTTTATAACATAGTAGTAATATAGTGCCTTCAAAATCCCGATATGGGGAAATCTTCCTGTCTATATTCATAAGAAAGGATGGTGGCAACCTCAAAACACACCTCACTAGTAAATATTAGTAAAATAAAGTGGTAATAAACCCAAAAACAAACATTTATTATATTTCAGCTTACCATTTCTTGGATGTAATAGATGCCATCTTTCCTTTTTTTTCCAATCTAATTTTATTGGCAAATTATAATACAAACATTAATAAGTTCCAACATAAACAAATTCATACATATCAAAGATAGTATAATCACTTCACCTAGCTGATTTCAATTACATTTTCACATACAACTAAGGGAACTAAACAAAACCAATCAAAAAGGGGAGGGGGGGGATTAGAGATGGCAGCAAGTAAAGTGCCTTATTTCGAAACCTTACTTATCTCAGTTCTATTCTTTTTTATGATTCCCTAGGAGCTTTCTAGTTTATTATCGTTTCCCTATACACCCTCCAGGGGGCCCATAACCGGTGGCATTCCTCATGAGTGTCAAGTTCTTGTGCTACCAGTGTCTCCATCTACTCTATACAGTCCATTTCATTAACCCATTTATTGACTGATGGAGTTTGTGTTGAACGCCACCAGTGCCGCGGTATGACTAATCTCGCTGCTGTCAGCCAATGTCTCAAAAGACTCTTTTTGATACTTTTATAAGATCCTGGCAGAATGGAGAGCAGGGTGATTTGTGGTGTATTAGATATTGATTCCCCAGTAACTGTTGTATATCGTCGCATTATCTTTTCCCAAAAATTTAAAATTTGAGGACATTCCCACCAAATATGGAACAATGAGCCTTTGGCCGCACGACACCGCAGCATACTGTATATCCGATTTGTCTGGGTATATACGTTGAAGTGAAAGTGGGCTCCAATACCATCTAGAGAGGAGTTTGTAGCTCGTCTCTTGAGCTTTAGTTGTTAGTGACATACAGTGTGTTCAATTAAATGACTTCTCCCACTCTTCAGCTTTAATTTGAACATTAAGCTCATTTAATCATTTGTTTATATATTCCGGGGGTTCTGGGTGTTTTTTTTATTGTGAGTATCTTATATATTGATGATAAAACATGTTTTGGTTTAGAGTCTTGTAACAACAAAAGTTGAAACTGAGTTTTATCTCTATGGAAGGATTTATTCGGGGGAGTAGAGGACAAAAATGACTGTAATTGCAGATATTCCAACCATTGCGTAAATGAGGGTTGCTGTACAAAAACTGAGTTTAATAGGGGCGGGAATGTATCCTGACAGGAAATCTGGCTCACTCTTTGATGTGATTCTTTATTCCAAATAAGGACACTCATCCTGTTTAAAGCTGGCGGGAATTGGGGGTTTCCGAATAAAGGTGTCTTAGGACCTATTTGTGAAGAAAGTTCTAGCTGTAGGGCTATTTTAGCCCATATCTTTCATAAATTCCCTTTTTTAGGCTTTCTTGCTTCTATTTGATCTGGTCAGTAAGTACGGTATGTTGTTTTTCAAAAGAACAAGCTCTCCAGCAGAATGTATCAGTTGCAGAGATGAGACAAACCATTTAACACTCAGGAGTGCTTACAATGTTCAGTTTGTATGTATTTACTGTATGTACAACCCTTATCCTAAAAAAAAAAAAAAAATACCTGTTTGCTGTAACTGAGTAAAGTCAGAATTTGGCTTCAATTTGTTATATCTGTTGTTGTTGTATCTAAATCTGCTACTACATCTAACACTCCCCTCTCCCCAGACTGACAATGCTGCTGTCCAAAGGTATACCTGTGGTTCTTTATCCAGAGTGGGGGGCACTCTAATAAAGGAGGTGTGTTACTGGCCAGATCACCAGGTCAAAATATAGGTAAAGAAACATAAAAGAAGAAAACAAATGCAGCCACTAGATGTAAGGATTGATAAGGATTGATAAGCTGCAATTTATTTTATTTTTTTTATATGTTTATTACATTTTTGATTTTGCCTTTATTTACCTCTCTTTAAAACAATATGATTTCCTTGGTTGTGTTTGACCTGGAGAAAGAATGCAGATTAGAAAATCAGAGTGAAGTCAGGATTCCTAAATTGGGTAACTGTTCTGGATCAGGGATCCAGAAGGTGTGGGAAACATTGAATCAGCATGCATGGAACTAGAATTTTCGAAAGAGGTGGTCATCAGTCCATGATTTCACAGAATAAATTACTTCTAAGGGGTTCCTAATTTCATCAATCATACACATGACCTTAGGAAGAATTGAGGATCTTAGTAGTTATGTGCATGTTATGGTGGAAAATACTGGGTGCAGAGTAGGGTGACCACATCTCTAAACTGCCATTCAGGGACACCCCCCCCCCCCCCCCGAAAATATGATTTTTGACATTTCTTTTCCCGATTTTTGGGGCAGGGGCGTATGAAATCAGCGGACCCTTGTGCAAGATTTAAAAGTGGGCCCTAGGCATCAACAGGAACAACAATATGGCGCGCAAAGCGCGTCGTGGTGAACGGTGGACAGGTCTTAAATTGTGCCAAATATTGGCTTAAAGGGGGTGTTGTTAAAGAGAGTCTGAGATGACTTGTATAGTGCAGAATGTGGTAATGTTAAATAGGGAATGCAGAGTGTATGGCGGGGGGTAATATGTACAGGAGAGGAGTGCGGAGTGTATGGTGGGGGGTAATATGTACAGGAGAGGAGTGCGGAGTGTATGGTGGGGGGTAATATGTACAGGAGAGGAGTGTGGAGTGTATGGCGGGGGGTAATATGTACAGGAGAGGAGTGCGGAGTGTATGGTGGGGGGTAATATGTACAGAGAGAGGAGTGCAAAATGTATGGCGGGGGGTAATATGTACAGGAGAGGAGTGCGGAGTGTATGGCGGTGGGTAATATGTACAGGAGAGGAGTGCGGAGTGTATGGCGGGGGGGTAATATGTACAGGAGAGGAGTGCGGAGTGTATGGTGGGGGGTAGTTAGTGGAGAGAGGAGGAAGAGGAGTGCAATACCACCTCCTGATAGTCTGTCAGCCACTGCTATACCACTTTGGTGGTGGGGCACTCCGAAGGATGTAAAGGGGCACTCTGGAGAAAGTAAAGGGGCACTCTGGAGGCACTAAGGGGGCACCCTAGAGGTTGTAAGGGGGATTTAAGGGGGCAGTCTGGCGGTACTAACTTAGTCAGAGCCCCCTTACATCCTCCAGGGTGCCCCCTTAGTGCCTCCTTACATCCTCTGGAGTGCCCCCTTACATCCCCCTCCAGAGTGCCCCCTTAGTACTACTGTACTAAGGGGCACTCTGGAGAAAGTAAAGGGGCACTCTGGAGAAAGTAAGGGGAGGAAGTAAGGGAGCACTCTGGAGGCACACAGATAGTACCTCCAGAGTGCCCCACTGCAGAGAGTCATGAGGAGTGATGGCCATTAATCCATGCCAGGTGAATGTTAGGAAAAGCAGAGCACACCACCCACCTCATGGCTGCCCTATTCCACTACTGCTTGCTCACTCCCTGCCTAAGCCCTGTAGAGCCTGCAGAGTGGTCAGAGGGGCCGCAGAGTAGTCAGAGGGGCAGTGGCATGGACAGGAGGACCGTGGGATGGACAGGGGGGCCGTGGGATGGACAGGGGGGCCGTGGGATGGACAGGGGGGACCGTGGGATGGACAGGGGGGACCGTGGGATGGACAGGGGGGACCGTGGGATGGACAGGGGGGACCGTAGGATGGACAGGGGGACCGTGGGATGGACAGGGGGGACACGGAGGAAGAACGGAGGGAGACAGCAGAATGGAGGGGGACACGGAGGAAGAACGGAGAGGGACAGCAGAACGGAGGGGGACAGCAGAACGGAGGGGGACAGGACAGCTGAACAGAGGGGGACACGGAGGAAAAACGGAGGGGGACAGCAGCAGAACGGAGGGGGGGACAGCAGCAGAACGGAGGGGGGGGGACAGCAGCAGAAAGGAGGGGGACAAAGTGTGAGTATAACACAGACAGTACAGTGAGTACACTAACCTGTCCTGGTCCTGGAAGTCAGACTGGCTGCTGGCAATGACTGCAAACTTGTGGACCTCAACGTGGGCGGGAGGAGCAGGAGTCTGGCTGGAGGAGGGCTTGGACGAGGCTCTGGCTGGCTGGCTGCACAGGAGAGTGGCTCTGTCTGGTCACTGGCATCAGGTCAGCCGCATCACTCACTCTCTGTGCTAGCTCTGGTCGGTCGACTCGTCACTGGAGGAGGAGGACTAGTCTGGACGACGAGGCTCGCTCAGGCTGGGCTGGCTGTGCACAGGTGAGTGTGTGAGTGGCTCTCTCTGAGTGGTCACCGTCCCTGGCATGAGCGTCACGGTCACTCACTCTGTGCTGGCTCTGGACTGGCTGGTGGATGCGGAGGGGAGGGAGGCGCGCGCGCTGGCTGCTCTCAGACTCAGCGTAGTGTGCGCCGGGCGGGTGCACTCACTGCCCACACTGACAGGCCCCAGCTCAGCTGACGTCACTGGTTGCTAGATGCGGAGCGGCCCCTACCCTAGCAACCAGACTGGCAGTGGCAGCCGCAGCCTGTGTTTATGTTATCATCGATCAGTGTGATAAAATTTATAAGGTGGTGGGGGTGGCGGACAGGCGGAGCGGACTGGTCACTGTTTTTTTTCATTTGTTTTCATTCCGGGATGACTGTATTGTCCCGGAATGAGCTGCCCGGGACACGGGACAAAAATCTCCAATCAGGGACGATCCCGGGCAATCCGGGACACGTGGGCACCCTAGTGCAGAGACAGACCCAAATGTCCGTTACTGACTCCCAATTATAAAAAGTCAGGCACAGAGAACAAAATAATCCTATTTTCTGGTTCATGAAGATAGCTTCTGTATGTACCCATCACTAGGAAATTATGTATAAACTAGTGTTACAGTGTGATTGCAGACACTGAAAGGTGCAGTTATAGACCATTAGCATGTTAACATTTTGCTATGGCTCATTCTATAGGCCTCAAAATCGTGGGGCATTTGCAGGATGAAAAAATCAGCTTTGCAATACACCATCATTGGTGTCCCCATTGAATAGTGTGATACCAAGAAGATTTTGTACCTGGAGAAAAAACTATACCTATATAAGAGGTGTTCAGCAGTGGACAGAGACTCCAGAGGCAGTTTTCAACCAACTTAAGGCTCCATTCACACTAATGCGATTTCAGATGCAAATTAAGTTGCACAGACTTGCATGACAATAGAAATCACATTGATTTCAATAGTGCCCTTTCACATCAATGCAAATCAGTATGGCAACATTTACTATTGCCAACAGTGGAGGACAAAGTACAGGTACAAAAGCATGCAAGCATGCAATCTACAATAAAGTACAGTTCTTATGCCGCGTACACACGACCGTTTTTAGTGTCATTGAAAAAGCAACGTTTTTCTCGACATGATTCTTCTCAAGCCTGCCTTGCCTACACACGATCGTGAAAAAAAATGCTCGAACAAAGCGCGGTGACGTATGAAACGTACGACGGCACTATAAAGGAGAAGTTCCATTCAGATGGCGCCACCCTTTTGGGCTGCTTTTGCTGATCCTCGTGTTAGTAAAGTTTGGTGAGAGACGATTCGCGCTTTTCAGCCTCGTCCTCTTGTGTCCGTTACAGATTGACGAATGTGCTATCTCCATTATGAACGCTAGTTTTACCAGAACGAGCGCTCCCGTCTCATAACTTGCTTCTGAGCATGCGCGTTTTTTCACGTCGTTAAAGCCTACACACGGCGGTTTTTCACGGCGAGAAAAACGACGACATAAAAAACGAGAAAAAATAGAGCATGTTCCAAATTTTTAACAGCCATTTTTCACGTTGCGAAAAATGCTCTGGAGCCTACACACGATCGTTTTTAATGACCAAATAAAAAAATGGCATTTTTCTCATCATGAAAAACGGTCGTGTGTGCGCGGCATAAGGGTTCATGTTAACGGGCATTCCTTCCTCTTTGTGAAATCCCTTACGCGACCAGCATGTGGTTCCATTACTGTCCATAGAGTGGTTAAAAAATAAATTAAATGTATTACTCTGTTTGTAGCTCCACCCCTGTATGAAGCCCAATTTATGGACATTCCTATGTCGGAATGGCAGCACAGCATTCATAAGGGAACACCAGAGGCCGCCAGATTAAGTGTAAAATAAATGAATCTTTAATGAACAGAAGACAATTGGCATCAGAAGAAGGAAAAGAACTTGTCAAAATCTCAGCTGGTCATGTAGCTCACACAGGGAGCATAACTTGATCCATGCCAGGAGTCAGAATCACCACCGTGGGCCAGGTTGTACACAGCAACCAGTAAGCAACACAAGCGGGAAGCAAGGAGTTCCATGGAGCACAAGGCCATCCAGAGGTGATGTCAGATGCTGAGGGACACTATGGGGACATGGCTTTGCACTTCAGAGCAGATGGCTCAGCCTCTGGCTGAGGATCTTCTGATAACAAGTGCTTTACCTTCTACCAATGTGAGTTGCCAATTATCTTTTATTCAATAAAGATTAATTTATGCTAAACTTAGTCTGATGCCCTGTCACAGTCAGGGATAAAGCTAGGAGACCAATAGCTATAGCAGTAGAGAGGCTCCAACCGACCAGCTGGATAAATGAACAAGCAGTGGATGATGCAGGCTCACCCGAGTTTTGGGGTCTAAGTACCAACCGATGTTCAGCAGAGCTCTTGATGGTGGAGATGGGTTTCGTTGCGTGTTAGTACCAGGACACACCACCAGGGGGGAGCAAGTCAGGGTCCATTAGCAGATATAGCAGGAAGGGATCAAGCAGAAACATAATCAGTAAACAAGCCAAAGATCGGAAACAAGTGGTTGAAGTTTGAGATCAAGCAGAAGCTTAGTTGAGGAACAAGCCAAAGGTCGATAACAAGTTTTATGCATGTGTAGCGGGGTCTCCTTTAAGGCCCCAGGACTACGTTACCCAGAACCCTGTTAGGCACCCAGAGTGCAGTTAGCCATCGCAGAGACTCATGGGAGGGGTTATTTAAGGAGGAGGCGAGGAGGAGCTCGGCCTCTTTGGAGTTTCTTCCTGTGCGGATCTGCTGCAGTGCAAGGCCTGAAGCCTGGGCCTTGCACAACTTCCAAAGAGCCTTCCACCCCACTGCGGAGCCTGGGTGGCATCTGACTTGTCGAGTGAGGACATCAGTTGGATCGGGGACTCGATCGTTGCAGACGCTGTGTGCGGATACACAGCAGGGTGGACGTTCCGGACTGGGATCGCGTCCGGAGTGGTGAGTGGGCACCTGCCCAGACCAATAGACTGTGCCGTGTTCAGGCCTATAGATTGCATAGGCCCACAATTTAGTTTGTTTGCTGTTCCCCGGGGGGACCGGTAGCAGGACAGAGTTGAAGTGTTCCCCCCCAGTATAGTGTTCCAAGTTATTGCCTGGTTGTGGATTACAAAGTACTATTCATCAAGTGCACCACCGAAAGCTGGCATGCGAAGAAATCCCTATAGGAGGTGACTGAGATTTACTCCATGTCAGGCCTGACCGGGGTGGGAAGTTAAGATATTGTTTAGTGCGCTATAGGGCGCGCATACCATAATAGCTACACGTGGTGAAGTACTGCGCAGCGCCATTATTGTATGCTGTATTGATTTCTGCAGGGCTCTGCTAGCCAATTGTATGTGTTGTGTTCTGCCTATGCTAACTTTAATATAAGAGTAAACTGTTATATTTAATCTCTTGCCTCAGTGTGTTGTCTTACTGCTAAGAGATTATTCCTTGCAATACTAATTGAATGTGATACAAATATAACCCCTAGACTAGCTGTGCCAGAGTGGGTCGAGCAGATTGCTGGGGGTTGGTGGTGCTGTACACAGGGCCCGAAAACAAATCCAGCGGCTCTCTTAACTGGGGGTAGCGCTACACATGTATATGCATATGCACCTTAAGGCTGGGTTCACATTAGCTGTGGCCGCAGCTCGCAGCAGGGGATCCGGTGCGTCCCTGTTCTCCGCTTCATTAGCGAATCAGGTCTTAATTTTTGCCTGAATTCGGACCTGAAACGTAGCCAAAGCCACACAGGACCCTTTTCCAGTGCGGACCACGGCCACCCAATGAGCTCTGTCACCCGAGATCCATTGAGAGCTGGTCACAGTCTTGTGTCATGCGAATTGGATGCAGGGAAACCCACATCCAAAGCGCATAAGTGCGAACCTGGCCTTAAACAAGGTTTTTGCAAAACATTTTGCTCAGCATCTTTCTGGCAACAAGACCCTGAGTATAAACATCAGCAAATGTTTATACATCCCTGTGCAGGAGACCTCTTTTGTAATTTTTTTGCACTATTTGCATCCAGGAAAAGGCACATTCAGAGGACATGCTTTACAGGGTAGGCAGAACACTTCTCCACCTGCTTGTTCTAGGTGACCAGCTACTGCTGCCTGTCCCCCCTAAAGGGGTACACCTTCTGCCCTGCTTTACAGCTGTGCATGTGCAATCAGACAGAGCGGCTTTAGGCTGGGTTCACACCATTGCAAATTGAATGCTGGTTCCCCGGATCCAATTCGCAATAGCAGGAGATTGTGACCAGCTCTCTGTGGAGCCGATTCACATATCTCCGCTGCGGCTCCTGTGCAAATTTGCACAGGAGCTCATTGCATCTTTTGGTCAATTTCAAGTCCGATTCAGCCCAAAATTTGGGCTGAAATCGGACCTAAAATGGTAAAACCAGGACGCACTGGACCCCTGCTGGGAGCCACATGCGGCGATGGTGTGAACCCAGCCTCAGAGAGTATATTGCTTGAAATGTATGTCTGGTTAGACAATGCTATATTTATTTATCCTGTATTTAATTAAGTGTTGGAATGGGGGTAGGGAAATAAGTAACACAAAGCAGCTAATTACAGTTTACTTTTCATTAGTTTAGCGCTGTTAGAAGAATAATATATGACTGCTCATTAGTTTCTGTAGGCTGGCACTTTGCACATAGCTCTCTTATTATATATTCCATGCTGACTTTTAACACCAAATGTACCCTAGAAAGAGAATGGTAGGAGAGAGAAAGAGAGAGAAGGAAAAGGAGAGAGGTGGTAAATATACAGTGTATCATAAATTTACTGATTATTCATTTAATAGTGGTTTTGAAGCAAGTTAACAATGTACAGTATATGACATTTCGTGGTTCTGTATCATTCAAAACCACAGCTCTTGAGAGTACAGTATTTCTTTATTGAATGCAATAAATGGACTCTTTCCACTTTGCTAACCAATACAAATGTTTAATCATCTAAAGTGTGTGGCTACTACTCTTTAGAGAAATTTTTAAATATTTATACATTCTGCTTAACCATTATGAGCTAATCTGGTGCATTATATCACATACAATAAAGCTTGATGTGAAAGAAGATTAAAAATTTTTGTATGAACAGTATTTAGAAAGAAGTCTCCCCAATTCAGTCATGGGGATAGCGAGATGCATTGTAGTCCATGAAAAAGTTAAGGTTGTTATCTGCTTATACTCATTACCATCTTTAACCACTTGAAGACCAGGCCTTTTTGTGACATTTGTTGCTTACAATTCAAAAATCAGTATTTTTTGCTATAAAATTACTTAGAACCCCCAAACATGATACATATATTTTTTAGCTGGGGTCCCTCGAAAATAAAAATGCAATATTTTATGTCTCACTGTATTTGCGCTGCAGTCTTTCAAATGCGATTTTTTTTTTTTTTACAAAATACACATTAATTTAAGAAAAAAAAAGTAGTTAGCCCATTGTTTTGTATAATGTGAAAGATCAAGTAAATAAATACCCAACATGTCATGCTTTAAATTTGCGCAAACTCGTGGAATGGGGACAAATTATGGTACTTAAAAAGGAGGTCCAGCCCCCCCCCCCCCCCCACGAACATTTTTAAGTCAGCAGCTACAAATACTGCAGCTCCTGACTTAATATATGGACACTTACCTGTCCAGAGAGCCTGTGATCTCAGCCCCCCAGCCGATCTTCGGATCGGCTGTCAGGTGCAGCCGCCCCTATTCCTGGTAAGAGAACCCGGCAGTGAAGCCTTTCGGCCATGAGAATGTACACTATCACTGTAAGGGCTCATTCACACCAGTAAGTGAAGTAATGTAGCGCTTAAAAAACTGCTAAACAATAATCTATGTACCAAATGTTCTTGTGCACATAATAAAAGCTAATAATAATAATCAATCTCAAATATAACAAAACATATATAAATGAGTGGAAACATAGATGAAAAATGTCCCATAAGTGAAAAATTTGTGTAGTAAACTCATAAAGTCCAACTAGAAATGAAGCACAATTACTAAGCAGACACGTGAAACATCAGGGATAATGTATCTTCTACCGGAAATGTGGGGTATGCACTCTTACCGGAAGTGGTGGACTCAAATGTCGTTGACAGCGAGTCAATCGAGCAAAGAAAGCCAGAATCAGCGGACTTCCAGAACGATTATAAGAACCCAGGCAACTCCAAAAACGGCTTTGGGGAATCGTGCAGGTAACCGTGAAGCTGGAACACCGATATTGAGCAACCGGATGGAAAGGCCAAAAAAACTCTCATCGAGAAAGATATAAAGAGAGAAAAAGCCTCCACATGGTATAGATCAAAAATGGTAGGTTTTATTGAATAAAGACCAACATACATCCGTAAATATAAAATTTGTGATCACAAAAATAAAAAGCAATGTGGGGAGCAATAAGCAAATTCCGACGCGTTTCGTCTGAAAAGACTTCAACTGGGACATGCCACCTATACACCCAGACCACATATCCCAGGAATCTTTGCTACCATCAGGGAGACTACTGGGAAGGGCTATAAAAGAAACCAGAAACCTGCCATAGGGTCTCTTCTTCCTGGGCCTCGTGCAGGTAGAGCGAGAGCGTGGCCTACAATGCGGAGTACAACATTCCTGCCTGACCGAGAAGGGGTCCAGCGCTGCCTGCTGTTCATTGGACATCTGATCAGCACCAACCTGACCATACAGCAACCCACGCTTCGTGTTCCCCATTCAGGTGATCATCACAAGCAGGTCCACAGCCAGGGGATGTCTATTCGGGAGTCGCTTGATCGGCCTGGTCGTTGGTGAGAGGGCCCACCTTTACAAGTCTTCCTTTGGTTGTTTACTGGGACACTGTGCACAGACAGCTTTACTTTGGGAACACTTCACTGCACTTCTATTCGAACACTTATATAGGCATCTATAGCTGCAGTAAGCGCAAGCTATACTACCACTCTATTACTACACCTTATTGGATACAGGTAATGAGTTCTGACTGCCGGGGAAGACCATCAGATCTGCAACGGTTACATTCTGTCATTGCTGCTTAAAGGGCCCTTATACCATCCTTGTTGGGCTTCATCTCTCATTAGGATAAAAAGGTTGAACAGACTGGCCTGGGTATCTCTTTTTAGAAGTATTGTCAGAATCTATGCTTAACTTTGCTTATCCTTTCAGGCTATGTTCAAGTGGTACTCTATTGTACATACAGTATGTATATATAGTATCCTGTTGTTGCCAACTGTCTTAACTGTTTTACTGGGAGAATCATTCTACTGAGCTTGTGCTGTTAACCAAAGCTCAGTTTAACCATTACCCTTTTTGTACAACTATATCTTATCTGAAGCATTCCAGTAAACGTTAACAGAATATAAACATATTGAGTTCTGTCTTATTACTCAAAGGTGTTGCAAGGATGTCTGAACCCAGAGTGTCAGGTGGGTTGGAATGTTAACAGGGTCATGGCGATGCAGGTGAGCAGGAAAATCCATGCAGTCCCCAAGGGGGCTGTGCTACAAAAGAATAGCAGAAAGCTTTTTAAAAAGTCTGTGTGGATGTCAGCTTGCACGTAAATGGTGTCAGTCTAGAGAAAAATAGACCTGTATTTTAGAGTAGGTCTAATAGAAGATTCTACACCTTTCTTTCAACCCCCAACCCCCCTTCAATCATAACATTGCAATCTTTGGGGCACTCCTTGAAATGCATAACAGAGTCTGCCATGGCATGCTACAGTCAGGGTTTTTAGACTCACATGCACAAACTAGGGCTATTTTAGACAAGAGCCTATCAACCTACCAGTATATCTGTAGGTTAGGAGGTTAGTACTTCTTCCATGTTCCCCTCCTCATTCGGCACCAAGTGTGGGTCACATAGGAGGCCTACCCTTGGGTGTGTTCTTCTGGGCACCTAGAACAGGGTCACTTTCCTGAACATGGGGTACCTTTACTTGTGCTGTGCTTACCAATGCCTTGGGATAGGGTGGAGGTAAATTTCAGGCATAATTCAACCCCTGACTCACAGATGGCCGTACACCATGTACACTTGAACAGATGACTGAACTCTAGTTAACTCTCTTCATGTCAATAAACACCACTACTGTCACAGGCAAACGCTTACGATGGCTGCTTGTGAAACCTTTGCTACTCTTGGTAACCACTTGTGTCTTCATACCCCAATGTGCCTTAACTGATCCAATCTGTAGACTCTGGGTGCTGGTTACTTGCATTGCACCTTTTTAGTAACTTCAGACCTGGGAAAAAAAAGTTTTAAAAGCTTTACTTAAATACCTTAGGCATGACAGTCAAACAAAGGCAACATTCTTTCCCTAAACAAATCCTTAACTCAGGCTTGTGGCTGCCCCAGCATACCTGTACAGGTAAGAGTCCATCTTTGGCAAAGTCCAAAGTGGCAGTGTCCAGAGTTGGTATCTTCAGGACAGACTGCAATCCCCCTATGCTGGGGAAGACTCCTAAAGTCAGTAGTTAATCAGCAGGACTCCAGACACAGCATGGCACAGCAGGATGGCATAACGGATTCCGGCAATGGCATCATCAGTGAAGACGACAACGGCAACAAACCCTAGGATAAGGACCCCTGTCCCTTTTATAATGACCCAGGACCAGTGGGTCGGACCCAAGAAGCCTGACAAGGAAAACCCAGGAAACATAGTTAACTCTCCCTCCTGGCCAGGGCAGCAGCTGCCTCTGTAACCAGCATTTCTACCTGCTTTCATGTCGATGGAGCACAGTAGGAATGCCACACAAGCATAGGGTGAACATAGAAACTTTGTGCAGATAGGGTCCTGTTGGGGTTCAAACCAAGGACCTCAATGATGCAATCTATAATTCTGTGATTGCACCAATACTCCAGATCTCTAAAGGGAGTCTGTCAAAATAAAGGTGTGGGAGCTGCCATGGTTGGCTTGTTTTAGCAAGCGCATGCTCTTGGTCTGTCCTTCTGATTTGGCTTCAGTGAGTCACTCACCTTGAACAGTGCTTGAACCTTGAAAAATACGTCAGTAATAGCAGCTTCTATATTTCTATCCTGCGACCCTCATTTTAATGGATTATTCAGTTTACTGTAAGGGAGCTGAAAAAAGAAAAGACACCAGTGAGGAGCATAAGGTCAAAATTGTGTGTACCTTGAGGTTCCATTATGTGCTGCGGCTGCTGCCACCCATCTTTTCAGCCACTGTGCTGAATCTTATCTCAGGTAAACCTCTGTCAGCACAAAAGTAATAACTATTGGAGTCTACTGCTGAATTCAGAATTACAATAATCCAATAAGGACTTCAAAATGCATCTTCCATTACTCATTTTACAGTGCTGAGACTTCATAAATACTACCAACTCTGTAATAAGAAAAGTATTTCCTCTATTGATTGACAACCACAGCAAACTGTGTCCGCTGATACTGTTTGAGAGCTGTGCACTAATGCAAAATTTACTGCAATGAAAGTATCATTACCATGTAAACAAGTATACCTTCCATTACATTATGCATAATTAAAGAGATCAATTTCTTTTTTTGAAACTGCAGTCATTTTATTTTGTTCCATATAAATTTATTTCAGATGCATAAAATAACTTTATTTTAATTTATTAAAGCATCTAATAACTTGCCAAATTGGAGAAACCAATGACAGTATTGACTTTTATCAAGTATGAATCATCCATCCTGTTTGATTTCAGGTCGTAATGGCATCTTCTCATGGTCCCCAGAGGCCCCCATAATGCTTCAATGGTCACATGGTCTCACTCTATGCAGAAAGGTGGGGGCAGGACTGATAGGGTATGTCAACAGTAGAGTAACAGAACAGAAATGTGCTATGTACTTTAAATTAAAAAGTCGATAAATTCACCTGAGGGAGCTTATCTTGGCATAGAACCCTTGTTTTGACAAATGTGTAAAGCATCTTGCATAGCATGATAGACACCATCCTTGCAAGTATGATTCTCTTAAAGAGCATTGTTAATAGAAAGGTTCACTTTAACAAGGCAATTAGGTCTAATGGATTTAAAGGATAACCCAATATATAATTTTGATGCTTACCGATCTTTTATTTATCAGGCCAAGAACATTTTCAACAAGTACAGAAAATTACTGTTCATCTTCCAAAAAATTCAGTGTCCTTGTAACTTCTGTGAGCTGAGATATAAGCCTAAAACAATGTTATCTTTCTTCTGTAAACTACTAATCTTCCAATCCCCTGTGTAATAGAAAGGAACAAAAGTAAGTGTAGCGGGGTCTTCAAAGTTAGTGGGATACACCTGGGGGTAGAGAGACCCAGGTGTGTAATTATGTCAGGGATTAGACCCCTTTTTGTTATTCGTGGAGGATTGGGTGGTGTAGTATTCTCTTCGACCAGTGGGTGTCGGTGTACCTACAGGCTCGAGGTAGAATCACTACCACAGTGCCACCCTTTTTCTCCCTTCCTGGAGATGGTACGGCTGGGGCGGGGAACCCGCCGTGGTGTCGATGGGAGGAGATAAAAAGGGGGAGACGCCCTCGCCACAAGGTCTTTTGGGGGATCATCTCTTCACGCACCCAGGCACCTTAGGCCTGGGTGCGGGCGGTTCGAGGTTCCGGCCTAGGCGCCCTAGGCCTGGCCGGAATGAAGATGGAGTCCATCCCAGGCACCTTCAGCCTGGGGTGAGGTACTATTGAGGAGGCCTGGGACCCGGTGACTCCGACTGGGTCCCGCGAGGGTGAAGTTGCTCCAGGGCGCCCCTTGCGAGGGGACCCGCATCTGAGGTGAGGAGGCTGGGGAGGTCACCCGTCCGAAGACCCGGTGCAGTGTCAACCCGGTGACGGATGGGCCTTCGGTAACTCCCTTGGAGGACATCTTCCCCTGATAGGGGCTACAGCGCAGCGGAGGAGCTTTCATCAAGACTCCTGCAACCCCTGGTCATAGCACAGGGAGTGTAGGGACTAGGAACCTGTACAGTGCCTCGACCTGCTTCCCCATCGTATCATGCCGTTGCATTTGACTGTATGTGGAGATACGCAATAAACCTGAGTTTGGACTTTGATGGGTGTATGGACTCTGTTGATGGGAACAAAGGGAGATTCTGGCACAGAAGGACTGACCCTCGTAACCAGCACACATTTGGCCCGAGGAAAAGATTGGTACTGGCCTTCACCTCACCCACATCTATGGGGAGGACATGGGCCGTGGCGCACCTCACTCTGTCGCTCGACATACCCCTAGCTAAAGAGGTCGGGGTGAGGCCGCTACACGTGGGGGCTCGTGAGTCCGGGATGAAATGTGTGTTGACCCTGAGGTTTGGAACGGCTGTGTTTGAACTTTGCTGCCCAGAGGAGGTCCGAGCAGGTCGGCCATGTGATTGGCCAAAGTGCGTCCCTGTGCTCGAAGTCGTGGAAATTTCCCTGAAAAACCGGGAGAGGCCCATGCAGAAAGAGCGGGAAGAGGGAGGAGTCCAGCCGTGTGACGAACTACATGTGGGGACTTTTGCTGCACTGCGCCACGAGGCACCCCATGACTGCGCAATCCGTGGGAGGAGACTGAAGGAAGCCCGCAAAAACGTGCAAGTCGTGGGAGGAGTCTGGCTACGTGTGGAGATACACGTGGAGACTCCGGCGCGAGGTCAGCGCGTGATGGAGCAGCAAGTGGTCGGAGTGAACTCAGGCTCCCCGTGGATGCCGGTACCTTATCCTTTCAAGATGACTGCATTTGCTGCGCCCATTACAGACACGGGGATAAGGCTCAGGCCCCGAGGACAGTTGGCTCTGTATTCATGCAGAGACACGGAGGCCCTCGGTGTGATCTGTCCCGGATGCTCGGGACTGGTGGTCCAACTAAAGCCATTCGGGCGATGTGAGGCATGCAAGGAGTTCCTTTTTGAGGTTGAACCACACACGGAAAGGCCCTGGGTCCTACGCCTCAACTGCATCACAGGAACCGCCACTCCGGAGGGAGAGATCAAAGCCTTTGCGGAGTTTCCCATGCGCGCTGACCAGGGCGAGGTGACTGCCCAACCAGAGACTGAGAGAGAAAAATCCGAGGACACTGCTTCGGTCACTACAGACTCCCTGCTCCCACCTCCGAAGAGGAAAGTCGGCCTGGTACAGGCATCCTATGGTCGTGGTCGAGCTTCACCCCGCCGCTTGCCTGGCCTAGATGGCGCCGGTAGAGAAGAGAGTCCCGGACATCCCAGTTCTTCAGAAGGTCCAGGTGAGCCAGGGGCTGGGACTGTGGTGTTGGTTGGAGGTGTCGGGGGTCCACAGTCGGTGGAGCCCACAAGGGAGGGTAGCCTTCCGTCTACTAGAGACTACCTTCCCGCCGAGATGTATGACACCTCCGACTTAGAGTCATTGTCAGACTGTGGGGATGACGGAGAGATAGACGAACTGTTTCACTGGAAGGGCTGGGACAGACGCCCACTACCTGTGCTGAGTAAACCGCAGGATTCCCCCATGTCCATAGAAGACAGTACGCTCCGAATGAAGGCCCCGGAGTTCCCGAGGAAATCTAGTCCTCCGAACAACTTTTCGCATTCAACTACATCACCCGCTCTGATGGTGGGGATGCAGCGTGCTTCGTTGCGGGCACCAAAGACAAAGAAACCCGAGATGGTGAAGGTACCTCGGCACCCGGAGGCCATCGTGCAGCCAGGAGAAGGTGAGCGAGATGTGATGCCGCCTCTAGCCAGGTTGCAGAGACTTTTCTCCCAGAGAGTCGCCCGTGAATATGGGTGGGAGTACCCCTACTTACCTCGGGACTTATTGTATGAAGTCGAGGTCCTGCGACCAAGGTGGTATGACGAGTTTGTATGGGAAAAACTTAAAGTACCCCATGCCAGGCGATACCTGTCATGTTCGCCGCCTGTGTCTAAAAAGTTCAAGGACTGCAGAGCTGATTGGAGACTTGGGCGTCATATTCACGCCGATAAGGTACTCATCTGCAGGAAAGAAGGAGAGGATGTCGAGTATTCGGTGGAAGTGTTTGACGGGCACCTGAAGCCTCTGTTTCTGCCGGATCCAAGGTTCTATTTATAGGAGAAGTGAGCTCCTATCTTGTTGCTGTTGAAACTTTCTGGAAGAGACATTCCCAGAGGCCTAGAACTGTGCCCTACTTTTGTTTTGATTTGGGCTTTTCTTTTACTCACTGGAGACTTGGGAGCTCTTGTTTTTTTCTCCCTTTTCTTCATGTGCCAAAGGCAGAGACTTTTGGGGTAGAGTTAGAGTAGGAAAGCTGGAAGAATGAAGATCTCACCAAGTGTCATTACCGCAGCGCTGTCACCAGGTGGCAGTGTTGTGCAACGGTTGTTTGAAATGTTACACATGCATTACTTACTTATTGGAGTGAGTTGGTCTCTCGGCTGACGGACCCACTCATGCCAAGTTAACACAGAGTGTTAGGATGTGTTTTTTTTTTGTTTCCCTTCTGCAGGAGATTCGTCGGTCAAGACTACTGAGTATGGGGTGGTTCTTAGACAGTGACGGGAGGGATTGTATATGTGTACATGACAGATGTTTTATACAAAAGTTTTAATGTTTTATAGTTCCCTTCCCCTGGAGCAGGTCTTGGCACACACAGTATCCAAAATTTGAGGGATAGCCTCTGGGGCCCACTTCATGTCACCACTTCTTGGGAGACATGGGTGTGCACCTGACGCTGGGGACCAGCGTCAAATCACAAGGGGGAGTGTGTAGCGGGGTCTTCAAAGTTAGTGGGATACACCTGGGGGTAGAGAGACCCAGGTGTGTAATTATGTCAGGGATTAGACCCCTTTTTGTTATTCGTGGAGGATTGGGTGGTGTAGTATTCTCTTCGACCAGTGGGTGTCGGTGTACCTACAGGCTCGAGGTAGAATCACTACCACAGTGCTACCCTTTTTCTCCCTTCCTGGAGATGGTACGGCTGGGGCGGGGAACCCGCCGTGGTGTCGATGGGAGGAGATAAAAAGGGGGAGACGCCCTCGCCACGAGGTCTTTTGGGGGATCATCTCTTCACGCACCCAGGCACCTTAGGCCTGGGTGCGGGCGGTTCGAGGTTCCGGCCTAGGTGCCCTAGGCCTGGCCGGAATGAAGATGGAGTCCATCCCAGGCACCTTCAGCCTGGGGTGAGGTACTATTGAGGAGGCCTGGGACCCGGTGACTCTGACTGGGTCCCGCGAGGGTGAAGTTGCTCCAGGGCGCCCCTTGCGAGGGGACCCGCATCTGAGGTGAGGAGGCTGGGGAGGTCACCCGTCCGAAGACCCGGTGCAGTATCAACCCGGTGACGGATGGGCCTTCGGTAACTCCCTTGGAGGACATCTTCCCCTGATAGGGGCTACAGCGCAGCGGAGGAGCTTTCATCAAGACTCCTGCAACCCCTGGTCATAGCACAGGGAGTGTAGGGACTAGGAACCTGTACAGTGCCTCGACCTGCTTCCCCATCGTATCATGCCGTTGCATTTGACTGTATGTGGAGATACGCAATAAACCTGAGTTTGGACTTTGATGGGTGTATGGACTCTGTTGATGGGAACAAAGGGAGATTCTGGCACGGAAGGACTGACCCTCGTAACCAGCACACATTTGGCCCGAGGAAAAGATTGGTACTGGCCTTCACCTCACCCACATCTATGGGGAGGACATGGGCCGTGGCGCACCTCACTCTGTCGCTCGACATACCCCTAGCTAAAGAGGTCGGGGTGAGGCCGCTACATAAGCATGGTTGTAATCCAGTCTGGGTGGCAAATACAGTGAAGGAGTAAGGAGAAAAGAGGGTTTGGGATTTTATATGAGGCACAGTGCATGTGCCTCCATCCCTAATTGCTGAGATATATGGGAGAGGGGTTTGGGACTTTATATGAAACATGCAGCCAGGGAGGCATCACGGCATGAATGTGTCTGGCAGGTAATTGTGAGTTGTGACCATATATATTGCATAGTAACATAATACATACAAAAATGTAAAATAGGTAGAATTTTTTCCATACATAATACATAATAACAAGGTAGCATAATAGCATAGCAACATATTGGTTCACAATGATATCATTATATAAAAAACCAAACTCATTTTTGCGTGTCTCCTCAATAAAAAACATTGAATTGGTAGGAACCAGTAGAACATAATGTTGGTAACAATCTTGAGATGTAAACAAAGGGGCATCTAATATCTCGACGCGTTTCATAGCTAACTTCCACTCTTCGGGAACAGATGCAGGATAGGTGTCTATAAAATTTTTAAAAATCAAATATTCAATTGGGTACGTCTATAAGAGTTGTATGTTTATATGTTTCATATAAAGTCCCCATTTTTTTAATGTTAATACATAAAGAACCCAATTTTTTTGTAAAATATAAACGATGATGTTAGCCGAGTAAATAGATACCAAACATGTCACGCTTTAAATTTGCGGACGCCCAAGAAACGGCGACAAGCGACATACATTTTACTATCCATAGGCAACTCTTTAAAACCCTTTACAGGTTAACACTTTAGATTTACAGAGGAGGTCTAGTGCTAGAATTACTGTCCCTGATCTGACGTTCATGGTAATGCCTTATATGTGTGGGACAATTGCTGTTTGCATGCGCGTGGGACCGACGTGCATATTCACCTATGAATGCGAGCATAGGGGGGGCGGTACGTTCCTTTTTTTTTCTAATTACTGTATCAATTATTATTATTTTTTTATTATGATGTTGCTTTGATTATTTATGTATTTATTTTTTAACCACTTTTATTGCTGTCACAAGGAATGTAAACATCTTTGTGACAGCAATAGGCCTGTGACAGGTACTCTTAAGGCTTCATGTACACGGGACATTTTTCAACCTCTACTGAACGATTTAACTTGACAGCTAGAAACCGGCATCTAAAAACGTCCGTTTAGTCGCGTTTACATGCCAGGTTTAGCCGCGTTTGCATCTATAAGCGTTTAAAAAAATATTTTTAACTTTTTTTTGGTTAAAATTAAAAACGTCTGTAACAGAAATGCGAATTACCGCATTTAGCCCCGTTTAGCCGTGTTTGGCGCTTGAAATGCCTCTAAACATAGTTTCTGAACGCATTTTTTTGGGTTCCAGAAAAAGCCTCTAAACTCAACTGCCTAGAAATGACTATAAACGACCATGTTTACATGTACTGATAAGATAACATAGAGGAGAGTCCAGGAGCAGTTGAAAAAAATGCCTAACTGCTCCTAAACATCCGTTTACCAGCAGCAGTGTACATGAGGCCTTATGGAGAGATATGGAAGAGACCCCAAATCCCTCCTCTGTTCTCAAAAGCATTCAAAACACTACGATCTGTGTTTTCGAATGCTTTTGCTTTTTTTTAAATGGTGCTGTTGACATTCAGGTAAACTGGAAATGATGTTAGGTGATAGCTTCTGGGTTACCATAGCCTAGAGCCGATTAAGGCCGATCCGGGCTTTGCCAGTGGGCTTTGTTTGGGTCTCCAACCAGCCATGGAAGCGCTGGCTAGTTGCTTGGGTCTCTTGGTAGGACGGAAGAGCCAGAGAAAGCCATTAAAACCGACAGAGAGTGGGGGGGAGGGGGAGTCCCCTCCCGATGCTTGTAAAATTAATCCAGCGACCACCGGCTCTAAAAAACGGTAATGCCGCGTACACACGGCCGGACTTTGCCACGGATTTTCCGACGGAAAAATAGAGAACCGACGGGAAAAGTCCGATGGGGCATGCACACGGTCGGAATATCAGATGAAAAGCTCCCATCAAACTTTTTCCATCAGAAATTCCGACCGTGTGTACGCGGCATTACAGGATGATGCCAGCCGCAGGCATCATCCCGGTATAACCACTTGAAGTTCGGTACGTTGCTGGTCCGGAAGTGGATAAACAAGTTTGCACTTGTTATACAATTAAACAAAGTTAATCACAGAGCCCCTTATGCCTTTTCCTTTTCTAAGCCAGTGAGTTTGGGAAGTATTTTACAGTGGGCACAGCCTCACTGAGGAAGAAGAGTAAATGTAATTGTAGCCACCCTGTCCTAAGCAGGTATGTCTATCCAAATTTAATGGTACTAAGCTGCAGTCAGCTTAGTTGAATTAATAGTTCAGCTTTCTCAGGTATTTCCTAGGCTCTGGTTACTGTGTGTGTCCTTCTGCTTCCAGCAGGTGGCACTGCTGCCTCTCACAATAGTATGAGAACTACATTAATCAGGGTTATGAATATTCAGGATTATTAATATTTATTTTTCCCTGGCCAACCAGTAGGACTTTCCTTGCTGCTGGTGCTTGCTGAGAGAGGGTATACATTTTCAGGGTGTGACCTTGGAAAGTCAATCTGTTCTACCTGGGCCTCTTGCCTAGGGGAGGGGTATGTTTGCTGCTAAAACCTTCTAGGCCTGCTGCCTGAGAGGGTGACCATGTGGCTGGGAAAAGGCCTGGATTTGAGGCCTAGCCTGTGGAGCCTGGAGATTGAGGAGCTATGGAGAACCTCCAGATGTCTTGAGGGACCAATAAGGTTTGGATGTGGAGCTTGAACCTCAATAATGTATGGATTCTTCTCCCCTGGGTTCTTACAGCTGATTTAACAAGTACAGTTAGGAGCTACAACTGCAGAAAGCAGGGTTGGCTTGAAGGTTTTTTGTCTATGAAGTCTGTGAGTATTTTTGATCCCTTTTTGTGGAGTTTGCTAACTCTCCTGTCCTGTGCCCTCTATCTCCTTGGACATTGACTGTGAGAAATATTTTTTTTTTGTTATTACTTAAAGTGACTTGCTCCCATCTGTTCACATCCCACTATTGCCCATGTAATCTACACCCTGAGGTGAGATGTCAGCCTACCCTGTCTCTGGGGGTACCACCATGCCTACATAATTACTTGTGCAAACCTGATCAGCTCAGGAGCAGATTCAGATTGGAGAAAGGAGTCACCTGCTTGGCATTGAGAATGACCCCCCGCCCCCCAATGGTACATGTGCAGGGTGACCCAGGCTACTGTGTGACATAGGCCCTGGTGTTCGGTTGGACTCCCAGGCGTATAGGGTTGATTTGAACTGTGATTAAGGAAATGTGATAAGTTGTCTCCAAACAACGTTGCAAAGAAGTAAGTGTATACTACAGAGTAAACCTTGGAAAGCTTAGTTTGTAGGTGGAGCTTCAGCTGCATGTTGAGCCACATGAATCAAAGCTGGGCAGTCTGCTTACAAGTAGTTAAGGCCTGGTTCAGACTATTGCGGATCTGCAGCAGCCCACTCATTTGAATGGGCTGTTGTGCCTGCGTTTCATGCAAGATAAAGGTTCCTGTGCCGTTTTTAAAATGCAGCAGTAGGGAAATCGCATGGTGCAATTTCCCAGGCAGTTCCCTCACCTGAAAACACGCTGGGTGTTTAAATGCATAGGGGTGGTATTGAGAATGAACGTCAGGCCCCGCGCAATTTTAAAGAGAAGTGCGTTTTGGCTGCGTTTACTTGCGGGTAAGGGAACAGGTGCGATTCCTGCACCCGAAACCATCAGCTATAGTGTGAATCCGGCCTTAAAGAGAAAAGATCATATTGTTTTGCTTTTTATTTAGCTTAAGGGAAGTGACAAGGATGGTGCATTTCTGGCAGGATCAACAGGTATTTTTTCTGTACTTGCTGAAAAGTTCTTAGCCTGAGAAATTAAAAATAATGCAGCCACCACATCTAAGGACTGGTAAGCTGCAATATTTTTTCAGCCAGTGATTCCCTTCACTGTAAAAGTAATCCTAGCGGCTATAAAGCCCCTGGATTAATTTTACAGGCAGCGGAAGAGCTCACTAAGTCTCACCAAGTTTGCTGCGCTGCTAATAATTAATTGCATGCAAATTTGACCTTTGGAATATTGGGATCCAATTTTTTGGCGAGGGCTTGAGAATGTATTTTGGTGGAGGTCACTGAGCTAAGAAGAGCATGCCTTTTGAAGAAAACTTCTGCATTTTCTTTATGCTAATAGCTAAAGGACTTTATATATTTCTTTCTGCTTTCACATTTGTATTGGTTTATAGAGCTATAATACAGTGGGCTTTGTGCGTGTTGTTATTTGTTACTTTAAAGAGATGACCTAATTAACAGGCAGGTTACAACTGTGACAGTACGATATGCCAAGCCCTAATTGTCTCCTGTATTAGAGCCCCGTAAGTGTCTGCTACAACAATGTGGCATTGATTGAATTGGTCATGGAGGAAGCCAGATGGATGTTTTATAAACCTCTGACTCTTGACTTTTCAAAGCCAGTGTCATACCAATCATTGCAAAAAATATACAAATTTTATACCCTAACATAGATCGGTAGAGAGATAGGATTGCAAGGTTCTGAGTATATAAAAACTTGTTCTCTTTCTAGTTTTTCTTGTTCCATAAAATAGATCTTATCTCCGAAAGCTAAATATAGCATGTTTCCTGCTATGTAGTAGAAAGTGGTATCTACGTATTCCTTTTGTATACAATAATTTTCTAATTGTGTAGAAGCTGTGGATATGTATATGTGTATATGTACACAAATTCAAAATGTTTTTTTCTTTTAAATCAGACTTATGAGACCACTAACTCTTTGTAAACTTTTACTATGCAAGTGTACGGTGGGTTGCACATACCTCCTGCGGCACCGGCTAGTGAGTCTCTCTATGCCATAAATTGTAGAGAAATAACAAATATAATTTTTTTCTTTTGTCGTTGGACAAGAAATAACACCTGTGTTTTTATACACTACTGTTCTTTGGCAAAATTATCACCTTTTTTAATTATATCCTTGCATTTGCCTACAAATATAAAGTATGCACAGAATAAAGTATTTTTCCAGGAGTGTCCAATAAAAATGAAAAGCATGCTTCAAGTTTAAAGTGGAACTACACTGCATCTGAGCACCACAAACCAAACATGCTATTTAGTTCATTTTTTTAATATTCAAAGCAAACTCTCCTACCCATCCATGTCTCCATGCTTTATTTTTACAGAGAAATCACTTTGATAAACACCCCCTAGAATTTCTAGCCACCACCATCTTTGATAAGGGCAGGTTATTCATGTAGCATTTACTTCCCTTAGCTCAGGCATGCGGGTGTTTCATCAGATTAGGCGACCTGTCCGATTTTGAAACGGAAGTAACGTTTCGTTGCCGCCATCTTGCTGCACCCCGCACCCGCCCACAGTAAGGATAGAGTGGGAAGGGGGCAAGCGGACATCTTGTTACACCCATCGTAGTTTTGCATTTTACACGTATTTTTAACTGTAAACTGAGGTTATATAGTGAAATACAGTACTTAGAACTCCGTCTGACAGTTTAGATGTTGAATTTTAAAAGCAGCAAACTTCTGTCAGATTTGCAAACCTGTAAGATCAGCAGGCTGCTTTTAAAATTCAACATCTAAACAGTCAAACGGAGTTCTAATTCTAAGTACTGCATTTCACTATATAACCTCACTTTACTGTTAAAAATAAGTGTAAAATACAAGACTCTGGTGGGTGTAACAAAATGTCCGCTTGCCCCCTTCCCACTCGATTCTTACTGTGGGCGAGTGTAGGGTGTAGCAAGATGGCGGCAATGAAACTTCACTTCCGTTACACATTCTGACGGGTCGCCTAATCTGATGAAACACAGGCAGGAGGGTGTGCTTACCTGAGAAAATCCCTCCTTCTCTCTTGAAGACTCCTGGGATGTATAACATAATTTGCCTAGGCATGGAAAGCAGGAAGTAACAGAAGAAATTTAAAAAAAAATTATGAAACAGGTAAATATAATATATCTTCCTATCTATTTAGTAAAGCTATCAGCATAAGCATAGCTCCCAACTGTCCCTGATTTCGAGGGACTGTCCCTGATTTGGAGCAATGTCCCTCTGTCCCTCGTTCCTCCTCATTTGTCCCTCATTTTGGTCTGATCTATATAGTTGTATATAAAATACACTTTTTATCTATCAAAAAGTGTTTTCCAGTGATAAACCTTTCATCTGATTTCTAAATTGCTGCATTTATAAATTCCAAAAGCCAATATAAAGGAATAGTAGTGGTTAAAAAGCACTTGTGGATTTAACCAATCTTGTTTTTTTGTACAATTCTCCTTTAAGGGGGCGTGACAGGGGGTGTGTCCTATGCCTGCATACTTTTGCTGATAGGTGTCCCTCATTTCCATCTCAAAAAGTTGGGAGGTATGGCATAAGGATTACAAATAGTAATAATAATAATAATAATAATAAAAAATTACAAATAGTCAACATTGATTGAGAGAGTGAAGTTCCTTCAAGACTGCAATACGCATATGTACAGTACAATGCGGCTTTGAAGTGGTTTACTGGGGTGATGGCTAAAGCTAATAGCCATATCCCCTGTATCTTTTTCTTCAGCCAGCGGCTGGCTTTCTCATGAGAGCGTTCTGAGCAGCTCATGAGCTGCTGGAACACTTTCAGAAGTGAGGATACGTTCAAACCGGCGAGCCCAAGGAACGATCCAACAGTGTGGCCGGCTAGTCCCAGAGGACCGGAGTGACACAAAGTAAACAATTTTTTTTTAAAGCAAAATATAAAAAAAAAAAAAATGTATCTTTTGCTTTTAAAGGTAAATGAGAGATTTTTGGGTCTTTTTGACCCCAGATCTCTCCATAAAGTGGACCTTTCATCCATTCACACAGGGACGACTTTGGATCCGACTTCAAGTCGCCCCTAGTCGCCTCAAGTCGTGCTGCATGAGAAAATCAATGTAAGTGAATGGAGCCGTCTTAATGCACACTACTGCAGTCGCTCCGACTTCAAAAAAGGTTCCTGTACTACTTCAATCCGACTTCTAGGCGACTGCTAGGCGACTTGTACCCATTGATTTCAATGGAAGTCGCCTCAGAAATCGGATCACTGTCTTAACAGAAGCAACTTTCCAGGAAGAGAACATACATTTCTCAGGCAAACCCCTCCCTCCCCCCTCCCTCCCATAGAGCTGATTCTTGTTTGATTGGCCACTGGAAAGCCTCCTGTCCCGGATGTGACTTCAGTCTTGTTGTAAGTCGCCCCAAGTCGCGCTGAAGTCGCCCCAAGTCGCGCTGTGATTCAAACGCAAGTCGTGTCCAAGTTGCCTCCCAAAGTCGCACTGGAAGTCGCGTTGCCCCTGTGTGAATGGGGTCTTAAAGGGAATATTTACATTCCTTGTAATAGGAATAAAAGTGATTAGAAAAAAAAGAAAAGGGACAGTGCAAAAATAAAAAGTAAAATAAATAAGAAATAAAAATTTAAAGCGCCCCACTCCCTCCGTGCACGCGTGCAGAGGCAAATGCATGCATAAGTCGTGCATGCATGTAAACGGTATTCACAACACACGTGAGGTATCGCCGCGAATGTTAGAGCGAGAGCAATAATTTTAGCCCAGAGTCCCTGAACAGCAGTGAATCATGAAGCGGAACTAAACCCATCAATTTAACAATTTAAAAAAAAAACAGTTACATTCCTGGAATGCCGGGATTCCTAACTGTCACATTTTCTGGTGTCCTCAACCAAACTGTGAAACCCAAAAAAGAAGTAAACAGAGTCACTTTTCCAGCGCTTAGGTATAAAATGAATCCTAATTAAACTAAGCAGCTGCTATATTAATACAAAACATTATAAAAGATAAGCAAAAAGAAAAAAGATCTAAAAAATAGTCCTTCAAGCCTAAGCAGCACTAGACATTTAAAACACAATAAATCAGTCTGTGTTTCCCCAAAAATAAGCCCTACCCCAAAAATAAGACCTAGCGCCATTATCAGGGAGGGCTGCAATATAAGCCCTACCCCGGAAATAAGCCCTAGTAAAGTTAATGTTAAAAAAAAAATTATCCACTTTGTAAAACTTCCACACTGGCATAAGGTGCAGTGTGTCCCCCCTGCAACGATCATGCAAAATACCCCATCGACAACTGCCGTTGACCCGCCGGAGGTCTTCTCCTCTCCTTCCAGCTGACGTCTGCGGCCCCTCCCTCTGCAGTGCTCGGAGCGGGCTGACGTCAGCAGGAATCTCGGAGTGGAGAAAAAGAGCTGAGGCAGGTTACATGATCGCTGCTGTAAAAGGTACTTCTCATAAAACAGCCACAAAGACAGACACACTGCACCCTACACCAGCACAATCCTCCCAGAAACGACATCATCTTAAAAGTACTTTAACCAAGATGTTTTTTGGGGGATTAAAATTATGTCAAGATACTGATACTAATAAGACATCCCCCGAAAATAAGCCTAAAGCCCCGTACACACGGTCGGACTTTTGGCCAACAAACTTAATTTTGAGCAAGTTGGACCAACAATCCGACCGTGTGTACGCTCCATCGGACAAACTTTTTTTGCTTTTTTCTTGTTTTCATCGGACAAAAGTTGGGTCTGCAAACAGACAAACTTTTGCCCAACAAAAGTCAGATGGAGCAAAGTCCGACTGTGTGTACAGAAAACCATCAGACTTTTGTCCGATGGACAAAACAACTAATATTAAAATCAACCAACAATAGCAGAAGTTGACCAAACGGTGGCGGTAAAGAGCAGAAAAGAGCTGAAAAACCACGTGATGTTGCAAAAAGTTTTGGGAAAGTTTGCAGAAAAGTCCTGTGGTGTGTATGCTATGGGTGTGCCCGGCCAACTCTGTTTGGACAAAAATCCAGGGAAAAGTCTGATAGAAGTCGGACCGTGTGTATGGGGCTTTAGGGTCTTTTTTGTGGCCAAAATTAATATAAGACCCGGTCTTATTTTCGGGGAAACACGGTATGTGAATCCAGGTGAGGAATAACTCAGAATATCTTAGTGACAGTTCATATAAAAAACATCAGCTGGTTAGACGTTCGACCATCACCACACCAAGTTATTCCGCTCCCTTAGGAGTTGCACTCACCGAATTCCCAATTAACAATCGCCTTTGCAAATATATTAAGCCTTTACGATCACTGCCAGAAGGACTTCAGCCCGGAACTCCAAAAAGGATCAGCCAGAGGATATCAGATGTTCTGGTCCTATGATTTGCCCAGATCAAGCAAGCCAAAAATCCTTTTATACAGCTCGGGCACAAGGAAGAAAAAGAATCCTCATAGTGTAAAACTGTAAAACTGAGTACAGGAACCCACTGGCGACTGCCTATCCTTTATAACAAACTGTGAAACCATTAAAGTGGTTGTACAACCACATTCACCTACAGGTAAGCCTATATTAAGGCTTACCTGTAGGTGCTGGAAATATCTCCTAAACCAGGGATATGCAATTAGCAGACCTCCAGCTGTTGCCAAACTACAAGTCCCATGAGGCATAGCAAGACTCTGACAGCATCAAGCATGACACCCAGAGGCAGAGGCATGAGCTGGAGGTCCGCTAATTGCATATCCCTGTCCTAAACCTACACGGTTTAGGAGATATTTACAATGTCCCCGAATGCAGTCGTCTTCTGCGAATGCGCCAATGTATTCGGCGCATGCGCACTTTAGAAAGGGCACGCTGTGCCGTTTCTAGAGGGGGTCATGCCATGACTGGCGGCTCCCGCATATTTTTTATTTTTTACAAAGCTATACTTGCAAAAGGGGCCAAACATACTTTGTGAAGATCCCCACACACTTACTTCCTTGAATTCTGTGAGACGTATTCACTATACCCTGTGAGTGGGCACTGCTGTGTCACACATCTCAGAGAGCCTGTCTTCTGTACTATAGACATGCTGAGAGAGTTTCAGGAGATGGAGTCAACACAGGAATCACAACTTGCAGACAACAAGGAACCATGGGATTACCTGATGCGAATTGTGTGATGACAGGCTGTTGTCGGAAAATCCGACCGTTTGTATGCTCCATCGGACAATTGTTGTCGGATCTTCCGCGGACAAATGTGGGAGAGCATGCCTTAAAATTGTCCACCAACAAATGTGTTGGCAGATTATCCGATCGTGTGTACACAAGTCCGTCGGTCAACACTCCAAAGTACAAACACGCATGCTCAGAAGCTCACCATAACACAACATTAGCAGAAGTTGCCCAAAGGGTGGCTCTAAAGAGCTGAAAAACCACATAGTTTTGTGTTTGTTGGCCGACAATTCTTTGCCATTTGTATGCAATGCAAGTTCACGGCCAACGCCCTTCGGACTAAAGTCCAACGCTTTGTCCGATGAAAATCCGATCGTATGTACGAGGCTTTAGAATGGAATTGAAATGACTAAAACAGTTGTGGAAGTTGTGGAAGGAGATGGCCAGCAGACAAGTAGCACTCAAAACATGAAGGGAGATTTTTTCAAGTAGGCTTTGATGGATTGTCAAATTGTTTGTATTGCTATGACAATGCTGATCTTATAAAATGAATGCGCATGCTGTGATTATTTGAGAACTCATCTAATAAATGCTGAGTAATAAAGGCCAGTAAAATGGGTAGAGGTCCACAATTTCCGGTGTGTCAGGTTATTCTTTTTTGTGGCTGCCCTTGGCAGCTCCTCTGATGTTACGTTTCACAGCACTAAGGCTGTGTTTGGAATTTTTTCTGCTTTTAAGTGATCCTTCTAAATGTTTTCAAATGCTGGTAACTATGTAGGTGATAGCAACTCTGAGACACAAGAGGCAAGATTCAATAACAGGCACATGTACGCCACTAAATTCTGCGCATGCAACGATGTACTGGAGAGCCCTGCAGCAAATTAGCGCACGTGGAGGGTTCCCGAAGGCTGGGCAGATTCCATCAGCGCATCTACGCATGTTCCATATAAAAGAGGTGGCGGGGCAAACATTATAGGAGACTGAAGTTCCTGTTTAAAGGATTGTAAAGGTACATGTTTTTTCACCTTAATGCATTTTATGTGTAGCGGCCTCACCCCATCTCTTTCTTCTAGGGGTATCACACACGACAGGGTGAGATGCGCTATGGCCCATGTCCTCCCCATAGCTGTGGGTGAGGTGAAGGCCAGTACCAGATATTTCCTCGGGCCTGTGTGTTTCTGTCAAGGATTAAGTCCTGCCGTTCCAACACTTCCCTTTGCTCCCATTAACCAGAGTTCCACACATGTATCACAGTCCAACTCTTGTTTTATTGCATAACTCACAATAAACAGTGCTTCAGTAGCCAACTGGTTGGGACTCAATAACAGTTTGATACGGGGGAATGAGCAGGTCGAGGCACTATCCTGATTGTCAGCTGAACCACTGTGATCTCACCAGCGGTTACTATAGCTTTGGCTAAAGAGAACTTAGAACTTGAGAGTCTCTACCAGTGACTCAAGAGAACGTAGATAGGAGTACCTTCGCTGCGTTGTGGCCCCTGTCAGGGGAAGATGTCCCTCCAAGAGAGTTACCAGAGGCCCATCCGTCACTTGGTTGATGCTGCTCCAGACTCTCCGAATGGGTAACCTCCCCGGCCTCCTCACCTCAGACATGGGCCCCATCCACTTCAGGGACCCTTGGACTTCTCCGCCCTCGCGGGACCCAGTCGAAGTCACTGGACCCCAGGCCTCCTGGTTTAGTACCTCACCCCAGGCTGAAGGTGCCTGAGATGGACTCCAACTCCATTCCGGTCAGGCCTAGGGCACCTGAGCCGGAATTCAGAACCGCCTACACCCAGGCCTAAGGTGTCTGGGTGCGTGATGCAGGACCTCCAGAAGAGCAAGACCTCGTGACCAGGGCGTGTCCCCCTTTTATCCCCTCCAATGATGCTACGGCAGGTTCCCCGCCCTCGCCGCACCATCTCCGAGAAGGGACAAAAAGGACAGCACTATGGCGGTAAATCTACCTCGAGCCTGCGGGCACCTGCCACCCACAGGCCAAAGAGATTATTACACCGCCCAATCCTCCACGAATACAAATGGTTCAATTACTTCCATACTTTACACACCTGGACCACACTACCACCCAGGTGTACCCCACCTAAATTTAGAGACCCCGCTACATACTCCCCCCTGTGATTTGACGCTGGTCCCCAGTGTCTGGTGCAAACCCATGTCTCCCATAGAGTGGTGACATAAGCCTGACCCCAGAGGCTATCCCTAAAAATTTTAGCCTTAACCATGCCAAGACCTGCTCAAAGGGGAAAGGAACATAAAACAATAAACTTTTCATAAAACCCTCTAAGCATGTACACATATACAATCCCTCCCTTTACTGTCTAAGAACCACCCCATACTCAGTAGTCTTGACAGACGAATCTCCTGCAGAAGGAAAAAAAACAACGCACAAGAAAAGCCACATCCTGACATTCTGTGTTAATTTGGAATGAATGGGTCTATCAGCCGAGAGACCCACTCACTCCAATGAGTAAAGTGATGCAAATGTACAAACAACAGCCGTTGCGCAACACCGCCACCAGGGATGAGCCGAACACCCCCCTGTTCGGTTCGCACCAGAACCTGCGAACAGACAAAATGTTCGTGTGAACTTTAGAACCCTATTAAATACAATGGACTCGAACGTTCGAAATCTAAAGTGTTAATTATAAAGGCTAATATGCAAGTTATTGTCCTAAAAAGTGTTTGGGGACCTGGGTTCTGCCCCAGGGGACATGTATCAATGCAAAAAAAAGTTTTAAAAACGGCCGTTTTTTCGGGAGCAGTGATTTTAATAATGCTTAAAATGAAAAAATAAAAGTGAAATATTCCTTTAAATTTCGTACCTGGGGGGTGTGTATGATATGCATGTGAAGTGGCGCATGTTTCCCGTGCTTAGAACTGTCCCTGCAAAAAATGTCATTTTTGAAAGAAAAAAAGTCATTTAAAACTGACTCGCGGCTATTAATGAATTGTCGGCTCCCGGCAATACATTCAAAAGTCATTGATAAAAAAAAAAAAAAAGCGTGGGGGTTTCCCAGAATTCAATTACCAGGCCCTTCAGGTCTGGAATGGATATTAAGGGGAACCCCGCCGCAAATTTTAAAAAAAATTGACGTGGGGTTCCCCCAAATATCCATTCCAGGCCCTTCAGATCTGGCATGGATTTTAAGGGGAACTCCACCCCAATTTTTTTTAAAAATGGCGTGGAGTCCCCCTAAAAATCCATACCAGACCCCTTATCCGAGCACGCAACCTGACCGGCCGCAGGGGAAAAGGGGGGGACGAGAGAGCGGCCCCCCTCCCTCCTGAACCGTACCAGGCCACATGCCCTCAACATGGGGAGGATGTCCCCATGTTGATGGGGACAAGGGCCTCATCCCCACAACCCTTGCCCGGTGGTTGTGGGGGTCTGCGGGCGGGGGGCTTATCGGAATCTGGAAGACCCCTTTAACAAAGGGGACCCCCAGATCCCGCCCCCCCCTATGTGAATTGGTAAGGGGTACATTGTACCCCTACCATTTCACGAAGAAAGCGTAAAAAAATGTTTAAAAAAACACACAAACACCTTGAAAAAGTCCTTTATTTAAAAAAACAAACAAAAAAAAAACATTCCAGCGGTGAAATCCAGTGTCCCGCGGCGATCCCGATGTCCAGCGCTGTCCTTCATTGGTTGTGCCTGAGCGGACCTGATGGGGAACTCCCTCTCAGTGTTTTAAATGTATAGACCCGCCCCTTCTAAAGTTCCCCATCAGGTCCGCTCAGCGGACCGGATGCGGAACATGAGAAGGGGCGGGTCTATACATGTATTACCAAAGTGAGAGCAGTTCCCCATCAGGTCCGCCCCCTCGGTATGTCGGACCCGCCTACGTCATTGGCTTGAGCGGGGAACTTCCTTCACTATGTAAATTTTAATTACACAGTGAAGGAAGTTCCCCGCTCAAGCCAATGACGTAGGCGGGTCCGACATACCGAGGGGGCGGACCTGATGGGGAACTGCTCTCACTTTGGTAATACATGTATAGACCCGCCCCTTCTCATGTTCCGCATCTGGTCCGCTGAGCGGACCTGATGGGGAACTTTAGAAGGGGCGGGTCTATACATTTAAAACACAGCGAGGAAGTTCCCCATCAGGTCCGCTCAGGCACAACCAATGAAGGACAGCGCTGGACATCGGGATCGCCGCGGGACACTGGATTTCACCGCTGGAATGTTTTTTTTTTTTTTTTAAATAAAGGACTTTTTCAAGGTGTTTGTGTGTTTTTTTAAACATTTTTTTACGCTTTCTTCGTGAAATGGTAGGGGTACAATGTACCCCTTACCAATTCACATAGGGGGGGGCCGGGATCTGGGGGTCCCCTTTGTTAAAGGGGTCTTCCAGATTCCGATAAGCCCCCCGCCCGCAGACCCCCACAACCACCGGGCAAGGGTTGTGGGGATGAGGCCCTTGTCCCCATCAACATGGGGACATCCTCCCCATGTTGAGGGCATGTGGCCTGGTACGGTTCAGGAGGGAGGGGGGGCCGCTCTCTCATCCCCCCCTTTTCCCCTGCGGCCGGCCAGGTTGCGTGCTCGGATAAGGGGTCTGGTATGGATTTTTAGGGGGACTCCACGCCATTTTTTTTTAAATTTGGGGTGGAGTTCCCCTTAAAATCCATGCCAGATCTGAAGGGCCTGGAATGGATATTTGGGGGAACCCCACGTCAATTTTTTTTAAAATTTGCGGCGGGGTTCCCCTTAATATCCATTCCAGACCTGAAGGGCCTGGTAATTGAATTCTGGGAAACCCCCACGCTTTTTTTTTTTTTTTATCAATGACTTTTGTATGTATTGCCGGGAGCCGACAATTCATTAATAGCCGCGAGTCAGTTTTAAATGACTTTTTTTCTTTCAAAAATGTCATTTTTTGCAGGGACAGTTCTAAGCACGGGAAACATGCGCCACTTCACATGCATATCATACACACCCCCCAGGTACGAAATTTAAAGCAATATTTCACTTTTATTTTTTCATTTTAAGCATTATTAAAATCACTGCTCCCGAAAAAACGGCCGTTTTTAAAACTTCTTTTTGCATTGATACATGTCCCCTGGGGCAGGACCCGGGTCCCCAAACACTTTTTAGGACAATAACTTGCATATAAGCCTTTATAATTAGCACTTTAGATTTCTCCCATAGATTTTTCGAATTTGCCGCGAACACCCCAATTTGTTCGCTGTTCGGCGAACGGGCGAACAGGCAATGTTCGAGTCGAACATGAGTTCGACTCGAACTCGAAGCTCATCCCTAACCGCCACCTGGTGACGATGCCACGGTGATGACACTTAGTGAAATCTTCAATCTTCCTGCGTCTCTACTCTGATTCTACCCCCAAAGTCTCTGTCTTTAAATTGTGAAAGAAGAGAGAACAAACAAACAGCTCTCATTCCTCCAAAGAGTAGAAAAAAAAAAAAAAACTAATAAAAAACTAGGGTACAGTTCGATGCTCCGGCAAGAAAACTTCCAGAAAGTTGCTACAGAAAAAAAAACACAAGTGAGTCTCTTCTCACAAGTAAAACTTCGGGTCAGGCAAGAACAAGGGCTTCAGATGTTTATCGAAAACCTCAATCGAATAGTCAGCGTCCTCTCCATCTTTCCTGCAGATGCGCACCTTGTCTGCGTGGATATGGCAGCCCCACATCCAGTCTGCTCTGCAGTCTCTAAACTTTTTCGACACAGGTGGCGAACAGGACAAGTATCGCCGGGCATGAGGCACTTTAAGTTTCTCCCAAACGAACTCATCATACCATCGCTGTCGCAGAACTTCAACCTCAAACAGCAAGTCCCTGGGCAAGTAAGGATATTCCCATCCGTACTCGTGAGCGACCCTCTGAGAAAAGAGTAGTTGCAATCTGGCCAAGGGAGGCATTGTGGCCCGCTCACCTTCTCCTGGTTGAACAATGGCCTCCGGGTGCCGAGGTACTTTCACTAACTCTGATGGCTTTTCTCTCGGTGCCCGTAGTGATGCTCGTTGTTTCCCCGCCAACAAAACGGGTGATGCTGTGGATTGTGGAAGAGCAATTGGAGGACTAGGCTTCCTCGTAGACTCCGGGGCTTCCGCCCCAGGGCGTGCTATCTCCTATAGACATAGGCGAATCTTGGGGTGCACGTAGCATAGGTAATGGGCGTTTGTCCCAGCCCTTCTGGTGAAACAGTTCATCGATCTCACCAGCATCTCCACAATCCGACAGTGACTCTAGGTCAGAGGTGTCATACATCTCCGTGGGAAGGTAGTCTCTAGTAGACATGGAACTACCCTCCCTAGCGGGCTCCACTGACTAGGGACCCCCGACACCTCCAACCACCACCACAGTCCCAGCCCCTGGCTCACCTTGACCTTTTGTAGAACTGGGATGTCCAGGACTCTTCCAACCGGATCCATCCATGCCAGGCAAGCGACGGGGTGAAGCTCTTCCACGACCATAGGAGGCCTGCACCAGGCCGACTTTCCTCTTCGGAGGTGGGAGCAGAGAATCTGTGGTGACCGAAGCAGCATCCTCTGATTTTTCTTTCTCAGTCTCTGATTGGGCAGTCACATCGCCCCGGTCAGTGCGTATGGGAACCTCCGCAAAGGCCTGGATCTCCCCTTCCGGAGTAGAGGTACCTGTGAGGCTGTTGAGGCGAATGGCCGGGGCCTTACTTTAGATGGCTCCACCTCGAACAAGAACTCTTTGCATGCCTCGCAACGCCCGAATGGCTTCAGGTGGACCACCAGTCCCGAACATCCGGGACAGATCACGCCGAGGGCCTCCGTGTCTCTGCAGGTGTACAGAGCCAACTGTCCTCGGGCCTGAGTCTTATCCCCGTGTCTGTAAGGGGAGCAGCAAAGGTAGTCATCTTCGTGGGGTAGGGAACCGGAATCCACGGGGAGCTTGAGGCCATCCCGACTGTCTGCTGCTCCATCACGCACTGACCACGCGCCGAAGTCTCCACGTGAGTTCCTCCACATGGCCAGACTCCTCCTATGACTTGCACGTCTTCGCGGGCTTCCATCAAACTCCGCCCATGAACTGTGTAGTCACGGGGTGCCTCATGGCGCAGTGCAATAAAAGCCCCCACATGTAGTACGTCACACGGCTGGACTTCTCCCTCTTCTCGCTCCTCCACATGGGCCTTTCCCGTCTTAGGGTTATTTCCACGACTTTGAGCAGGGATGCACTTTGGCCGATCACATGGCCGACCTGCTCGGAACTCCTCCGGGCAGCAAAGTCCAGACACAGCCATTCTTACTTCCAAAGTCAAAACACACATAATCCCGGACGAGCCCCCACGTGTAGCGGCCTCACCCCATCTCTTTCTTCTAGGGGTATCACACACGACAGGGTGAGATGCGCTACGGCCCATGTCCTCCCCATAGCTGTGGGTGAGGTGAAGGCCAGTACCAGATATTTCCTCGGGCCTGTGTGTTTCTGTCAAGGATTAAGTCCTGCCGTTCCAACACTTCCCTTTGCTCCCATTAACCAGAGTTCCACACATGTATCACAGTCCAACTCTTGTTTTATTGCATAACTCACAATAATCAGTGCTTCAGTAGCCAACTGGTTGGGACTCAATAACAGTTTGATACAGGGGAATGAGCAGGTCGAAGCACTATCCTGATTGTCAGCTGAACCACTGTGATCTCACCAGCGGTTACTATAGCTTTGGCTAAAGAGAACTTAGAACTTGAGAGTCTCTACCAGCGACTCAAGAGAACGTAGATAGGAGTACCTTCGCTGCCTTGTGGCCCCTGTCAGGGGAAGATGTCCCTCCAAGAGAGTTACCAGAGGCCCATCCGTCACTGGGTTGATGCTGCTCCAGACTCTCCGAATGGGTAACCTCCCCGGCCTCCTCATCTCAGACATGGGCCCCATCCACTTCAGGGACCCTCAGACTTTCCCCCCCCCACGGGACCCAGTCGAAGTCACTGGGCCCCAGGCCTCCTGGTTTAGTACCTCACCCCAGGCTGAAGGTGCCTGAGATGGACTCCAACTCCTTTCCGGTCAGGCCTTGGGCACCTGAGCCGGAATTCAGAACCGCCTACACCCAGGCCTAAGGTGCCTGGGCGCGTGATGAAGGACCTCCAGAAGAGCAAGACCTCGTGACCAGGGCGTCTCCCCCTTTTATCCCCTCCAATGACGCCACGGCAGGTTCCCCGCCCTCGCCGCACCATCTCTGAGAAGGGACAAAAAGGACAGCACTATGGCGGCAAATCTACCTCGAGCCTGCGAGCACCTGCCACCCACAGGCCAAAGAGATTATTACACCGCCCAATCCTCCACGAATACAAATGGTCCAATTATTCCCATACTTTACACACCTGGACCACACTACCACCCAGGTGTACCCCACCTAAATTTAGAGACCCTGCTACATATGCATTAAGGTGAAAAAACATCAGACGATTAGCGGCCCCCCAGCCCCCTTGTTTACTTACCTGAGCCGTCAAAAGTCCTGCGTCGTGAACGCGCTGGCTTCTAGACCGGGCTTCTCAGCTCATTCATTGGAAGATTGATAGCAGTGCAGCCATTGGCTCTCGCTGCTGTCAATCAAATCAATGAAGCGGTGTGCCGGGGGGCGGGCCGAGTGATACAGTGATAGCCGCCGACTGTATTACTGTATCACAGGAGCATGCCCGCAAGCTAACCCCTGTGGGAGAGCGCTTCCCAGAACGGGGGTTAGCTGATGCGGGGAGGAGCCGAGACAGCCACCGAGGGACCCAGAAGACAGCGATCGGGGCCACTCTGTGCAAAACGAGCTGCACAGTGGAGGTAAGTATGATATGTTTGTTATTTTTTAAAAGGAACCTTTACAATCACTTTAAGTTCAGTATCGCTACATAAAGTTGGAGCGATTTGTACTTACAGTTGCTGCTGTCTATCCTCCATCAGCTAATTCAGCATCCACCCCAGTGCACATGACTTTTAATTTCATGATTAGCAATGAAAACAATTTTAATGTATGGGGGTGGGCACTTATTAACTATTTGCGGGTAGTGTGGGCTCAAGGGGCAGCTGCTTTGGGCCCCACAACAATGACTGGGCCCAGGGCAGCTGCCGCTTTTGTCCTCTGTTACAGACAGCCCTGGGGGTGGGATGTTAAAAAAATATTCTGCTCTAGGTGCAAGACATACTGTACTGATAGAAAGCTGTCCCCTTGTCTAGGAGGTTTGCCAAGGAAATGCAATAAAGATGATAATAATTCCAGTAAGTGAAAGAGAAAAAAAAAATAGTTTGTAAGCATTACATTGCATGAAGCCTAAGCATTGTGTATAATAGAAATATTTATTTCATTATGTCAATGTCTACTTATCTATATATTGGTTTACACACTGGAAATGGATGACTTGTTTGTTCGCAGAAACTCACAGGGTGTTACCAATTAAACATATGTTATGTCTGGAAATACCTGTTGGTAGGTGTGAATAAAAATAGAAGTATGTGTCATACAAGCACATTAACCATACAAAACATTTGCTAAACAGATGCACAGTTACTAACATATTATTTTATTAGAGTATTTCTTTCCACTAAATTACACAATTGAGCTTCAGCGTAAGTCAGTGCAAATCTTAAAAAGTAACACTAATGATTTATAGTGATTTGACATTTTTAATTATTATTGGATTTTTTTACCTAAAAGAAGGTTTTCTTGACATTTGTTTAAATGGTCTTCTTTTGGAAATGTTTATTATTGCATTTCGCATTATAAAATAACTGAGCAGCGATCTGTTCAGATAAAAATTAATAAGCCACAGCAAAATTCTACTGTTAAGTTGACTGATAATCAGCTCATTATGTACATACACATAACCTTAATGGCCCGTTCACACAGCCCACAAACGCTCGGCTTTCAGTTGTCAGTTTTGGCTACAGTGAGGGGTGTTGTGACGCGTGTTTCAGCGCATCACAGAATTTCCTTTTTTCTTTTTTGTTAACTTTATTTGAAGTGTATAAAATAAAACTTCATTCAAGTCTACGCAAAGCAGAATTGATACAAACACTGTAGCTGTTGACTTTTAACAAAGAGGTACTTACCAGCCCACTGGATAGGGTTGCCACTTGTCCGGGATGCACCCAGACAGTCCAGGTTTTGAATCATGTGTTCAGGTTTCAGTCTGCCTGTGGCTGTGACTGTGGCTTCCCATGATCAGGGGGGCCTGTGTGGCTGTACTCCTGAAGCCAGCTTCTCCTCCTCACCATTCCGCTGGCATTTAATAGCTTTGGGAGGAAATCCAAGGGATCGGTTCTAGTAAATGCCATCCCTCCTGTCCAGGTTATTTTCTTTAACACAGCCCCCCCCCTCCCCCTGAATGAACAGGAAGCCAGTCAGCACAGAGAACTTCCTATTCATTCAGTCCAGTGCATCTTTGGCTGCAGAGAAAAAAAGACTGGGAAATCTCTGTCATTAGTCCCTTTCTCAGTCTTAAAAGTGAGACATCAGGGGTCTGTTTCGACCCCTGATATTTCACCAAATCATTTTTTTCATTAAAAACCTTGAACATTTGTTTGGTGCTTTCATTAATTTGCATGTCTCGACAGGAGGGATTTTTCATCCACCTCATTTGTGTGGATGGATGAATCTGTTCCTTTTTTGTCATGCTTAGACTGGCATTAAAGTGCAGCAAATGATCACCACAAACCAAAAACGCTATTATTACCCACTTCCTGACCGGCTCCAGTACATATGTTGCCATCTTAAATAAGGGCAGATGATTCATGTACATTTACTTCCTGAAATCCCTCTCACCTTAGCTCAGGCATGCCGGCATGAGGGTGTGCTTAGCTGAGAAAACCCTCCTTCCCTCTTGAGGACTCTTGGGATGAATGACATCATTTGCCTAGGCCTGGAAACCAGGAAGTAACAGAAGGAATGTAAAAAGAAAACAAGTTTAAAGCAAGTAAATCTAATATACTTTCTTATCTATTTACTAATGCTAGCAGTATAAGGATTAAAAATAGTCCATGCTGATTGACAGAGTGAACTATTTTATTCTGACAGCGGGGAGACTACCCCTCCGTCAGCATACACTGATCAGTGCTGCCGGCTATATCCTGTTGCCCTGATAGAGTGGGAAAACCTGACAGGGTGGTTGTACAGAAGTTGATTGGTGGATTGACTTCTGTGAAACAACAGTACTCATACATGGATTGAAATTCGGCCAACCCCTGCTGAACTGGCTGAATTTCAATCCTTGTATGGCCAGCTTTACTGACCCATCTTTCTGAAAATCCTCTTGATCTGGTTTCAATACATTTAGAGAAACAGACCTGAAAGAGGTATGCATATTAATTTAACCACTTACAGACCGGATGATTTTCCTGCTAAATGACCAGGCCATTTCTTGCAATATGGCACTGCATCGCTTTAACTGACAATTGCGTGGTCGTGGGACGCTGTACCCAAACAAAATTGACGTCCTCTTTTTCCCACAAATAGAGCTTTCTTTTGGTGGTATTTGATCACCTCAGCGGTTTTTATTTTTTGCGCTATCAACAAAAAAAAACGTAAATTTGGAAAAAAACAATATCTTTTACTTTTTGCTATAATAAATATCCCCAAAAATGCCCCCCAAATGTCCCCCCAAAAACTGATTACTGTGTAAATGTCATTGGTTAACACTAGGGGGCAATCAAGGGGTTAAATATGTTCCCTCGTGAGCGTTTCTTACTGTGGGGGGAGGGGACTGACTGAGGGAGGAGACATATCACTGTTCCTACTTACTATGAACAAACGATCTGTCTCCTCTCCCCTCACAGAACAGGGATTTGTGTGTTTACACACACAAATCCCCATTCTGGCTCTCGTGCCCGTGATTGCAGGTGCCCGCTGGCCACGCAGCTCTGGACCCCAGCCGTGCAGCGGGTGCGCGCGCGCGTGCCTTCGGCGGCTCTTAAATCGGACAACGTACCCATAAGTCATTTTGCAGGAACGTGACACTTTGCAGACGTATATCGAATGGCAAGTGGTTAAATCCTCTATGACTTTCTAATCTGAGTAGCTCGACCACTCCAATACCGCCATATTGCATAAAAAAAAGTGGAGTGGCAGATGTCTATTTCTGGACCACTGTTTCCAAACATCACTCCAAAAAATAGTCCTCTGGCAACAAATGCGCTGTCATAATCAATAAAACTGAACTCCATAGTGTCTTTGCTGTGATCGGTATATTTTAACATTTATACTTGTGTTTATATGAGCATCTGCAAATACTAGAGAGCAGCCATGCACAGTCATTCATGTCTATGGAAGGCTGTACACAGCAACTAGGCTTTCCATGGTGGAAAATGTGCTGGAATTTACATTCCATAGGCTCAGGCACCTCTGTGCAACAGGCCTGAAAATTTATTTAGGTACAGTGTTGCATGAGTACTTTTCAGTCAAACTATCACAGCACTGAAAACAAAAAAACAGCCTGGTAATGACTACCATGCTCTGGGAAAGAGGGGGGACCCGAGAATGGGGGAGACCCCACTCCAAAAGAGGAGGAGGAGAGAAAAAATACGCCATCCTCTCCTACACGACCATCCTATATATTATTCTTCCTGACCCCCCCCCCCCCACACAGGTGGTCTGACTGGTTGCTCAATGATTAAAGACATTGTATGCTCAGACTGTAAACCTATCGATTTTTTTTTATATGCCTTGGTGTCTTTACGCTTGTATGAGTATCGTACAGCTGTCAATCTTTTTATTTTTGTTTTCTTCTTAAAGCAGTAAAAAAATATACACTATGCAACAATCTCTTGCCAGTGCCAAACTCTAAGTGCCAGTCTACTGGACTCTTCATTGGCTGGCGTAGGATGATGTCACTCCTGCCCATACGCATCAGCCAGTCAGGGCCGGTGCTACCACTAGGCAAACTAGTCAGCCGCCTAGGGCGCCCTGCCACTGGTTTTCCTACTCTCTTCTCTCTGCAGCAAGGAACTAAGTCTCAGCATCAGCAGGCAGCTGCCGCTCCGTTCGCACATTGTGTCAGAGGCGCAGCGGTGGCGGAGGACTATGTCTGTGTCCCGACTCCTGAAAGAATGGAAGCAAGCAAACATTTGTTAATTGGCACTGGTAGGCTGCATTTGATGAGTGCTGGTGAGGCTACATTTGATGGGCACTGGTGAGGCTGCATTGATGGGTGCTGGTTGGCTGCATTGATGGGCGCTGGTTGGCTGCATTTGATGGGCGCTGGTTGGCTGCATTTGATGGGCGCTGGTAAGGCTGTATTTGATGGGCGCTGGTGAGGCTGCATTTAATGGCACTGGTGAGGCTGCATTAATGGGCGCTGGTTGACTGCATTGATGGGCGCTGGTTGGCTGCATTTGATGGGCGCTGGTGAGGCTGTATTTGATGGGCGCTGGTGAGGCTGCATTTGATGAGTGCTGGTGAGGCTGCATTTGATGAGTGCTGGTGAGGCTACATTTGATGGGCACTGGTGAGGCTGCATTGATGGGCGCTGGTTGGCTGCATTGATGGGCGCTGGTTGGCTGCATTTGATGGGCGCTGGTGAAGCTGCATTTAACGGGCGCTGGAGAGGCTGCATTTGATGGGTGCTGGTGAGGCTGCATTTGAAGGGCGCTGGTAGGCTGAATTTGATGGGAGCTTCATTAAAAAGGTGGGCTTTACATAGGCAGGGAAAAGGGGTTGGGGTCAGGGGTGGAGCCAAAGGGGCGAGCGAAAAAATTAGGTTTCGTCTAGGGTGTCAAAAATCCTTGCACCAGCCCTGTAGCCAGTCATTTCGACACTCAGGCCTCGTACACACGGCCGAGATTCTCGTAGAAAAAAACATGTCGTTTTTTTCGACGAGATTCTTGGACAAGAAAATTGTCCCGGCCGAGTGTACACACGCTCGATTCAAAGAACCCACGGTTCTTTGAATCGAGCGTACGCGGTGACGTCATCGACTACGACGAGCGTGCGCTCGTCACATTCGATGCCGTCGCCGCCATCTTGGTATACCCTACGTATGCCTAGGAAGCTACCGCGCATGCGTCAAATTCATTTCGAACATGCGCGGGCTTCCGGGAGGACAGGTAAGTGTACACACACTCACTTTTCTCGTCGAGAAACATGCCGACGAGAATCTCGACGAGAAAATAGAGAGCAGGTTCTCTATTTTCTCGTCGAGGTTACTTGTCGGTTTTCTCGACGAGAAACCATACACACGAACGAGTTTCTCGGCAAGACATCTCTACCAGCAAGTTTCTTGCTGGTTCTTGCCGAGAAACTCGGTCGTGTGTACGAGGCCTTCGTTATGAAACTTCTCGTATGGGAGAATAAAAATTCTGAAGTGATGTCATGTATTATATTGTATTTGTATTGTATTTTCGGACTAAGACTGTACTGATTAAATGAAAATCGTACGATCTGATATCGTACGGGAAAAAATCTTCATGTTTGTCCCTTCTAATAATATCAGATGAACTGTGGTGATCAGCTCTCAAAAGCTGTGTACTAACCATCAGATTATTGTACGATCGCTTTAAAAACAGTATTTTTCATCTGATTTTCTGATTGTGTGTACAGGCCTTAAAAGGGAGTTCCAGCCTTTTTTATGTTTATTAAAAGTCAGCAGCTACAAAAAGTGTAGCAGCTGGCTTTTAATAAACAGACACTTACCTGCTCCACTGTCCAGCAACGCGGCTGCCCGGAACTTCGCTCCTCTCTCCCCCTCTACGCCGCCGCCTCCATTCATAGTGTGGGAACCCAGCCGTGACAGCTTTCAGGTTCACAGCCGGGCACTCACTGAGCATGCGCGAGCCGCGCTGCGCTCTAAAAGTGGCCTGAGACCTGCCACGTGTCCCAGGTGATCACCTACAGGGGGGGGGGCCACCTAAGGCGATATGACATGTCACCTAAGCGGTCCCTGGGCGGAAGTAGGAAGTGAGACAGGAAGTCCCACTCCTAACGAAGCCCCCAATCCCCCCCAAAAAAAATTACATGCCAAATGTGGCATGTAAGGGGGTGAGGAGTGGTTTAAGCGGAAGTACCACTTTTGGATGGAACTCCACTTTAAGTTAGACAAGTGCACATTAACCAAAAGATAGAACTCACGATTTTCTCAAAAAGTCAAGGCAAGCCATAGATTAACCGATTTGATTTCCTTTCACAACAGGTGGAAGGAAAGAAAAGAGCTCAATTCCTCCATCAAGACATTCAGTGTTGATGGCGGAATGCCTCCCACAGTGTTATTGTATTCTGCCAGCAGGGGGCACGGGGAGCCTTTCCAGCCAGCAGAATGCAATGATTACTGCTAGCAGCTGTAGCCACTGGAAGTAATCGTATGTTGAAAAATCGGACATGCTGGTTGTTGGATTGATGGATCGACTTGGATACAATCAGGCTGCCCATACATGGATCAAAGTTCAGCCAGTCCCTGCTCAACTGGCCGAATTTCAATCCATGTATGGCCAGCTTTAGACATAAAGTGTGTTACTAACTGGATCCCTAGGTAAAATAAAGGAAAAAAAGTTTGAAAGAAAAGAAAGCCCCAATGACCTGGTCCTGCATCTATGGACCCAATTCACCAATCGCTGGGCACCCCACTCCATAGATTATTTGGGGATTAAACTCACTTCCTCTTACTCCACCTTGTTCTCGGCCAACTACTTTCCTCTACTGCGCTCACTGACCTCTCTTCTCCAGTCCTGGCAGTTTCCTTCCCTCTCTTGGATAGGCCGGATCCATGCTGTTAAAATGACAATCCTGCCCAAAGCTTTCTATTTCTCCTGGATCTTGCCCATACACGTCCCCTCCTTCTTTCTACATCTTTTACAGAACAGAATTCTTCAGTTTATCTGGGCTCACAAATGCCCCAGAGTTCCCAGATCAACGCTCTACACCCATAGATTAGATGGCACCTTGGGAGCGCCTCCTAATATGGCCAAGTATTATTTAGCAGCTCAGATCTCTCAACTGTCTATGTTACATGTCACTTCTGACATCCCATTATGGATGCTTTTGGAACTACCTAATTGTGCCCTGATTCCTTTAGAAGCGTTGCTCTGGCTTTCCCATAGATTACAGCCCATGACGCTAAGCCCTCTAATGCTTGATTGCCTGAAGCTGTGGAATTCTGTTAGATATTCCGGAAGCTTGATGTCCCCTTTCTTGCCTCTTTTATCAGTCGACAAAAATCCCCTTTTTCTACCAGGGTTGGAACAACATTGCTCCTTCTTCTGGTGGGCCTCCCATGGCTTGACCAGGGTGAATCACTTTTTTAACAACGCATTTGTTTCCATCATAGGAGGCCCTTGAGGAGACATACAAGATTCCCAGGCAGAAGCACTTCCACTATTTGCAATTGCGCAATTGGATTTTGTCTCTTTGTCATACTTCCACCTTTCCTTTTCGCAAGACGTCTTTTGAGCATACTTGTCTACATTCCCCGGGGTCCCCTGGTCTTATCTCATCACTTTATGCCTCTCTAAATGGTAGGTCATCTTTATTGACCCTGATGTGGAAAGGTTTCCCCATGGGGCTTTAAACAGCGAGATGTTGGAATAAAGGAATTTTATAGTGATGGTTTTTAACATCATTTATTAAATAGTTGTAAAATGTCATAGAAATTGAATACAATATGAATTATAAAAACATATTTCAGATCTGGTGATACAGTACAGTTCCACAATAAATATATGAAAACAATTATGCACAACATGACATTGCATAAAAGCTACATGGTGTGCGTGCTCCGACACGTTTCGACCTGTGTACGGTCTCTTCAGGGGGATAATTGATTCTAAAAAATACACATTACATATATTTAGAATTATAGAGACATGTCATTGTATATAACACGTGGGTAAACCAAAATTAAATATTTACAGTCAAAATGTGGAATGAATGTTGTGGTAACCAGAAGTGATACAGGTCATTGGGGAATCCAAGGGGAGTCTCATGGGCGCCGCTCAAACACCCAAGGGGGGAAGAGCCCTTACACAATTTTTTCATTAAGTACTATTTTACCATACCCTATCACTATAAGTAATTATTACTCTTCATTGGCCAGATATCCCAATGGGACGCTAATATGCTGCCTTGACCAACATTTACTGGCAATCTATAAATTTGCTGCTAGTCCTTCTACATTACATATGCCCTAAAAACATTTATAGTCAAACTGACACTCTAGCAATAATGTGCTATTAATCAATATATTTAAACCCCTTTCTAATTGGGGTATCTGGCCAATGAAGAGTAATAATTACTTATAGTGATAGGGTATGGTAAAATAGTATTTAATGAAAAAATTGTGTAAGGGCTCTTCCCCCCTTGGGTGTTTGAGCGGCGCCCATGAGGCTCCCCTTAGATTCCCCAACGACCTGTATCACTTCCGGTTACCACAACATTCATTCCACATTTCAACTGTAAATATTTCATTTTGGTTTACCCACGTGTAATATATAATGACATGTCTCTATAATTCTAAATATATGTAATGTGTATTTTTTAGAATCAATTATCCCCCTAAAGAGACCGTGCACAGGTCGAAACGCGTTGGGGCACGCACACCATGTAGCTTTCATGCAGTGTCATGTTGTGCATAATTGTTTTCAGATATTTATTGTGGAACTGTACTGTATCACCAGATCTGAAATATGTTTTTATAATTCATATTGTATTCAATTTCTATGACATTTTACAACTATATAATAAATGATGTTAAAAACCATCACTATACAATCCCTTTATTCCAACATCTCGCTGTTTAAAGCCCCATGGGGAAACCTTTCCACATCATCCAATTTCGGGGTGTGCAGCTTTTTTGTCTCTCTTATATGTGTCTTTCCCTAGCTAAAATCTTTATTGACCCTTTCCTATGTAAAACAATGGGAGCAAGACCTTGGATCTGGTATTGAGGGGGGAGGACTGGAGTAAGACTTAGACAACAATAGCTAAATGTTCATTCAACACTACCACCCTAGACGCCGCTTATAAAGTGCTCCTGCAGTGGTACTGGGTCCCATCTAGGCTTACTCACGCTTATCTTTTGCAGCAGTGACAGATGTTTTTGATATTGTGGTCAGAGTGGGGACGTCCTTCATATATGGTGGTCTTGCCCACGCTGGATCGGCTTCTGGTCCAGGGTCTTTGGCCTATTGCAGAGAATATTTCATATGACGGTCCGTAAGGATGCCCGGCTGGCTCTTTTACATTGCCCTATACCAGGCCTCTTCACACCCCAGTAGAAATTGGTCACATGCCTTTTTATCTCTGCCAAGAGAGCCATAGGCCGGGCCCTGAAGACTCCATCTGTTGCTTTCCAGGGGCTGAAAACCAGAATGACCGCTCTGATGATTGATGAGCAGATGTCCAGTATATTGAAGGATTTGAATGCAAATTTTTTGGGAAATCTAGGAACCATGGATAAGTTACTCCTTCCCATCCCTGCCCCCGACTAGTTATGGTAGGCTTTAAACCTTGTTTGTACAGATCCCACGTCCATGGTACTCGCCCTCTCTTGGGGCCCCTCTCATCCTCTGTCTTCTTTCTTTTCTCTCCTCTTCCCTCCTGATATGTAGGCTAGCAATGTAGACTGCTGTACTCCAGGGTACAGAGTAATATAGTCTATGACATACAGTATGCCTAATTTTTAACCTGGTCCTATGTTCCTGTGAACAGTTGATTGTTATGTTACTCATTACGCATTCACACGCTGTTTCTTTACACACATGTTCAATGTTGCCCCTGCGTGGGCAAACCATGGCTTGTTATACATTTATACATTGATCAGTGCATTTTTTAGCACTGATCACAGTAATAATGTCACTGGTCCCCAAAAACTGTCACTTAGAGTCAGATTTGTCCGCCGCAATGTTGCAGTCCCGCTAAAAATCGCAGATCGCCGCCATTACCAGTAAAAACATTTTAAAAAAAGTCCATAAATCTATCCCCTATTTTGTAGACGCTATCAATCAATATAGGCTTATTGCAAAAAAAATTACCAAAAATATGTAACAGAATACATATTGGCCTAAAGTGATGAATAAATTCGTTTTTTTATATATTTTTTTAGGATATGAATTATAGCAGGAAGTAAAAAATATTGGGTTTTTTTCAAAATTGCAGAGGTGCTCAATTACCACCAAAAGAAAGCTGCATTTGTGGGAAAAAATGGACATCAATTTTGTTTGGGTACAACGTTGCACGACCGTGTGATTGTGAGTTGAAACAACGCAGTGCCGTATAACAAAAAACGGCATGGTCATTAAGGGGGTAAATCCTTCCGGGGCTGAAGTGGTTAATACCACTTAAAATAATGTATCTGAAAAAAATGGCCTGGTGATAAAGTTAAAGCCAGAGACAGCCAAGCAACTAGCATCGTCAGACATAGTTCAGCAATGGCAGAATCTCAACTTAAGCTGGCCATACACGGTTCGAATTTCGAAATAATTTTCTTTAGAAAATCGTATCAAAGAATTTTCGTACGAATTTCGCACCGTTAGTGGGCTGCAGCAACAGCCGATTTTCGTGCGGCAATCAAATTTGAGGAATCGGATATGTTGGAAATTTTTTGAAAAACAAACGATTTTCTAATCAGTGATGGGAAAATCATGCAAGAAATGTAATAGAAAAAAAAATGCGCATGTGCAAGAAAAGAATATTCCCGGAGAGAAAAGAATATTCCAGGCCGAATTTCGAAAATCAATGGTGGCATCATCGGATCACCAAAAAAACGAACTTTCTGATTTTGAAAATAAAATTTGTTCAAAATTCGACCGTGTATGGCCTGCTTAAGTTATACAATGGTACAGCCAAAAACGACTTATGCGATCAATGTAGTAGATACATTGATCGCATAAGTCGTTTTTGGCTGTACCATTGTATAACTAAGTTGAGATTCTGCCATTGCTGTACTCTTTCTTTATCACCAGGCCATTTTTTCAGATACATTATTATTACTACTATTTTAGTTCTCTGTTTTGTTCCCTAATCTGCAGGTTTCTTAACATTACAACAGGTAGGATCAGAAGCAGCACATGTGCAACTTCCAGGTGACGAAGTTATTCATTAATTAACCTTTGGTTCACTGAGGGCAAGGGGGAATCAGACTACAAGTGTTATTGCTTGCCATCTGATAACTGGTTTTACTATGACTGAGCTCACAAGTCTGACTCAGTAGTGAAGGGAAACATTTTACATAGAGAAGCCATGACTTATTCCACTATGGGGAAGGACTCCTATGCCCTAATATTCAGCAAATACAGATTGGTGGAGAAGCCCCTGAGTGTCTTATCAGCCTGCTGACACATGTGAAAGAAGAGCCTGCCATAAAAGAGACCATTGGAGACAGGGAAGGGATATTTTTGTCTGGCTGGAGCTGTGGGGATAGGGTCTGGTGAGTTATCTTGTCTTTGTAATGTATTCTTTTAATTGCATATGTAAATATAAAACATGTAAACCTCTCTTTTCTGTATTGAACAAAGGTGCTAAAAACGTAACAAATATTTGCTAAGTAAATCAGCGCTTATGCAGATTGAGCTCTACAACTAGGAGCATGTAGTGGGAATGCGCAGGGTTCAAATATATGGCTGCTTCTGATAAGATTTCTCTATATTTAAGTGCAGGCGTGAACATCTTCAAGCTTTTTTGGTGTGGTGTGTTTTATATTTATTTATTTTTAAGTGCGTTTGTACATATGTTTTTTGGACTTGAGTATTTTTGTTTCAGCCGATCAAAAACTAGTTACTAGGATAAGGCAGCAGAAATCCCATGAAAATGCATGTTTTCCTACGCTTCCATTACAGTTCATAGGGACCCAAAATGGACAACTCTGTCCCACAGAAGCTGAGTTACTTTCAAGCAAGTCTCTGGGCACCATCGGATACAATGGGAAACCTCCTATTGAGCGTTAAAGCACTTCTAGAAAGGCTCTTCTAATTGCTCTGGTGTAAACCAGGGCTAAGCCCCCATTCGCACTACTGTACCATAACGCACATGCACTTCATGCATAAGGCAGCTCGGTCATCAGAATAGGCAGCTTACACAGTGACAAACGCAAAAAAGAAGCTCCAACCTCTTTTTTGAGTTTCAAGCCATGTGTTGTGCATTTTTCTGCGTTTGCCGCACATTCTTGCTTGGTGCGTCTTTAATAATAAATGGCACTACAAGCGTAATGTGCTGTTTTTGTGAGTTTCTTGAACGTGTGCATTGCGTGATTTTGTGCATGTTCACATGCATAAGTACATTATTGTGAATGGGGCTAATGGTAGAGCAGCTGATTGGTAGCAGGAGAATCACTTGTGTTCTTTTGGTTGGCTGATCTGCCCATATGAAGGTGGGTTTTGGTTTGGCCTGTAGATCCCTGGTTAGATTGAATATCAGGAATGTAATACTCCTGGGGCTCATTCTGACTATTGCGCCCCTAACTTTAATGCCATCCACTTTTTAGTGGCATCTAGTCAGTGTACCAAAATTGGTATTTAACCCACTGCAACATGTCGGCTTTGGTGCACTACATTAAAATATGCATTGCAGACCATTGGAAACAAACAAGCTTTCTTATCACAATGTACACTAACGTACCATAACATATAAATAAGAGCCGCCTGTGGGCTTTGGTGCTCTGTATTAAAATATACAATGCGTTGGCAGCCCATTCAAAACAAATGAGCTGCCTTGTAACTTTAATCTATGTAAGCTAATGCACCACAATACATCAGGAATTTACACTGCCCACAATATAACGTGGATATTTTACACTAAGACTGTAGGCACCTTTTGGATACCAGAGAGTGAACTGCTATTTTTCAGTGGGAAGTCAAAGTGTGTGTGTGTGTTTGTGTGTGTACTTTTCAGAGTGTTAAATTCTGGTGATGTCTAGTGATCTCAGCGATGTCTAGTTCCCTGCGGCTCAGCAGGTGGCGCTGTCACTTTGGGCCGGGGTTGAACCATCACTGCAGTGCCATACCCTTTGTGACCTCTCGCAGCAGTTGTACGGCGGGGCGGGGAACCCGCTGTGCTTGCTGGGGAGGGTATAAAGGGGGCGGACATCTTTGCCACGAGGTCCGAGTCCCAGGCACCTTCAGCCTGAGGGCTGCTGTCCGTGGTCGGTGTCCAGGCGGCCTAGGCCTGGACACTTGGAGTTCGTGTTCCATCCCAGACACCTTCAGTCTGGGGTGAGGTACTCAACCGGAGGCCTGGGACCTTCCACTGGGTCCCGCAAGGGAGGGATTGTCCTAGGGTGCCCCGGGTGTTGGGCACCCGAATCTAGAGGCGTAAGGGACCAGAGGAGGGATTCAACCGAAGATCTGGTGCAGCATATTGCCAGTGCCGGGTGACCCTCTGGAGACCGCCCGGATGGATATCTTTCCTGAACAGGGGCCAATTCATAGAGGAAGGTGGTTCATGTTCTATGACCGGTGGCAGCGGTTCAACTAGTCAACTCAGGTCAGTGGCAGAGACCTGCTATTAGGCCTGTGGCAGGGGCCTCAACTGTTCATCTGGTCGGTGGCAGAGACCGTGCGCCAAGCCTATTCGCTTGCAAAGGAATAGGAACGTTCATTTGTGCCTGGGCCTACTCGTATCCACAACCCTGTCTGTCTGTTACTAAAGTTCAACTGATTATGTTCACCCTGGCAATGGAGAAATAAAAGAGTGTTGGACTTTTAATGCTCTCCTTTACGAGTTGTCGGCTTGTAGTTCTCAATGAACTACCATGGTGCTGTGGAACGCCGTTGTAGTTAATTGATTCTTCCTGTCAGATTGTATGGACACGCAGATTCACTGATATAAAAAAAGTGTGTGTGCAAAATATTTATTACCTGCAAAAAAATGTGCATTTATTAATTTACACTGGCCACTAACATAACAGGGGAATTTGCAGTAATCACCAATATAATGGGGATAGTTGCAGGGTCGTCATCAGGAATTTTGGGGCTTCTTACACAGCTTGCGAGTTGAGAAGGGGGGGGGGTCCGCCGCAAATTGTGAAGCTGGGGGGGTGCTGCCGCTGAGAATTAAGGTCGGGGGACTTTGGGTGCTGACGAACAAAAATTAAAAAAAATGGTTGCGATTAGAGTTGCCACCTCATCCCTTTAAACCCGAACACATATTGATTACACAGGTTCTGTGGCTGATTAAGGTGGTAATTAATCTCACTTGGTGCCTTACCTGCATTAAATCAGCCTCAGAACCTGTGTAATTCATTTGTGTTCGGGTTTAAAGGGATGAGGTGGCAACCCTAGTTGTGATCCGGGCCCCTTAGAGGTCGGGGGGGGGGGTCTTTGGGTGTTGACGGAAAAATAAAAAAGGGGGATACCATCCGGGCCCCTTAGCGGTCGGGGGGGGGCTTTGGGTGTTGACGAAAAAATAAAAAAGGCGGATGCCATCCGGGCCCCTGGGGACCACCGGGCCCCTTACAGGTTTTCTGCCTGTACCTCCCCCCCCTGATGGCGGCCCTGGATATTTGCACTGGCCACCAATGAAATAGGGGGGGGGGAATTTACACTGGCCGCCAAGATGCAACCATTTTACTGGGGTATTGTTTGTGTAAATGCCCCTTTTTAAACTTGTGGTCAATGTAAATACACTTTGTTAGAGATGACTCCACATGGAATGCCAGTGTGCTCAGGAAGGGAGCATTTATTGGGAGAAGAACCTAAATTTGCTAAATCTTCCAATGTGATAAGGGGTCAAGGAGCTGGTGGTGGCTGAATAATGTTGTCAGTTAGGTAATATAAATTCCTTTGGAAGCATAATGTAGTTTTGCTGGGTAAAAATAATATATTCTTGCGCCCATTTAAATCGTTTGTTTGTGTGTGGTGTTTTTTTTTTTTTTTTTATATGCAATGTAAACTTATGATTCAGTGCAATTGTAGCGGCCTCCTCACTCCCCTCTTTCTCTCATCTGCGTCTCGTCTCTTGTCTAGGGGTATATTAGAGGGGAGGGAGCGGGGACACCACGCCTGGCTTCCACCACGTGTGTCAGAGCGGTATAAGCAACGTTCTTGTATTACCTTCGGGTCAGTGCTGTGCACCTGGATCCTCCCCTCCAAGAGTCACCTTGAACAATGTCTGTTAGAAATGAGCCCCACACCATTAAATTTCAACACTCCTTTATTCTTCTCGAATGAACACAATCAGTTGAACTCCCTTAGTAGGAACAGAACAGAAAAGGAGGTGTGGATGCGAATAGGCCCAGACACAATGTAGTTCTCCACTTTCCTTCCTGAAAGTGGGTTACGGTCTCCGCACGAGGGGGAATTTCCTTCCAGGCGGTCTCCGACGAGAGGCTCACCTGTCACCGGCAATATGCTGCACCGGGTCTTCAAGTGAGGAGCTCCCTCCCGGTCCATTACGCCTTCCGGATTCGGGAACCCACTCCCGGGGCTCCCTAGGATCTCCTTCCCTCGCAGAACTCAGTGTTGGGCACTGAGCTCCAGACCTCCATCCGAGTACCTCACCCCAGGCTAAAGGTGCCTGGGATGGAACACGACCTCCGATTGTCCTCTAGGCCTAGGCCACCCAGAGGACCGACACGAACCACCGTCCACAAGCTGAAGGTGCTTGGGACTCCAACCCCGTGACAAAGATGGCCGGCCCCTTTATACCCTCTCCCAGCAAGCATGGCGGGTTCCCCGCCCCACCACACCGCTGCCGAGGGAGGACAAAAAGGAGGCACAGCAATTATTCAACCCCAGCCCAGGGCGACAGCGCCACCTACTGGGCTGCAGGGAATTACACAGCACCAATGTCTCTGTCGGGTTCAAATTTACACCCGGGAAAGTACATACCCGCTACACAATATCTTATGGTTATGTAACAGTGACTTTACTAAGCTAGACCAGTTATTTTGCCTCCATTTGCTATTTTCCTGTACAAATGTTCTGTTCACAAATGTAAATATCCTTCTGGTTCCAAGATTATTTTATGTCACAATTAAGTAAGCTATGTCCTTCTGAAAAAGTTCCCCTGGCGGATAAGGACCCCCCTGTACTGTGCAGGAGCCGTGCACTGACTATGACACTGCTGCACGCTCCCGATGCTAGTGCTACTCTGCAAGGGGCGGGGGTGATTTTAGCAATAAAGTACACGTCTTAGCGGGGCATGTTAAAACAAATGAAGGGCGGCTTTTGTACTGTTGATGGGCGGGTTTTGCAATGTGCCCGCTAAGACGTGTACTTTAATGCTAAAATCACCCCCGCCCCTTGCAGAGTCAGTGCGCAGGCGCTGTGTAGAGCTGACTCTCAGCTCTTCATCTTCGGCTATTTTCGGAGGCTCAGTTGAGGTTCTTAGGCTACTTTCACACTGAGCGGGACTTGCATGCGTGTTCGAAAACCGTTTTTTTTGGCCGCGATTTGCGGGCGCCAGCGGGGGTATTTTAACCCCCGCTAGCGTCCGAAAAAGGGTTAAAAACGCCCGCAATAACGCCTCTGAGGCGTTTTGCGGGCGTGTTAGAGGCGCTACCCCATTGATTTCAATGGGCAGGGGCGCTATAGGAGCGCTATTTTTAGCGCTCCTATTGCGCCTCAAAGATGCAGCTTAAAGGAGTTTTTTGAGCCTCCTGCAAGCGCAACGCTCCAGTGTGAAAGCCCTTGGACTTTCACATTGGATAGTATTGAGAGGCTTTTTTGGGGCGCATTGCAGGCGCTATTTAGAGCGCAATAGCGCCTGCAAAGCGCCTCAGTGTGAAAGGGGCCTTACTGTGCATACGGCGCGCCTGCGCAGTACAGGGGGGTCCTTATCCCCCGAGGGTATCTTATTCGGCAGAACACCGGCACGAAGACTGAGAACTGAATGATCACATGATCGCTGATTGCTCAGCTCTCGGTCTTCTCAGAGCAGTGACTGTCCTCATCTCTCCCCACTCTGCCCCTCCAGCACTCACTAAAGTGCCAGGCTGTATACTGAGTCACAGGAGCGCAAAAATGTGAATTCCTGTAATCCAGAAGAGAAATTTTGGCCAGAATTCCATTTCAATTCTCATTAGCCCTTATTGATGAAAATGTAACCATCATTTCAGCTGTGTTTAGCAGGGCTTCAATATAATTTCTGCACATTAGTATTTTGCTGACTTTTTCTATGCCACTTGAATGATTCTGACTTTTATATAAAAGCTTTATTTCTGTACGTTAAAGGATAAGTTCATCTTAAGGAACATGTTACACTGGTATTTTGGGTGTAACATGCTCCGGCCCCCCAATCCCTCTGATTCCCCTTCCGCTGTCAATTTAAAATTGGCACAGCCATGCAGGGCTCCACCTGCACGGCCACATCATTAATTTACGAAGACCTGTGAATGAGTAACTACAAGTCCAGTCTAATACCGTGGCATGTAGACTTGTATTTCTCAATGAACTACGAGTGTGCTTTCTAACTGAAAACCCAAACAGAGGTACGGGCACAAAGCTGGAGGGAGAATGTGCAGGAGCCTGACATGCATCTGCCATCCACTGATAGCGGGTGCAATACATTCCAGGCTCCTGCAAGGGGGAAAAAAAGTGCACGTTTTTTCTCTGCAAAAATATGTGCATTCTTTTTTCCTAAAAGGTGAATGTAGCCTTTAAACCGGAACTAAAATCTTCTTTTTTTTTATTTTTTTTTCGTTTCAACAGGCAGGCTCTTTTGTTGCAAAAGAGACATGCAATGTCTTTTACAATATGATACACTTGGCCTGCCTGTTTGTAGTTCTTTGCATAAATGTAAACGGCATGCACAGATTTGTCAACATTTCTGGTACAGTGTCAGTGCTTTGGGCTGAATGACTTCCATGCATGTGCGGGAATGATGTCTTTCCACACTGGTCAATCGAGGTGGACAAAGACCTTCACTGGGAAGATGTCGGGTAGAAGATGCCAGCGTATGGATGGACAGCGCACCATTATCATGCAACAAATTAAAGGCTAAGGTTACCTTTCGGAACATGTTGCATGTTCCACCTGTATTTAGGGTTTCTAGACTATAACTGGTACTAAATTGCATATCTGACTATCCCTGAAGAAGCCTAGATTACTCCGTAACGTGTAGGAATTACGACTGCAAACAGTATTTATTGCTCACATCATGTTTTTGTTTAATATTCTCCAATGACATTTTATGTTGGTTCAATATTTCATGTTTTTTTTTTATTCCCTGTATATGAACACATAATTTTTTGCTACTAATAAATATATTTGAGATTTTAAATATAAATTGTTTCACAAACTGTGCCTTTTTAAAGTCCCACCCTGAGGGGAAAACTGCATTCTTATTGAATAAAGGGACATTGGCCATCCAACAGCAGATAAAGTCCACCTCCAATTCTCTGATCTGTATTTAGGGTGGAATATTTAACATGTTCCGGCTCCTGCAGCCTCATCTGGGGTGCCAAGGTTCGCCATCACTGCTCTATAGTGTATACTTGTCTCTATCCAGAGCTCTAAGTGTCATTTCTGTCTGCTGCTTTGTTCCTCTGCTATCCGCATGAATCACTTCTGACAACTTTTCCTGACACCAAGAGAAAAATGGTGACCCGATAGGGAGGTCCAGCTGATTGACATCCTCAGCTCTGTTCCTGTGTGCTGTGTGAAGGGGGTGTGTCTCTTCCTTCCAACCAGCAATCAGATGTCTCGTCACTGAGCTCTGCAGAGTGTGATTTCAGCTCTTCTTCTTTTTTCTTTTTTCTTTTCTTTTTTCTTTTTTTCCCTAAACTCTCAGAAAAGTTTTATAAATTCTGGACTTTGAACAGATGTAGAGAAGACCGCAGATGGGACAGGTACAACTTATGTAGGGAGATTTCATCTGTGTATCACCTGAGGCCAGTCACTTCCCTGGGTATATGTTAGGCCCCTTACACACGGGGCGGGCTCTATTGGAGTCTGCCTGCTCAGCGGGTAACCTGTCCGCTGATCCCCGCTGAGCAGGCGGATGGCTGGTCCATGTCCGCCCTGCTTATGCAGAGCAAACAGACGCAGCCCACTCTCCTATGGGTAGTTGGATATAAATGGACCACTTGCCCGTTTACACCCGACTGCCATCATATCCCCCATCTGTCTTTTTTTAGCAGATTGGATATCCGTGGTTGTCAACGTACACATGTCTTTTGATGCCTGCCTCTCCATAGAGGAGACTGGAAAGTCCGGCTGGAAAACTGACAGGTGGATCTCAACGATCTGCTAGTGTGAAAGGGGCCCAAGAGTTTACAACCCCTTTAACCACTTGTCCACCAAGGATGTCATATGACGTGATTGACTCTGAAGGGGGATATCTGAATGATGCCTGCAGCTAGAGGCATCATTCAGATATCCTTCTCTTCTGCCAGCGATTCTGCGCACCATAAGAACGATCATAGCCTTCCCGCCGCCATCAGGTGCCCGGAGAACGAATCAGCCGGCTCACGACAATAGAGATGACTGGTGACCAGATGGTCACCAGTCATCTCTATGACCGTCGGAGTCCCAGGCGCGACGTTGTGACATCACGCCCGCTACCCGGAAGTAAACAAAGCCGCAATTGTGGCTGTCAGCATGAGATCAGTGAAAAATTTTTTTTTTTTCCACGATCTCATGCTTTCCAGCCTGGAGGAGAGATGTGGGGTCTTATTGACCCCGCATCTCTCCATAAAGAGGACCTGTCACAATGATTCCTATTACAAGGGATGTTTACATTCCTTGTAATAGGAATAAAAGTGATCAAAAAAAAAAAAAAGTGTCAAAATAAAAAAAAAATCAGCAAAATAAAATGGGGGGGGGGGGGAGAGAAGTAAAACGCCCCTGTCCCCGGTAGCTCACGCTCAGAAGCGAACACGCATGTAAGTCCCGCTCACATATGTAAACGCGGTTCAAACCCCACATGTGAGGTATCGCCGCGTGCGGTAGAGTGCGAGCAACAATTCTAGCACTAGACCTCCTCTGTAACTCAAATGGCAACCTGTAAAAAAAATTAAAGCGACGCTTATGGAGATTTTTTTAAGTACCGAAGTTTGGCGCCATTCCATGAGTGTGCGCAATTTTAAAGCGTGACATGTTAGGTATCCGGCGTAACAGCATCTTTCGCATTATACAAAAAAATGGGCAAACTTTACTGTACATTTTATTCCCTAGGGTGTCTGCTAAAAAATTTATATATATATATATATATATATATAATGTTTGGGGGTTCTGATTAATTTTCTAGCAAAAAAATTATGATTTTTTTACATGGAGAGAAGTGGTTAAAGCGGTGTTCCAGCCGCAAAGTTTTTTTTTTTTTTTTTTTTTTTTTTAGTCAGCAGCTACAAACACTAGCTGCTGACTTTTAATAAGGACACTTACCTGTCCAGGAAGCCCGCGATGTCGGCCCCCCCCCCCCCCCGATCTGTCCATCGGCTCGGTTGCAGGTGCTACCATTGTAACTAAGAGAAAAATGGCCCGTCGTCTTTTGGGACACACATAGGTCCCAGAAGGCAGTGGGATGAAGGAGAAAAGTATACTCAGTACTTCACATAAGGTAAGGGAAAAAAATAAATAAATTATAATAATCCAAAAATGAGTGGTGGAGGGGTGGTCATTCCTTTAAGAACAAGTTGTAAAATAGGGTGGAACTCCGCTTTAACTTCTATTGTGTCTCTGGGACAGGAAGTGAAGGGGAAATCCCTTTTTGTGGCATACAGACCACATGAAAAAAAAACTGGCACAAGTTTTCACCTTTCTTTATTTTACCCAGAGTTAAAGTGTAACTAAAGGCAAAACTTTAGAGAAAGATTAGAACCCCCTGTCCGTTTTTTATTTTCTGTCTGTGGCCCTGTTATGAAGATTCGCCCTCTCTATTTGTCCTGTTTACTATTGTAGCGCCCATCCCATTTAGGGGTGCTATATACCCAAATTTAGGGGCTGGTCTGAGATGGTAGTTAGGCTTAGACCGTTCTTAATTTATAGGTTGTGCTGCTTTATTTCCAGGTGGTATACTGGTGTGCAGTTCCCTGTGGTCTGTAGGTGGCACTGCCATGATGGGTCAGGGTTGAACCACTGGTATTAGTGCTGTGCCTTGGGGTGTCTTCTCTCAGCAGCGGTACAGTGGGCGTGTTTGACATGCTGGGAGAGGATACATAAGGGGCAGCCACCGCCTGGGAGGGGTCTTCGGAGGAGGAGACGAGTCGGAGTCCAGGTGCGTGGTGCATGGCCCTCCAGGCCATAGGGCCACGTGTGCATCAGTCCCAGGCACCTTTAAGCCTCGTACACATGGTCGGACTTCCATCGGACTTTTCCGTGGATTTTTGTCCGAACGGAGTTGGCTGGGCACACCCATAGCATACACACCACAGGACTTTTCTGCAAACTTTCCCAAAACTTTTTCCAACATCACGTGCTCTTTACCGCCACCCTTTGGTCAACTTCTGCTATTGTTGGTTGATTTTAACATTATTTGTTTTGTTCATCGGACAAAAGTCCGATGGTTTTCTGTACACAGTCGGACTTTGCTCCATCAGACTTTTGTTGGGCAAAAGTTTGTCCGTTTGCAGACCGAACTTTTGTCCGATGAAAACCAAAAAAGTTTGTCCGCTGGAGCGTACACACGGTATGATTTTTTGGCAAACTTGCTCAAAATGAAGTTTGTTGGCAAAAAGTCCGACCGTGTGTACGGGGCTTTAGTCCTGGGGCTGCATCTTCAACATTGGGCCCAGCACCTTTAGCTGGAGCCCACCTCTGGGAAGAGGAATCAGGGTGTCCCTCGAGAGGGAGCCCGCTTCTAAGAAGAGGAGGCCGGGGAGGACCTTTCTGATGGACCGGTGAGAGTTCACGGTGAAGGAAGGGGCCCGGTAACTCTCTGGAGGGATTCATCTATCCACCAAGGGCCTAGTAATGTGCTGCTGCTGGTACCTGTCCTTATGTACCAAAGCTAAGAGGTTCGGGGTCTGATAGATTCTGTGGCAGAGAGTCTCCCGATCACGTCTAGGAAGAGAACCTGATCAAACGTCCGAGTATCACTTTGGCTGCTAGGATCCACTTTGCAGGAGACTATCCAGGTGAGCTAAACCTACTCGGGGATAGAATAGTGATTGTGACATCCATTTGTGCCTGGACTAACCTCCCAAACCTTGCTGTCCTGTCTCTTATCCACCCTTTCCTATCTGCTGAACATTGAGAAAATAAACTCAACGTTGGAGTTTAAAGTGGTGTGGACATTGGAATTACTTGGGGGGGGGGGGGGGGACAGAGACTTGTCCCTATATCCTAGGAGAAGAGAACCAACTGACGGAAGAACCTAACTGTGGGACCCAAATACATAACACCGCCTAACCTCCTCATCCAGGAGGGTATGGGCATATAGTACGGTGTGCCTTTTTCCTGCAAGTGAGCTAAAGGTAGGGAAAAGGGTCCGTGTGCTACACTATTATTAGTAAAAGTAAAAGAAAATCCCCAATTTTGGGTTGTAATCGGAAAAGGAAGAGAGGGGAAATCCTCTAGTTCTGGTGACCTGGGAGTCCCCAAGGGATTCCCTTCATTAGCAGGGATTTCCCTCTCACTTCCTGTTTGGCTATGGGACAGGAAGTTAAGGAAAATCTCCCCAATAAGAACAAATATGGCAAAAATAAACCTTACAGAGGTTAAAACACTCCCTTTCTCTATCCAAAATGGGGGGGGGGGAGTTTTGCCTATAGTTCTACTTTTAAGAGAAAGTTTTAGTTCTCCATGTTTTCTATCATACACGGTGCACAGAGCAGAATGGATGTCATTGAGTGTTTGTCATGTACTGTAGGTCTGTAGCGAAGGACTTGTGGAAGTGTTGTGCCCCGGGCTAGCCCGGAAATGAGAGAATGGAGAGCTGTATAGAAGTTTCATTCAGTTGTGGGACGTGTGTGAAAAGTTCCAGAGAAGGCAGGCACACTACGGCCGGACACAAGGGGGCGCTGCGGCGAAGGCGGCACTTGGCAGCCCCTTTTCTTCTGTGTCGGGTCGTTGTGTAAACCCCTGTCCGGGGATCATGTGACGGCCGCAAAGCGTCGTCCGGCGCGACAGCGTGACACGCAAAGGGTGCGACAGGCGCGGCGTACGGGCGGTGAGAGGGGTCTGGCTGGCTGGGGCAGGGTGAGGAGGTGGAGGAGGAGGCGGCGCTGCCATTCCCTGGTTTCCTGTCTCCCCGCTTCCTCTCGGCGTGCCAGCGCTGAGGAGGGCTCCCCGGGCCACAGACGGATTGAGGGGGGAGAAGGGTGAGCGCTTTCCCTCCCCCTATGAGCTCGGAGCACAGAACGGCCATGGCGTCCAACACGGACCGGGAGATCATCCTGACCGACTACCAGGTAATAGAGAGGAGGAGGGGGATCGGGGCGGGAGCTTTCTACTGGGACCTGTTGCCTCTCTCTCCCGGACTGCTGTGTGCTCCATGGACTGTCCTCTACACTGCCAGCCTCACACTTGTCTCTGGAAGTTCTGCTACTAATGGAGATACATAATGGGGCAGGATATTCATGTCTGTGGAACTACAAGTCTCCAGCATGACTTCTTCAGGGGCCAGACAGGGCAATGTTGGCTTTTATTCTTCCTCCCATACATTCCCATTTACTTGTATTGCAGGGATCACCATTAGGAGACCACAGTGTTGGGCAGGCATTTCTAGTCTGTGGAACTACAAGTCCCAGCATAGCTTATCCAGCAATGCCCTGTCTGGCCTCTGCAGAAGTCAGAGATCTGCTCCTCTATGGCTCTTATTCTTCCTCCCATACATTCCCATTTACTTTTATTACACTGGCCTTCTCCATTAGGAGACCACAGTGTTGGACAGGCATTTCTAGTCTGTGGAACTACAAGTCCCAGCATGGCTTCTGCACAGGGCATTGCTGGATAAAGTCAGAGATTTGCTCCTCTATGGCTTTTATTCTTCTCAGTCCTCCCATACATTCCCATTTACTTATATTGCAGTGATCAGCATTAGGAAACCACAGTGCTGGACAGGCTCCTCTAGTCCGTGGAACTACAAGTCCCAGCATACCAGGGCAGCAGCTTGCTATAGACCTCAATAGTGGCTGCTGAAGTAGGCGGCATTGCTGGTTACAAGTCCAGGAATCGTTTGTTTTTATTTTCTGCTAATCGTAAATGTTGTTTGATTTATATTGCTCTATAACAATCTTTTGTAGGCGGTGAGACCACAAGTCCCAGCATGACTTGGCAGGAGCCTATATTGTCGGCGTTCCTGGAATGGGCTCAGAAATGGCGAGTGCTGCAGCCAGCTGGAGACATCGCAGATCAATGTATATATTCGTCAGCACACCACGGATCAGCAAGTGTCAGCCAAAGCTTTTATTGAAGAAATAGTATACAAAGGACCAAGTGCAAAGTTTCTGAGCCACGCAGGACCCTTTCGTCGGGCATGTGATGAGGATCGTGTACCTGACAAAGGGGTCCGGTGCGGCAGAGAAACCTTGCACTTGGTCCTTTGTGAACATTCAATTAAAGCTTTGGCTGACGCTTGGTGATCTGTGGTGTGCTGGCAAATATGTGCATTGATCTAGGAGCCTGCACCAGACCTATATAGACTGCTACAGGTGGAGGGGGGGGGGGTATTAATGGTGTAGCCTCCGTTCACACTAGTGCGTGTTCTCATGCAGCTGCTCCTGCATTGCATGAAAATGGAAATAACATTATTCTCTATTCAAGTCAGTGCGTCTTCTTCTGTTTTTTTTTTTTTTTTAGCTGCAGATGCTACTTTTCAACTGCTGCATGGTTTTGGACCCAAATATTTCAATAAAAATGCGCCTAAAACACAGGTACATGCGAATAGTGCATTTTTGTCAGTTTTGTGTATAACATAGTTTGCTTCTACCAAAAAAAGCATTAAAAATCCATCAAAAATGCTCAGTCGCACCACAAAAACGCCCTGACAACACATTGTGCTGCACCAGTGTGAACCAAGGCTTAGGCCTCATGCCCACGGACGTTTTTACAGCTGCGTTTTTTACAGCTTAAAAACGCCTGTCCATGTTGTTGTAAATATATATTTTTTTTTTTTTTGAAAAAAAAAAAAAAAAAGTCGGAGCTAAAAACGCGACCGCGCGTTAGTGCGCGTTTTTTGCGCGTTAGTGCGCGTTTTTGCGCGTTTTTTGACGCTCGTGGTTTTTTCTGCCTAATTCTGACGCTGAGGAACGCACTGGCCCTGGGTTTTTTTTTACAGCTTACAAACGCCTATGCTCTTTACAGCTCAAAAACGCCTAGGTGGGCATGAAGCTATAGACTAACATGAACAGGCGTTTTTAAGCTGTAAAAAATGCTCAAAAACGCGGCTGAAAAAACGCCCGTGGGCATGAGGCCTTAAAGTCAGAAATAGCATTGCATTGTTTTCTTCAGTCTACCTGTAAAGTGTATATATTGAGCCAATACATACTGAATACACAGTTGTCAGACTCCGGCACTGAGATCTCCCCTGACAGAAATAAGATGGGGGGGGGGCGGCTTTGTAATACCGCAAGAGACCATGGGGCTATAGAGGACTGTGGAACTACTAGTCCCAGCATGATGGGGGAAGGAGCTTACAATAGATCCTTAATTGAGGCTGCAGGTGGAAAGGGCATTGCTCAGTTAAAGATGAATGGAGTTTGCTTTTTTTTTCTCTTTGGTCCACCCAGTCACTAGACTAATGAATACCTGGCTGTCAGACTCCGGCATTAAGATCTCTCCAGGTGACACTGACCTCTACAGAAATAGGGTGGGGGAGTTTGTACTGTATACACTGGGAGACCATAGTGCTACATGGGACAGTCTTCTGTAGCCTGTGGAACTAAAAGTTCCAGCATGACAGGGAAGGAGCTTGCAGTGGACTTCAGGGGGGGGGGGGCGGCACATTTCTCAATAATGAATGGGAATGGGGTTGCATTTTTATTTAACTTCAATTTTATATTGGGAGTGTAATTCACTGAGGACCCGACTGTCAGAACCCAGCCCCAAGATCCCCCTCTGACCTGTACAGAGATAGTCTGGGGAGCCATTTACACTGGGAGAACATCCTATGAAATGGGACAATGTCATTAAACTGTACAGAGATAGTCTGGGGGCTGTGTACTGTACACTGGGAGGCCATCCTGTACTGGACTTCTTTAAAGGCTGTGGGGAAAGTAGGCATTGCTGGTTAAAATTCAGGGGTTTGTGTTTGTTTTTTTCTCTGCCAGACTCCTAATGAGCATAGGCTTTTGTAGTCTGTGGAACTACATATCTCAGCATGACAGGGCAGCAGCCAAAAGTCCAGAACAGAGTTGCATTGTTTTCTATCTGTGAATTATATTGGTCTATATTATATACCATGCTGAATATCCGGCTGTTGGCCTCCCAGCACTGAGATCTCCCTAGCTGCCACTAACCTGTATAGAAATAGGCTGGGGAGCCGAGTACTGTATACCCTGGGAGACCACAGTACAAAGTAGGACAGTGATACTAACCTATTCAGATCCAGGCTAGAAAGCTGTGTAATATACACTGGGAGACCGCAGCACTAAATAGGACAGTCTGTGTATCCTGTGAAAGCACAAGCCCTAGCTTGCACCAGGAACATATAGTCTGCAGGTAGAAGGGGCATTGCTGGTTTAAAGTCAGACATGGGGTTGTATTTTATTATCAGCCCACCCATTATATTGTATTGAACTATAATATGCTAAGTACTCAGCTGTCAGATGCCAGTAGTGCGCTCTGGCCAGCTGACACTAACCTATGCAGAGAGGATAGAAACAATCTGTACCATATTTACTGAAAGGCCATAGTGCTAAATACAACAGTGCCAATTACATACAGGGAAATAGGCTGTTGAGCTGTACTATATACCCTGGGAGACCATACAGCTATGTATTGTATACACTGCAAGACCATAGTGTTATCTACTATATAAACTGTATTGTAGTCACTGGGTGACCCTGGTGCTATGCATTATATACCCTGGGAAATCGTGGTGTTCTCTTCTTGTATACACAGGAGACTATGTTGTGCTGTATTGGTCACTGGGAGACAATGGTGCTAAATGGGACAGTCCTTTTTGTAGTCTTTGGCACTGCAAGTCCCAGCATGATGGGTAAGATTTTATTTTTTTTATTTTAAAAATACATTGAGAAACGTGGAGGTAGTGAGATCTTTCTGATAAGGCTGCAGCAGGTGGTAGTGCTAGCGGCTCCCTTGCAGAGGTCTCTTCTGGAATTCCTGAGAGCTAAAAGAAGCCAGTGAGTCACCCAATCCAGTCGCCAGCATTTACCAAAAACTGGAATGCCGGTTTTGTGTGGACTGAGTGACTATTTGTAAAACATGCACTGAAGTTCAGAACGTTCTAATGAATTTTTGCATAGCTAATGGATTTTGATATCCCCTCCCATTTATTTATTTTATTTTATTTTTGCCATTGCAGGTTTAAAATAAAAAAAATAAGTAATGGAAAATGTATTAATGAAAATAAAGCTGCTCGCATGCATGCAGATTGGAAGTCTCTTTGTTGGGCTGTCTGATCTGCAATAAATATGGACATTAATAATGGTAGCCAAGTCTGTCTGATATGAAATGCACTGGCAATTGCTAGCCATTATTATCTTATAGGATAGAGCCACATGCATGTGTTGATGCAAGATGCGACATGTTGCACTTTTGCTTCCCTTCTGAGCAATAGCCAACTGGGGGACTATCAGAATTCAGCCCATGCGTACACAAGTCTGGGTGTATAAAGAGATGCTCTGTCCCATGTAGGTGTGGGAACCAAGTAGTTAAAGGGGAACTGACAGTGTACACCGTGCAGCCTGCATAAAGACTTGTGTGCAGTGTTAATTTTGACGTCCAAATTTTGGTTTAGTTTTAGTCAGACTTTTAACTAAAATAGTGTTATTTCATCACCGAAATGAACACTTGTATGCCCTGTGCAGATAGCAGGCTCATCACTGCTCTGCTTATCCAGAAAGGAGAAATGGTCTGTTAAACTTGTGTCTACATTAAAGTGGAGTGTCCCCCACCCCCTCCAAAAATTAAACATCAGCAGCTACACACACTGCTGCTGACTTTTAATATTGGGACACTTGCCTGTCCTGGAATCCAGCGATGTTGGCACCCCAGCCAATGTTTCCATTAGCTGACGGGTGCTGCCGCCGCCATTGCAGGCAAGGAACCCGGCCGACCTTCTGATGGACTCCGCTGTGGGGACGGATACCTGTCAGGAATGGGTACCCCCCCCCCGAAAGGCTCAAAATGTGGCACTGGAGGGGGTGAGGAATCGGATGAGCTAAAGTTCCACTTTTGGCTGGAACTTCGCTTTAAATCCTTACTGACCTGCATCAATGATCAGTCTGTAGATGTGAATGTTTGGATGCCTAGATGTACATCTGTTTTTATAAATGAATAATGGACCCGTGTCTGAAATGAACACCCATTCAAGATGAATGTGAGTGCTAGATGACATAGAATCTGCTCTTCTCAATTATTGGTATTCTATCTTTCTTATAAGCTGCTTACAAGCTACACATTCCTGTGCTTCACAGACACAAAAATAACAGCAACTTATCACTGTGTGTGAATGAGCCACATTCCATAACCGTTATTGAAGATCTTTTATCGTTTCTACCTCTCTTTTTGTTCTTCGTAGATTAATAGTCCGTTATCTATAGTTGATAGTATGGTCGGTTCCATAACAAAAAGTATACTACGCTAAGCTGCATTTCTTTTATTCTACATTTATGGCATTACTAATGTCTTTCTTGGCTTTTTATTAGGTGCACGACACGTGGTATGAATTTTATGTATTGCTATCAGTTTAGGAGAGGTTTATATCTTTAATTGGTTAAATGTCACTGGAAGTTGATCTTGTGTATTTGTCTGATTTCTTAGTAACCTTGTTTGTGTACCTGATATCTGTGCAGTTTCAAGTTTCTTAACGCCCCAGGAAGCTTCTTATAAAAAGCCTTCTGAGTGCCTCCTGTGTGCCAGCCACCCAACTGAATCATCTTTTCAATGTTTCGTTGGGTTGCTCTCTTCTGGTAATTGATAATCTGCTCTGAAAAGGAAGCAAGTCGTCAGACCAAATGCAATTAAAGGATGAGATTAAACTGGTTGTGATGGGCTGCCTGACACCTGTATAATAATCTTCACTCACATCTTTAGTCTGAAGATATTTTGCATGATTTTCAGACTAATACACTGATGACTTGGTCTTTCCAAATTTCCACAAATTGGTGTGTGTGTGTGTGTGTGTGTGTGTGTGTGTGTGTGTGTGTGTGTGTGTCCTTTTAAAGTATAAGACGTTTATTATTCATTGCTATAGTTTAACTGAAGCAACATGACCATTTAGCACTGATTATGCTGACCATGAATTTAGATCTTACCATATAAGTCCTTGCTTCAGACAAACGAGTGGCTGTCTATAGCAGTCTTGCAGATCGATGATACAAAGACATCTCTGTACTATATATCTTTGTTGCAATTAGAGTGAATGTCATTTTGGCATTGACATACTTGGAGTGGTTCTGTTCAGACAACTGGCAGTATACAGCCCTCCAGCTTTCGTGGCGACCTCTACTGTTCCTTTGTATTATCTTTTTCCTGTATAACCATATGATCCTCATAGTTAAGCCTAGTACAAACTTGTAGCTTTTTTTTTTTTTTTTTTTTTCATTAAACCCAGCATGGCTAAACGAAAAAAAACTGACCACTCAGTAGAAGCCACTGTACTAACTATGCAATGTTAGTACAGCGATCTCCCCTGCTGTTCTATTGTGTTGTGACAGGGATGGCCCACTTTCAGTCATGCCCCTTCAACAGAAGCCAGCCGAACGGGCAGTTTTTGTTGGAGCGACTGTAGTACACACGAGCCGAATGGCAGCTGGTTTTTATTGAACCAGCTGATGCTGCCTGACATTCAGCCTGTGTGTACTAGGCTTTAGACTTTGAGGGGGTATATGCAAGGTGTTGAGTGTTGAGTAGAAAGTCTGTTAGATTTTGTGATGGGGGGGGGGGGTTATGTTTTCAAATTCGGTTTAGGAAGGCAGTATTTTCGGTATGTAGGGCATCTAAAAATAGGAGGAAAAGTAGTGATAGCTTTGAACAGGCGTGAAGAAAGGGGGAAAAAAAAACTTTGGAAGCTTCCTTGTTGGTCGCCATGAATTTTAACAGAAAAGAGAAAAGGCTCCTCTTGTGGCCTAAAGTCTAGACCTCCTATATCACATGGTCCCTGGCTACAGAAAGCCTCCTGGTTGTTTCACGCTATTAGAAATAGTGCAAGTAGTCAAGACCTGTAGACTAGAGGTGAGCAAGGAATGATCCCTGTGGAGAGTGAGATGATGCTGAAGCTTTAAGGGTGTGCTTACTGCAAAGTTATTTATTGGAGTTTGTTATAGGTCAACCAGTGTTAATGAGGAGGAGACTCTGCTCCTGGCACAGAAAAGGGCTGTGACAGTGATAATAATGGGGGGCTTTAACTGCTTCACAGGATGAATGGAATAGATGCCATTCATAATAAAGGATTGCTTATAAGTTATTATGTAATCGTGTGTGTAAAAAAAACCAAAAAAAAAAACCCTGATCACCTCCCCAGAGTAAAAGTGTCACTTTGGTATTTTTGTATAGCAACATATCTATTTTTTTTTTTTTTTTTTTTCCTTTCAAACTTTTCGGTCTTTTTTCAATTATTTAGCAAAAAAAAACAGTGATTAAAAACCACCAAACGAGAGTTCTATTTGTGTGAAAGCTTTTTTTAAATGTCATATGGGTACAGTGTTGCATGTCTGAGTAGTTGTCATTCAAAGTGTGACTGATCAGCTGCACTGAAAGCTGAAAATTGGCCTGGGCAGGAAGAGAGTGAAAGTGTCCGATATTGCAGTGGTTAACTACCCTGAAACTGATTGGTGTAATGTCACTGTTTGAACTGTAAAAGGGCAGAAATGTATGAACCTTTTACAAGCCAATGTTTCGGTAGTTCCATAGAGACCCCAATTGGATATCATGCTCTGCTGGACCTGGTTATCTCAAAGCATGCAGAGCTTATTACTGATCATAAAAAATAAAATAAAATAAAAATCTTGGTTGTGACCATAACAACATTATTTAATTTTAAAGTTGGCTGTGAATAAGAAACCCATACTGGAAAGATAAAAACACTTAACCATAGGAGAGCAAATTTTCCAATGCTGAGGGCTGCTCTCCAAGATTTAGACTTGGAGAGAATGTTCTCATTACCTAAAATTGAACAGAGATGGGACTGCCTCAAATGACTGTGCGCGCACGCTGCAAAAATATATGCATGGCCAATAAAATTAAAAGGCTAAAAAGAAAACCTAGGTGGTTCCCGTCCAAGGTTAAAATGGCTATCGAGGAGGCTGCAAAGTTGAAAACAGGTTGCAAAAGAGTAGGACAAACCCCCCTAAAATTCTTCAAATATATTACAGTAAAAAGGTCGAGTCTGAGCATGTAGGCCCTAGATAATTTTGAGTTGGTTACTGGGGACATAAGGCAAATTTAACTAAATATCTTCTTCAGCTCTCTGTTTACAAAATGAGAAAGCTGAAGTTCTTCATGCGGGGGCCGGTGGATGCGCTAGCGTGTCACACGAATCCCCGTTCTGTCAGGGGAGAGAAGACCTATCGCTCTTCCTACTTAGGAACAAACAATGTATCCTTCCCCAGTCAGTCACATCCCACTGACACTAACGAGGGAACACATTTTGCCCGCTAGTGGTACCCCCTTTCCTGCCAGTGACATTTACACAGTAATCGGTAATCAGTGCATTTTTATAGCTCTGATCACTGTATAAATGTCAATGGTCCAAAAATGTGTCAAGTGTCCGCTCTATTTGCCGCAACGTTGCAGTCCCAATAAAAATCGCAGACCGCCGCCATTTACTAGTAAAAAAAATAAAATAAAAATCTATCCGCTATAACTTTTGCGCAAACCAATATAAGTTTTTTTTTTTTTTTTTTTTTTTTTTTTTTTTACCAAAAATATGTAGAATACGTATTGAATACATAAAGTAAAAAATTTTTTTTCAAAATTGTCACTTTTTTTCTTTTTGTTTATAGCACAAAAAAAAAAGAGGTGATCAAATAGCACCAAAAGAAAGTGCTATTTGTGGGGAAAAGACGCAAATTTCGTTTTGGGTACAGTATCACATGACGGCGCAATTGTCAGAGCAACGCAGTGCCATATTGTAAAAAGTGCTGTCAGGAAGGGGGTAAAATCTTCTGGTGCTGAAGCGGGTCAACGTGCTCTTGTGGTGTAAATGTTAAAAAAAAAAAAAAAAGAGCCTGCAGTGCATTACACCGTCGATCAGTTGCTTGTAGGTGCAATGACGGGCTCCTGCAGATACTGCGTGGGTGCTGATCAGCACACTGGCACTCGCAGTCCATTGAAACTGTACATGCCTGACTGCTGTAGTGGCAGACGAGTGCAGTTTATTCAGTTACAGATCCCTATGAATGATGTGGTTGTGTGGGCAAAGCGCCGCACTGATTTTAAATGTGAGCCATTTGCAGGGGCAAGGAACCCCCATCAGTTGTCACACAGAAGAATATGGGTGGAACATGTTCAAAGGGTGAACCAATGCTTTTTAATTGTTTTTTTTTTAGGTTTGCCTATATATGCAAACTGCTGATTTTTGTCAATTCTTACCCAGTTAAAATATGGAAAAACGAACCCATACTTATCAAGTTCTCAAATTGCCAATAATACATGTTTGTACATTCTGCTTACTGGCCATGACCTGGGATTTGCAAGTCCTTTCAGAATCCATCCATATGTAATTTTCCCAAAATATTTACATTATTTTCCCCTTTAACCTAGTAAACAGCATTTCCTGTTTATGGCAAACACAATTTATGATTTCCTCATTGTCTACTTGTCAATCTTGGTTAGTTTTTCAAGTTAGCCTGCGTATTTATTGACGAGATTTGTGTGACAGAAGCGGATACTGGTATCCTGAGCTTGCTGATTTGCCAGACTGGTATTTGTAAAACTCTTCTCCAGTGTATTGCTTTAGCAAATTTGTAGAGCAGGTTTTATTTACTGTAATTTTTAGTCTGGTTGCAGTTGCTGCAAAATAAGATTATTGGCATAAGTTATCCAGAGAGGCTGGTTTTGTATAGAGGTTTGAAGATGCTTTTGTTTACGTGAATGTGAGATGAGACCTTCAGTTCTGTTGTTGGTATCCTTTCATTGTTGTGGCTGCTTAAAGCGGAGTGCCACCCAAAAGTAGAACTTACGCTTTAAGTACTCCTCGCCCCCTTACATGCCACATTTGGCATTACATTTTTTTGGTGGGGGAAGTGGGTACTTGCTTTAGAGAGGGACTTCCTGTCCCACTTCCTCGTTCAGTCTTCAGGCCGCCTAGGCGATTGACTCCTCTATCCCTAGGCGGCCCCTCCCTCTAGGCGATCTCCTGGGACACGTGACAGAGTCCCAGAAGATCGCCTGTCCACTCCGAGGGCGCAACGCGATTCGCGCATGCAGTGCGTGCCCGGCCGTGAAGCCACAAGCTGTCATGGCCGAGTGCCCACAGTTCCAATGACGGCGCCGCAGAGAGGAGGAGGAGGAGGAGGCGGAGGAGAAGAGCGCGCCGTGGAACAGGTGAGTGGCTGTTAAAAGTCAGCAGCTATCCTTTTTTTGTAGCTGCTGACTTTTAATAAACTAAAAATTACCTGGAACTCCGCTTTTAAGCCTTGTACACACTACTGGCTGACAGATCAGGTCGTAGATGCTGTATTAACAATCAGAAATTGTACAAAGCTTGCATACACCCCTTTTGAAATGGCTACACATGAGGGGGGGGGGGGGAGCAAAAAACATTCCTCCTGACTGTTCTGTTGTTAAGGTCTTTTTTTGCAGAACATTAAATTGGTACTAAAGGCCCGAGTTTGTATGTGTTTTTTTTTATTTTTATTTTTTTTTTTTATGTTTATACTTGCCATCTCTGTGCAGTGGATTTGCGCAGAGCAGCCCAGATCCCCCTCTTCTCGGGTCCCTCTTAGGTGCTCCTGGCCCCTCCCTCCTGTTGAGTGCCCCCACAGCAAGCAACTTTGCTATGGGGGCACCTGAGCCACAGCTTCCTTTTTTGTCTATTCAGACAGAGCCGCGGCCCCGCCCCACCCCCTTTCTCTCCTCATTAGAGGACTGACTTTGACAGCAGCGGTAGCCAATGGCTGTTTCAGCCAATGAGGAGGGGAGTCCAGGGCAGCAAAGACACTTCAACTTTGGTGGATCTAGATGGGGCTCAGATAAGTATTAAGGGGGCTGAGGGGGGCTGCTATACACAAGGCTTTTTATCTTGTATGTATTAGAGCTGCACGATTCTGGGGAAAAATGAGAATCACGATTCTTTTGCTTAGCATGAAGATCACGATTCTCTCACGATTCTCAAAAGGCTATTAAAGGGGGGCATGTGAGGAGTGGACTTAAAATACCGGCAACCACTGTCCCTTTATAATATATTATGAATCTTACCACAGTCTGAGTCAGCTACCCATATTAAGAACATTACCACAGTCAGCCACCCCAGACTCTGGGTAGCCGACTGTGGTAATATTCTTAATATGGGTAGCTGACTCAGACTGGTAAAATACTGGCAACCACTGTCCCTTATTATGAATATTAAGTCCACTCCTCGGCTCACATGCCCCCCTTTAATAGCCTGACAGTCATCTGCAAGGCCTGGGCTAGCTGACTCACTGTGGTCACTGGTGTTCATAATACATGTAGTAGTAAGGCACAAGGAAGGACTCGCTGTGTTTTGAAGTCATCGGATCATGCTGCTGGTGTGCACACTCACACAGTGTGCAGTGCGCACTCACCGCTGTGCTGTGTGTTTTTGTGTTTCCCGCCGGCCGAGAAGCGTGGTGGGTACCGCCCACGCATCATCGACATCCAGCGTCGCTGCGCTGCATCACGCTCTCTGATGACTGACGTCAGTTCCGGTTGCTGATGTCAGTTTCTATATCCGCCATTTGCATTCCACGCTGGTTCCGTGGATCCGGCGGGGAGATCAAAAAATCGCTGCAAATCCAGCCTGGAGATCGGGGGGGGGGGGGGGTGAATCGCAATCTTCTAACGATTAATCGTGCAGCTATACTATGCATTAAGATAAAAAACCTTCTGACTTTACAATAACTTTAAGCATATTGGCTATCATTATATACAGTGCTTTAAAAAAGTATTCATACCACAATGTTCCAGTACAGTTTAGTTAAAGCAGAGATCCACCCAAAAATGGAACTTCGCCTTTTTGGACCCCCCCCCCCCTCCGGTGTCACATTTGGCACAATTTAGAACATGCTCTATTTTCTCTTGTCATCCATGGACTGACACAGCGTGTCTTATACACCTTTACACGTGGGTTATGTCCCTGCTTGCAGGAGAAGACCTAGGCAGAATGTGAGATGTTATACATACATTCTAAACAGCCAGAGCTGAACAGCCCTGCCCAGGGGGGCGGTCCCTCCGGACATAACCCTCCCACTGCAGTCAGCAGACCTCAGTTTTTTTTTCTGCCTAGCAGAAGGAGAAGACGTGGCTCTCTCAGGAGCCAGTCTCCTGACCTATTTTTATTCCTTTTGGAATTTTTTTCCTATTTTATTCTTTTGAGATCTTCTATCAACTGTCGGCTGGGCAACAGGTTGGGTACAAGATATCCTCGTAGTCTTCCCTGTCCGACCATCGAGCGTGCTGATCCTCACCTTGTGTGCGTGAGACTCAGTTCACGACATGCCCCGCGACTCCAGGGGTGGCCGGTGGGCTTCCAGCTCCGCGGTCCTCTCAAGATAGAACAGTCCGGCTGTATCTTTCGCGGTGGACCGGGCCGACAGCTACTCAGTACCGCACTGTGATAGTTCTGTCAGAAACACACCAGTGGGTCCCTCAGGGGACGGGTAAGTAGTCTCTCCTGGCTGCAGGTGAGTACATGCTGTGTGTTTCTGGCTGCAGGTGAGTACATGCTGTGTGTTTCTTGTGTGGGGGATTTCCCTGTCTCCCCCTGTGTTTTTTAATGTCACTCTCTGTTCACTAGTGCTGGCGCTGTACTGTGTGGGGTGCCTGGGGGCCATACTGTCCTGGGGGGGGGGCTCATGCTGCTCTGCATTCGCTGGGGCTGTTTTGTTTTTGGATGTGAGGGGCCTGGGCGCCGTTCGGCGCCATGTTTGGTGTGTGTGCTGATTTTACATTGGCGGCCATCTTGCCGTGGCCCGCCGGAGCACATTGCGGCGGCCATTTTCTTGTAGCCGCACGTTTTTCTAGCACTAGTTTGGCCTCTAGCGCCGCTGGGAACGGCGCGAATCTCCTCACACTCTCTCCTCTCAGCTCACTCACGCTGAGCAGTGCGGCGCAGTGAGACAGAGCAGCGGAACCGAGCGGTCCTGGTCAGGTTGGTGGGTTCCCTGGGCATTCCCCTACTTCAGTCAGCACAGCCTGTGGGTGGTCTCAGAGAGGGACACTATGGAGTCAGAGTCACCAGCTTCCCCTCACATGCCAGAGGCAGCAGCCAGTGCTCCAGCACCTGCGGTCCCTATGGACCAGTTGTCGGCAGTCCTGGAATCATTTCTGACCAGGATGGAAGCTGTGTGTGAGCACAAGGGAGCAAAAAAGCGCCCTCTCCCCACTTTATCTCCACAAGGGGAGTGCTCTGATTCAGATATGGGCCTAGCTATTGCTGCTCAGGACCCTAGCTCTGAATATTTGGATGGTTTTGAACAGGACATTCCTTGTGAGGAAGACTCCAGTTCTGAGTCAGTAAATGACAGGGCGCTTGTTAGTGAACTCATTGATGCTGTGAGGGACACTCTCAAGCTAAATGCTGCGACCGCAGAACCTCAGGCGGATACAGTCTCCTTTTTGGTTCTTTTAAGACCAAGCCTTCTAAAAAGGTTTTTCCATATGTACCTTTCTTTGACCAGCTCATTGACCAGGTCTGGGAAAAGCCGCAGAAGACTTTCATGGTCCCGCGGCGTTTGTCTATTAGATACCCCTTTGAAGACGCCCTGCTTAAAAAGTGGGCTTCTCCCCCGGTGGTCGACCCTCCAGTCGCCCGTTTAAACAAGGCCACCACTCTCCCGATGGAGGGGACTCCTGCGTTTAAGGACCCCACTGACAGGAGGTCAGAAGTGGTGAGTAGAGCCATGTTGAACTTGTTGGGATCCGCCCTACGGCCCGTAGTAGCGGCGACCCTTGTGTCTCAGGCACTCACGGAATGGGCAAAAATTTTGCACCAAACTGTGCAGGAGTATAACCTTCCTCCAGACACTATTGCTCTGGCCCACCAGATGGTGCAGGGTCTGATATATGTGTGCGACGCCACGTTGGATGCGGCCCCTTTAATATCCAGGGCCTCTGTCTCGGCGGTGGTATTGCGTCATCTCATCTGGTTGAAATGCTGGTCTGCTGACCTAGCCTCTAAGAAGCTCCTGACGGATCTACCTTTTAAGGGTGGTAGACTTTTTGGTGCTGCTCTGGATGACATCATCAAGGATGTCACGGGAGGTAAAAGCACTCTCCTTCCTCAAACTATCAAGGGTAAGGAGGCCCGACGTAAACCAGGTCCTTCCTTTCCAGCAAAAAAGTTTTTTTTTTCGTCCGTCAGAGTACACGGGTAAGCCATCCCAGACTGACAACAGTGCGGCTGGCGGGCACAAGCGCCCCTGGGTGCGTAAGCCGAACAAGCCGGCTCCCAAGCCCGCCTCCGCGTGAAGTCTTTCCCCCGCCCGTCTCTGGGGTGGTGGGACGACTTCGCAGGTTCACGGATCGGTGGACCTCCCGGATCTCCGACCGGTGGGTGTGCGAGGTGGTCACCTCAGGATACAGAATAGAGTTCCGCTCCTGGCCCCCAGACAGATTCTTTCCCTCAAATCTCCCTCTCCTTCCTGCCCGCCGGGCAGCCCTCTTGGGGGCTGTACAGGATTTGATCGGGTCCGGGGTAATTGTGTCGGTTCCGTCCCAGGAGAGGTTTCAGGGGTTCTACTCGAATCTGTTTGTTGTTCCAAAAAAGGACGGGGTTCGGCCAATCCTGGACCTCAAGGCCCTGCATGCCTTCGTGAAGGTGCAAAAATTCCGCATGGAATCCATTCGCACGGTGATCGCTACACTCCATCAAGGGGATTTTCTGGCATCCTTGGACATCAAGGACGCCTACTTGCATGTTCCGATCTGCGCAAGCCACCAGAAGTTTCTGCGCTTTGCGGTCGGCGAAGTCCACTATCAATTTGTGGCTCTTCCCTTCGGCCTAGCCTCGGCACCGAGGGTGTTCACCAAGGTGCTTGCTCCGGTCCTAGCTTTGCTGAGACAGCGAGGCATTGCTATCGTGGGCTATCTGGACGATTTTCTTCTAAGAGCAGACAGTGGCTCAGAATTGGAAGAAAGTGTGACTATCGTCAGTCAGACCCTCAGGGAGTTTGGGTGGCTCCTGAACGTTCAGAAGTCGGTTCTAGTCCCGACTCAGCGTCTGGAGTATCTAGGTCTGATTCGGGACTCCTTGGAGGCAAGAGTCTTCCTACCTCCAGACAAACTACTGACACTTCAGTCTGCAGTACGGGTGCTGACGTCCCGAAAATGGTCGTCAATCCGCTTTTGCATGAGTCCTGGGACTCATGGTGGCCTCCTTCGAGGCCGTTCCTTATGCCCAAGCGTACACCAGGGCTTTACAGAAAGAGATCTTGTCCACTTGGGACAAATCCCCGTTGTCCTTGGATCTTCAGATCCAGGTGAGTCACCTGGTCAGGGCGTCCCTGACGTGGTGGTTGAGGTCCCCGGCTCTTCGGTCCGGGAAGTCGTTCCTCCCCATCCAATGGACGGTGATCACGACGGACGCCAGCCTGACGGGCTGGGGGGGAGTCTGGGGAGTCCTGTTGGCCCAAGGGCTTTGGACTCCGGACGAAGCCCTCTTACCGATCAATGTGCTGGAGATACGGGCAATCAGACTGTGCCTCTCCTCATGGTCGGAGAAACTACAGGGTCACTCCATCAGGATCCAATCGGACAACGCCACAGCAGTGGCGTATGTCAACCATCAAGGGGGGACTCGGAGCTTAGCTGCGGCTTCCGAGGTCGCCCGCATCCTGAGGTGGGCCGAAAGAAGCGTGCCGGCTCTGTCGGCCATCTACATTCCGGGCGTAGACAATTGGCAGGCGGACTATCTAAGTCGCCAGACGCTGGACCAGGGAGAGTGGTCCTTGCACCAGGAGGTCTTTCAACTCCTTTGCAGACGGTGGGGCACGCCGGATGTGGACCGGATGGCCTCTCGACTCAATCGCAAGGTGTCGAGGTTTGTGGCCAGATCCAGGGATCCCTGGGCGGATGCCTCGGATGCGTTGGTGGCCCCATGGGGTCAGTATCACCTGATATACGTTTATCCTCCACTGCAGTTGCTCCCTCACCTGCTCCGCAGGGTAGCGACCGAGGGAATTCCGGTGATCCTCATTGCTCCGGATTGGCCTCGGCGTTACTGGTACGCCGATCTGGTACGTCTCGTCGCAGACGTTCCCTGGCGGTTACCAATACGGGGGGACCTTCTGTCTCAAGGTCCTATATTTCATCCTGCTTTTACAGTCCCTGGCTTTAACGGCATGGTTATTGAAAGCCAGGTGCTGAGACCGAGGTCTCTCGGATTCGGTCATTTCGACCATGTTAAGGGCACGGAAGTCTTCCTCCAGAAAGATCTATCACCGTACTTGGAGAGCTTACATCGCCATGTGCGAAGAGCTGGACTGGCGCCCACGAACGTATTCCGTTCCCAGAATCCTGCATTTTCTGCAGCGTGGCGTGACCCAAAAGCTCGCTTTGAGTACCATTAAGGGTCAGATTTCGGCCTTGGCCATCGTCTTTCAGCGACCGCTGGCGGGTCATCCCTTGGTTAGCACCTTTGTGCAGGGGGTTCGCCATGTGCTCCCCCTGTCAAGCCTCCTCTCCCCCCGTGGGATCTGAATTTGGTGCTCTCGGTCCTCCAGGAACCTCCCTTTGAAAATATTAGAGATATTCCCCTCTTGACTTTGTCTCAGAAGGTGGCCTTCTTGGTGGCCATTCCTTCCATTAGACGAGTGTCTGAATTGGCGGCTTTGTCCTGCAAGTCGCCCTTTTTGGTCATCCATAAGGATAAGGCGGTGTTGCGTCCGCGACCTTCTTTTCTGCCAAAGGTGGTCTCGGCCTTCCACTTAAACGAGGACATTGTCCTCCCGTCCTTGTGTCCTCACCCATCGCATCCCAGAGAGTTTGCGCTTCACACTTTGGATGTGGTACGAGCCTTGCGGGTGTACCTGCCTGCTACTGCTTCTATTCGGAAGTCTGACTCACTATTTGTGGCTGTCTCTGGTCCAAAACAGGGCCAAGCGGTTTCGTCTGCCACCATTTCTAGGTGGATCAGACAAACCGTCATTCAAGCTTATGCTCTCAAGGGGCGGGCGCCTCCCTTTCCGGTTACGGCACATTCCACCAGGGCAATTGGTGCTTCCTGGGCTTTCCGACCTCAAGCGTCGGTTGCACAAGTGTGCAAGGCGGCGACCTGGTCGTCTGTTCATACCTTTTCTAAGTTTTATAAGGTTGATGTGGCTGCATCTTCGGATGCTTCCTTTGGCCGCAAGGTGTTGCAGGCCGCTGTTTGATGTTGCAACTCCTCCGTTGAGGAGCTCTGCCTTGTTTGGAGTGAAGTTTTTGGTTTTCCATTTATACTGCTCCCATCCCTCTTGACACTGCTTTGGGACATCCCACGTGTAAAGGTGTATAAGACACGCTGTGTCAGTCCATGGATGACAAGAGAAAATAGGATTTTTGTACTCACCGTAAAATCCGTTTCTCTGGCATCCATGGACTGACACAGCACCCACCCTTCTTTTTAAGTTTGTACTGCTTTGTTACGAACTGAGGTCTGCTGACTGCAGTGGGAGGGTTATGTCCGGAGGGACCGCCCCCCTGGGCGGGGCTGTTCAGCTCTGGCTGTTTAGAATGTATGTATAACATCTCACATTCTGCCTAGGTCTTCTCCTGCAAGCAGGGACATAACCCACGTGTAAAGGTGTATAAGACACGCTGTGTCAGTCCATGGATGCCAGAGAAACGGATTTTACGGTGAGTACAAAAATCCTATTTTTTTCTCGTCGTGAAAAACGGCTGTGTGTACGCTTTGACGGGGAAAAAACGTGCATGCTCAGAAGCAAGTTATGAGACGGGAGCGCTCGTTCTGGTAAAACTACCGTTCTGAATGGAGATGGCACATTCGTCATGCTGTAACGGACTGAAGAGCACGAGGCTGATAATCGTTTCTCACCAAACTTTACTAACACGAGAATCGACAAATGCAGCCCAAAGTAGAGGTCGATCGATATATCGGCTGGCCGATAAATCGGCCGATATTTGGCCATTTTTGATAAATCGGCATCGGCCGATTATTATCAAAATTAGGCCGATATTTCACACTGACCGCTGCTCATTCTTCCTTCTCCACACTCATCGGCTCTGGCAGCATCAAGCGCCGCGCTGAGTGTGTGAGCAGAGAGGAGAGAGAGACAGAGAGGAGCTGTCAGCTTGATGTCGGGGGTGGGCGGGACTTGGCAGCTAAATTACACCAGCCAATGATTGGGCTGCTTTAGAAAGGGGGCGGGGCCACATACACGTAGCGACCCGCCCAGATACCATCCCATTAGCTGGTGTAATATAGCTGCTGTGTCCCACCCACCCCGGCCGGGTCCCGCCCACCCCGACATCGAGCTAACCGCTCCTCTCTGTCTCTCTCTCTCCTCTCTGCTCACACATTAAGCGCAGCGCTTGATGCAGCCAGAGCCGCTGAGTGTGTGAGCAGAGAGGAGAGAGAGAGAGGAGCGGTCAGCTCGATGTCGGGGGGAGCGGGACCCGGCTGGGGTGGGCGGGACCCAGAAGCTATATTACACCAGCTAATGGGATGGTATCTGGGCGGGTCGCTACGGTGTGTGGCCCCACCCCCTTTCTAAAGCAGCCCAATCATTGGCTGATGTAATTAAGCTGCTGGGTCTGCAAAATCAGTGCCACCGCAAATCAGTACAGCCAGCGCCGCCCGCCACCGCCAGCCAGCGCCGCACGCCACCCAGCGCCACTGCCAATCAGTGCCATCTGCCCCAAACTAGTGCCATCTGTCAGTTCCAAACCAGTGCCACCTGCTAGTGCCAATAGTGCCATCTGTCAGTTCCAAACCAGTGCCAATAGTGCCATCTGTCAGTCCCAAACCAGTGCCACCTGCCAGTGTCAATCAGTGCCACCTGCCAGTGTCAATTAGTGCCAACTGTCAGTTCCAAACCAGGGCCAACTGTCAGTTCCAAACCAGCGCCATCTGCTAGTGCCAATCAGTGCCTCCTGCCAGTTCCACATCAGTGCCAACTGTCAGTTCCAAACCAGCGCCATCTGCTAGTGCCAATCAGTGCCACCTGCCAGTTCCACACCAGTGCCACCTGCCAGTTCCAAACCAGTGCCACCTGCACTGAGGACATCAAGTGTGTGCTAGAGTGACGGGAGTAAGCAGGAAGGAGTGGAGTGGGTGAGGTTGTGTTTTTTTTTTTTTTTTTTTTTTAATCGGCCACAAAAATCGGCATCATATATCGGCCATCGGACGCCCAAATTTCTAAATATCGGCCAGAGAAAAACCCATATCGGTCGACCTCTAGCCCAAAGGGTGGTGCTATCCAAATGGAACTTCCCCTTTATAGTGCCGTCGAATGTGTTGTACGTCGCCGCCCTTTGCTCGAGCATTTTTTTTTCACAATAGTGTGTAGGCAAGGCAGGCTTGAGAAGAATCTCGTCGAGGAAAAACTTTTTTTTTCAATGACATTAAAAACGGCCGTGTGTACGCGGCATAACACCTGAATATGCTTTTATCTAAACCATTCCATTGTAGCTCTGGCTGTATGTTTAGGGTTGTCCTGGTGGAAGATGAACCTCCGCCCAGTCTCAAGTCTTTTGCAGACTAATGGGTTTTCTTCTAAGATTGTCCTGTATTTGGCTCCATCCATCTTCCCATCAACTGACCAGCTTCCCTGTCCCTGCTGACGAAAAGCATCCCCACAACATGATGCTGCCACCACCATGTTTCACGGTGGGGATGGTGTTTTCAGGGTGACGGGCAGTGTTGGTTTTCTGCCACACTTAGCGTTTTGCTTTTAGGCCAAAAAGTAAAATTTTGGTCTCCTCTGACCAGAGCACCTTCTTCCACATGTTTGCTGTGTCCCCCCACATGGCTTTTTGCACAAGGGATGACTTGTGTCTTTCTTTCAACAATGGCTTTCTTCTTGCCACTCTTCCATAAAGCCCAGATTTGTGGAGTGCACAACTAATAGTTGAAAACCATTTATCATTTTCCTTCCACATCACAATTATTTGCCACTTTGTGTTGATCACATAAAATCCACAAAAAAAAAAAAAAAACATTTACGTTTTGATTGTACTACCATGACAACATGTGAAAAATTTCAAGTGGTGTGAATACTTTTTCAAGGCACTGTATTCTGCCTATCTTATGTTTGCCTGTAGATAAAAACACATTATATCTATAGTTTTTAATTGTTTTTTCTGTATGGACAATACAGGTCCTTCTTGCCATCTCATTCAGCAGGTAGAACAGAACTTGTGTATCTTAACTAAACTGTACTACGATAAAAAACTGGGTCAGTGACAATAGTAGTCAGTCTCTATGAGAATTGTTTTGAATGCCTCAGTATGGGCACTGAGGAGTAAAGATTAATTTCTAACCACGTCTTTTGTTCTTCCCAGTTCTACTGATTTCTTTAAACCTTTCAGCTGGTAGCTTGCAATCATATTATCAGATTATACCTTTCTTCATAACTCTGACCCATTTTTTTTTTTTTTTTTACCCCATTTCAAAGTGCAGAATACCATCTAAGATCTACCGATGGGTCACCCTAGTTGACCTTTCGGAAGATTGGGCAATCGCACATGGGGCACAGGAGCCAATTTGATTGGTGTGCAAGTAGCTGTAAAGTGTCACATTTTGCAGTGGTGCTGTAAAAGGGGATCATTACTATGGAAATTGTATGGGTTGACAATTTAGGGCTCGTGTTGACAGGCCTTGTAAAACGCAGCACTGCTTGCATGCATGCACTTCAGCCCAAAATGCATCAAAAGGTTGCATTCGTCCATCTTTGCTAAAAATGTAAGCACAGGACCTGCTGTGTTAAAAGAAACAATGAAAAGCAGGTTAAACACTGTATAAAGTGGCCATATAGGAGTCCTTTTTCTTTTGTTCAACCAGCTGGTTCCCCCATTCACATCCCTCCCACTGAGCCTTTGTGTATTGGGGAGTGGGCAGACTTGCCCGCTCTCAGAATATACTCCTCAGCACCGCCAGCTATAGCCGGCAGCGCTTTTTGAGAGAGAATTTTCTAACAGGCTGGTTGTACACAAGTTGATCGATTGACCTGTTTACAGCGAGCCTGCCCTTACACAGATTGAAATTCGGTCAGTCCCTGCTGAATGTACACTTGAAATGCACTCCCCTTATGTGCCCTTGTGTTGTTGGCTGTCAGTGGATTTTCTGATCTTTATTTTTTTTTATTACTTTTATTTGTGCAAGCAGTTAAGTTGGCCATATATTTTTCCACCTGTAGACTGCACAAAAAAGAGAAATGTTAACGGATTGCTTCTTCCACCCATAACGACGTGGTTAGATGAATCTCTGCCTGTGGCTGTCAAAATAGACAAACAGTGCCTTCATGCAGATGTAGGCACTGTTTGGCCAACAACATTCTGCGTGGATCCTTTTGATTTTTAAATCAAAGAATGTGTGGCGACGTGCTGATTGGAAATAGTTGAGGTTGCCGACCGTACTAACTAAAGCCTGGTACACGCTAGCGTTAACCCAGCGGGCTGAATGGAAAAAAAAAACTGGAGCTCTCGAGAGGAGCATTACCAACATTCCGATGTTAGTACAGCCATTTTCCCCCACCATAACACACCGGTCAGAGCTCTCAGCTATTGGCTGAGAATACTGATTGGCAGACCATTTTTTGGTCATGTACCTCTTGACAGAAGCCAGGCCAGCCTCTATTGAACTGGCCAATACCGCCTGATATTCATCCCGTGTTTATGGAGCTTAAGTGATGTTAGTATGATCTTCCCCACTGTGCCTTTTTTTGCTCCAAACCCCTCCCCCCCCCCCCCCTACCCCACCAGAACACTCTGACAAGCACTCCGTCATTAGCTGCCAGCGCTGGTCGGATGCTGTATTTCTGGCATGTTGCTTTAAACCAGTGGTTCTCAACTCCAGTCCTCAGGGCCCACCAACAGGCCAGGTTTGCAAGATAACTGAAATGCATCACAGGTGATATAATTTGCTGCTCGGGGATTGCAGTATTCTAGTCTGCATCTCACCAAGGTAATACTTAAAATCTGGCCTGTTAGTGGGTCCTGAGGACAGGAGTTGAGAACCACTGCTTTAAACAAAAGCCGGTCATTAACCTGGCTTCTGTCAGGACAGCTGTACACACCAAATCTCGGCCTGTTCTTGTTGAACTGGTGGATACTAGGGGTGCAACGGATCAAAAAACTCACGGATCGGATAATTTTTCGGATCGGCCAAAAATAAAAAAAGACAAATCTTGTTACACCCACCAGAGTTTTGGATTTCAGTTATTTTCAACACAAAACGGAGCTTATATGCTTAAGACCCCATTCACACAGGGGCGACTCGTCGGGCGTCTCAGCCGCCTGACAAGTCGCGTCCCATTCTGTACAATGGAACCGTTGTAATCGCTCCGACTTAGAAAAAGGTTCCTGTACTACTTCAAGACGACTTCAGGGCAACTTCCATTGACTTCAATACAGCAGTCATTTTTGAAGTCACCTTTTGAAGTTGTCTTGAAGACACCCAGCAAAGTCGCGGGACAAGTGGTGCTGCCCCTGTGTGAATGGGCTCTAAATACAGTATTTGTAAATCCAACGGACTGTTTTTACATCTTAAATTTTAAAAGCAGCAGCAAACCTGCTGACCTTATATGCTTGCTAATGTGACAGAACACCTCTAATTTTCACATTTAACTAAATGTTAAATGTGAAAATCAGAGGTGTCCCATCACATTAGCAAGCATGTAAGGTTTGCTGCTGCTTTTAAAATTTAACATGTAAACAGTCCGTTGGATTTCCAAATAATGTATTTAAGCGTATAAGCTCCGTTTTGTGTTGAAAATAACTGAAATCTAAAACTCCGTTGGGTGTAACAAGATAGTGAGGAGTGTGCGGTGTACAAAGATGGCCGCTCCGGAGCTAGGCCGAAGCCGCGGCCTTTCCTATGGCCGAGGCTCCGGAGCGCTCCGCGGATCGCGTGGTGTTCCGATCCGAACAGGGTGACCCGTTTCGGATCATTGATCACCACCGATCCGTTGCACCACTAGTGGATACCAGCCTATATTCGGCCGGTGTCTACTTGGATTTACTCAAAGTGGTTGATTTACTAAAACTGGAGAGTGCAAAATCCTGGTGCAGCTGTGCATCGTAGCCAATCGGCTTCTAATTCCAGCTTGTTCAATTAAGCTTTGACAATAAGAGCCAGTTCACAAAGGGGCAACACGACTTTGAGCGCGACTTTGCGAGGCAACTAGAACACGACTTAAGCGTGAACCCCAGCCCGACTTGAAGTCGCCTCCAGGACAGGCTTCTTTGCCAGTACCTGCCCGCGAGAATGTGTTTCCAGCGCAATCCCATCGCGCTGGTTCTCGGCGACAGGGTACTGTACACCTCGCGCTCGCTGTCCCCTGTGTTTGGTATGAATCATGAGGGGCAACTCCACGCCAAATTTTAAATAAAAAAACCGGCATGGGTTCCCCTCCAAGAGCATACCAGGCCCTTGGGTCTGGTATGGATTTCAAGGGGAACCTCCTACGCCGAAAAAACGGGGTGGGTGTTCCCCCAAAATCCATACCAGACCCTTATCCGAGCACGCAGCCCAGCCGGTCAGGAAAGGGGGTGGGGACGAGCGAGCCCCCCCCCCTGACCCATAACAGGCCGCATGCCCTCAACATGGGGGGTGGGGGCAGGGGGGCACCCTGCGGCCCCTCCATCCCAAAGCACCTCGACCCCATGTCGATGGGGACAAGGGCCTCTTCCCGACAACCCTGGCCCTTGGTTGTCGGGGGTCTGCGGGCGGGGGGCTTTTGATAGGATGGGGGGCCGGAATCTGGGGGCCCCTCTTATGTGAATGAGTATGGGGTACATCGTACCCCTACCCATTCACCTAGGGGGAAAAGTGTCAATTAAAAAAAACACACTAGACAGCTTTTTAAAGTAATTTATTAGGCAGCTCAGGGGTCTTCTACCGACTTCTCGGGTGCCTTATGCCGGGCTCCTCCGCTATCTTCTGCCAGCTCTTTTGCTAGCGGGGGCCTGGTCTTCATCGTCTTATTCCCTCTTCTCTCTGCCCGATGTTGACTCAATGCCCTCTGCTGCTATGCCGTGTGCGCAGAGCGCAACGACTTATATAGGCATGGGGTGTGGTCACCGGGTGACCCTGCCTCTTATTACGTCATAGTCCCATCAAGCTCCGGGTGGTGATGAAATAAGGGACGGGGTCACATGGTGACATCACCCCGTGACCACGCCCCATGCCTATATAAGTCGTTGCGCTCCGCGCACATGGCATTATAGCAGCAGTGTGCGTCGAGTCAACATCGGGCCGGAGAGAAGAGGGAAGAAGACGACGATGAAGACCGGGCCACCACTAGCAAAAGAGCTAGCAGAAGATAGCGGAGGAGCCCGGCAGAAAGCACCGGAAAGACCCCCGGAGCTGCCTAATAATAAATTACTTTAAAAAGCTGTCGTGTGTGTGTGTGTGTGTTTGTGTTTTTTTTACACTTTCCCCCAGGCCCATACTCATTCACATAGGGTGGGGGGGCCCCCTTATTAAAAGGGGCTCGCAGACCCCGACAACCAACGGCCAGGGTTGTCGGGAAGAGCCCCATGGACATGGGGACAAGGTGCTTTGGGGCGGGGGGCCGCAGGGTCCCAAAGCACCCCCCCCCCCCATGTTGAGGGCATGCGGCCTGGTACGGTTCAGGAGGGGGGCGCTCGCTCGTCCCAACCCCCACTTCCTGACCGACCAGGCCGCGTGCTCTAAAGATCTGGTATGGATTTTGGGGGGACCCCCACGCCTGGTATGCTCTTGGAGGGGACCCCATGCCGTTTTTTTATTTAAAATTTGGCGTGGAGTTCCCCCTCCATGATTCATGCCAAATACCAGCTCTGTGGGAGGGAGGGGTTTGCCTTAGAGCCGGTTCATAAGGGGCGACTTCCTGTAAAGTGTCCTCACTATGAACAGGGATCCGACTTGAAATCAATGGGTACAAGTCGCCTAGAAGTCGGATGGAAGTCGTACAGGAACCTTTTCTGAAGTCGGAGCGACTGCAGTAGTGTACATTAAGACGGCTCCATTCACTTCCATTACTTTTCTAAACCGGGCGACTTAACGTCGGATCCCAGGATGCCCCTGTGTGAACCGGCTCTAAGGCTCCATGCACACTGGATGCTAAAAAAAGTTCTAAAAACGCCAGTAGCTTTGCAGGGCGTCTCAACGGTTTTTTATTTATTTTTTTAACGTTTTTTCAATGGTGTTTTCCAGCTTTTTTTTTTTTTTTTTTCTTCAATGGATTAAAAACCGCTGGCGAGCCACGTTTTTTGAGCGTTAGCGTTTTTCGGCGTTTTGCGCTTTTTGACACTTTGAACGCGATTTTCGGGTGTTCAGAAAAAAGCCCATAAACTCCACTGCTCATTAAAGCTGAAAAATGTCCATGTGCATGGACACATAGGCTAACAGAGTGGAGTTTATGGGCTTTAAAAAAAAAATGCCCAAACTCCAATAAACTGCAGTTTATCGGCTCCAGTGTGCATGGAGCCTTAAGCCTGGTGCACACTAGGTTTTTTTTTTGTTTTTTTGCTCTTGGCCGCCTCCAAATTTCCAAATTCCTTTTTTTGTTTTTTGGAATTTTTTTCTTTTGCTGCTGTGTTCCAGCTTCTTGTGACTGTGGCTATTACTGTTCTCCATGGTCCCACTGTGAGTAAGAGTGTAGCCATCTGCTCTTTCCACTCCCGAGATGGCACTATGGGATGTGTACTGTGCCCAGAGCAGTGTTTCTCAACTCCAGTCCTCGAGGCGCACCAACAGGTCATGTTTTCAGGATTCCCATTATTTTGCACAGGTGATTTGATCAGTTTCACCGCCTTCGTAATTACCACAGCTGTTTTATCTGAGGGAAATCCTGAAAACATGATCTGTTGGTGCGCCTTGAGGACTGGAGTTGAGAAACACTGGCCCAGAGTAGTACACGTGACAGTAACTAGCATTCAGTGCTCATTTCAAACAAGTGAGAGGAAAAATGACAGGTTCCAAAGTCCATGGAGGATGTTACAAATGGGCAAAACTTACTAAGAAATTTTATTTCATTAAAAATATCATACATGGCCATTAAAGTGGTTGTAAACCCATATAAAAAAATAAAAATAAAACCTGCAAGACAAAGGCATAAAGAGCTAGTATGCATCGTATACTAGCTCATTATGAATTGCTTACCTTGGATTGAAGCTGTTGCAGTGTTCCCCGTACCCTGTTGTGACCGGCGATATGTCTCCCGGAGTTTATTTCCAGGTTCGCGGGCTCCAACGCTGTAATTGGCCGAAGTCGCGATGACGTTGCGCATGTGTGCAGGAGCCGCCAGTCACAGCACTTGGAAACGACGTGATCAAGCCGTTTCTTCAGTGCGCATGCGCTGATGACGGCGCAAGCGTATATGGTAAATATCTCCTGAACCGTGCAGGTTTAGGAGATATTTACAGTACCTATAGGTACAAGTGGTGTAACAGGGTTTTCAACCACTTTAAAGCGGGTGTATACCCGCTGACACTATTTATTTTATTTTTTACCCCTGTAAGGCATAATGCGCTAGTATGCACCGCATACTAGCTTATTATGAAATACTTACTTTAGAACGAGGCGTCGGTCACTCACCTGGTCCACGCCGAGATAGCTGACATGTTGCCTCATCGTGTCTTCCGGGTATCGTGGCTCCAGCGATGTGAGTGGCTGGAGCCGCGATGTCGTCACTCCCACGCATGCGCGCGGGAGACTTATTTCCGGCAAGGTCTGGCGTCTGCCGGGCCTTAAGCCGAGAATCCCCTGTGTGCATGCGCCGCTGCAGGGGGAATATCTCCTAAACCGTAAAGGTTTAGGAGATATTTTTTTTTACCTACAGGTAAGCCTTATTATAGGCTAACCTGTAGGTAAAAGTAAAAAAAAAAAAAAAAAAACTATACAACCACTTAAAGTAATAGATGGTTTCTGAAAAAAAAAATGTAGTTTTATGGTCATTTTGAGGTCATTGTATTAGCTGAACATAAGACTAAAGGTTATATGTCCACATCACCTAATCTTGGTGACATAGAAACTGAATGCTAGATTCAGAGATCATGCTTTATATTCTGCCCATTATTATACATGGCACACTGTAAATGTCACTTTTCTTCTGTATCTAAGCACCATATGTAAAATGAATGAAACAAACCATTGTAACCGGGCTATACCTTGTGTAATCACAGTACAGTTTTTTGTCTCCTTTTTCCAACTTTTATACTAGTTAACCAATTTCTGAGTTCAGTTTAAGATGAAAATGATTTCTCTTTGGGATGCAGCACCTCGTTCTTTTCTTTTTCGTACATCACGGGACACAGAGCGACTTAGTCATTACTAATGGGTTATATAGATTACCTTCAGGTGTTGGCACTGGCCAATTCCAAACCGGAAGTACCCTCCCCTATATAAGCCCCTCCCATCCGGGAGCACCTCAGTTTTTTGCCAGTGTCTAAGGTGTTGGCCAAAGAGTAACATGTGTTTTCACTGGGCTTGCGTACAGGTTCTTTTGGGCCTTAGTAAGCTGTTCCGGATCCCACCAAAAAAGCTTCATAGCTAAACGGTCGGTACCCGGGCCTTGCAGCAGAAGAGCAAGGTTTTGCCTGTAATGCTTCTCTTAGGAGGGCTGGACCCTGGGATCCAGAGCTCTGGTCATACCCACGACCAAGATGTTGTCTGTGCAGGGTGCTATACAGGTCCAGGGGAGTGGAATCCTTGGGAACCCGGTCCCTGAAGGTTTAATTACAATGCCTGCCGTGATAGGTGAAGTTTGGACTTCTGTGGACCAAACAAAGTCCTGCGGCGGGGATCAGGTAAGTGGGGGCCCCCAGGAACTTGGTTCTATTGGGGGACCCCCAAGCCTAATTTGTCTTTCTGTCTGTTACCTAACGGTATTCCCGCTAAATATCTGTGTTTGCCTGTAACTACTGAAAATGTAAAATTTTAATAGTAGTCAAGAAAAAAAAAAAAAAAAGGGACCGCGGTACCTGTGTTAAACCACTAGAGGCCGCTGTAGTCCATTTTTCTTGTCATGTGGATCTTTGGTTTTCTCAAGTCAAAAGATCCAGGCAGCTGGTAAGTTTCTCTGTGGGAATCCACTTCCTCTGCCCTGTTGCTGCGCTCATCCACCGCACAGGCCCTCCGGCAAAAAGGGCCCTGGCTCCTAGTCCCTGTTTGATTTCGAAAAGAGCGCCAATGGCACACGGGCGCGCGCGCGGGCGCGTGCACGCGCCTCCTATGAAAAAAGGGGCGGGGCGGGTGGATGACGCTCGATGCGCGGCGCTTCTGCGCATGTGCAGACGTCCCAGCATGGTTAAAAGACACAGTACAAGTGTCAGCTGGATGCAAACAGAGCTAGCAACAAACAGTGGCACACAGAGGCGGTTGATGCAGGCATCCCCATAGAAAGGCACTTTAGTGGACACCAGCTGGTATATAGCAGCAACTGTGTTAGACTATTACCAGCAAAAATTGGTGTATGACGACGGGAATACCTCAGCTTTGTGCTTAAAGGATATGTCGTCCAGACGCTCCGGAAATAGGTCTTCCAGGAAGCCAAAGGGGTCTCCATCGGGCTCTGAGGATATTGGGCATGCTTGTACTGCACCAATCTCCCCTGAGAATTCAGAGGTCAGTAGCCGTAGAAACCCCGCAGGAGTGCCTGGTGCTGCGGCTGTCCCCAGTCCACCTGCTCCTGTATATATAACAGAGGAGGTTTTATCCTCAACTCTGGGAGGATTGGAAGAGAGATTAACAGCATTGATCGCTGCTTCCCTGTCACAGGGAAAGCGCGTCCGATCTCCGTCTCCTCCTTCAGAGTGCCTGTTAGTGGAGGAACAGCCCCACACAGAGATCGACCTACCTGAAGGGGATCAGGATGAGGTTGATTCAGTTAGAGGAATCAACAGTGGAAGAACCTTTCTCAGCATCTCAGGCTGAAAGATTATGGGTTCAGTCTCTGACTAACATGGTCCGATCAGCATTTAAAATGCCTCTGGCGGAACCACCATCCACTACGGTTTCCTCGCTGGGGTCGCTAAAAGCTCCCCAGGCTGTCTGTTCCTTCCCAATCCACCCTTTATTAGAAGGGCTTATTTACCAGGATTGGGAGCATCCTGATAAAATATTTGCTCCCCCCAAGAGATTTCCGGTGATCTATCCCATGGAGGATAAGTTCATAAAAAAATGGAGGGTCCCTACAGTGGACGCAGCCATCTCTTCTGTGAACAAATCACTGACATATCCAGTAGATAATGTTCCAATGTTCAAAAACCCAATAGATAAAAAATTGGAGTCTTTACTAAAATCTGCTTTCTCTACAGCAAGCATGGTGACACAACCTGCGGTAGCAGCGATTGGAGTCTGCCAAGCAGTGAAAGATCAGTTGAAACAAGTCTTAAGGGACTTACCAGATCAGCAGGCTCTTGCCCTAGCTGACCTGCCTAGAGCCTTGTGTTTTGCGGTGGACGCCATAAAGGATACAATCCAACAGGCCTCCCGCTTTACGCTGTCTATAGTACATATGCATAGGCTTCTGTGGCTCAAAAACTGGTCTGCTGAAGCTCCCTGTAAAAAACTGCTGGTTAGCTTCCCATTTCATGGAGAACGCTTATTTGGAGAAGATCTGGACAAATATATCCAGAAAATTTCTGCCGGTAAAAGTTCACTCTTACCGGTTAAGAACAAGGGTAGAAGTCCTTCTTTTAGGAGGCCTACTTCTCCAGTCCCTGGCACATCGGCTGTGAAACAGTTCCGACGGCCTCCGCGGTCAAATCCAGGGGGCAGAAATCAGGGACAATCACAGGGTAACAAGAAACCCTGGGTCAAGAGAGGTACAAAACCTCCCCCTAAGTCATGAAGGGTTGCCCCCACTCAATCGGGTGAGGGGAAGACTTCAGTTGTTCACAGAGACCTGGCGGGACACCATCAGAGATGGGTGATCTCCGCAGTAAGTCTGGGATACAGGCTGGAGTTAAAAGACATTCCTCCTGCCCATTTTATAAGGTCAAACGTGCCAAGCGATCCCCAGAAGAGTGGATCCCTCCTTCTGGCACTAGAGCAACTATTGCCCCAAGGGTAATCATGAAGGTTCCCTTGGAAGAAAACGGGTTCGGGTTTTACTCGAACCTTGTCACAGTCCCCAAACCAAATGGGGACATGAGGCCCATATTAAATATAAAAGGGCTAAACAAGTTCCTACATATCAGGACTTTTTCGGATGGAGTCGATCCGATCGGTGGCCACCGCCCTACAAGGGCAGGAATGGTTAGCCTCGATCGACATAAGGGATGCTTATTTGCATATTCCCATCTGTCCGGCCCACCAGAAATTTCTACGCCTTGCAGTAGAAGGGCGCCATTTTCAGTTCAGAGCCTTACCTTTCGGTCTGGCCACAGCACCACAAGTGTTCACAAAAATTCTGGCCCTACGATTGGCCAAACTAGGAACACAAGGTGTAACGATAATGGCATATCTAGACGACTTGTTGCTGATAGACCACTCAGTGAAAAAAACTAGAAGTGGTCGTTCACAAGACAATCAAGTATCTGGAATCTCACGGTTGCATTATCAACCGAGACAAGTCAGCCCTAAAACCAGTCAAAAGCCTGGAATACTTGGGGGCTAAGACTGGATTCAAATCAGAGAAAGATTTTCTTACCTCCAGAGAAGGTGTCGTCTTTGAAAGATTTGACCCACTTAGTGGGTACAAAAAAGAAAAACCATCCATACGCCTGTATATAAGGCTGCTGGGAAAAATGGTGGCTTCATTCGAAGCGGTACCCTACGGTCAATTCCATTCAAGGAACTTGCAGAGGGCCATACTGTCAGCCTGGAACAAAAAAGTTCAGGCTTTAGACTTAACAATGTCCCTGTCCCCTTCCGTTCGCAAGAGCCTCCATTGGTGGTTGGTGCCCCAGAATCTGGAAAAAGGGAAACCCTTCAGTCCGGTTTCTTGGAAGGTAGTCACTACAGATGCCAGCCTCATAGGCTGGGGGGCAGTACTGGAGCAATGGTCTCTCCAGGGCAAGTGGTCAGAAGCAGAAAAGGCCCTGCCCATCAATCTCTTAGAGATACGAGCAGCCCGGTATGCCCTAGTAGCATGGACATCCAAACTCCAAGGGTCCCCTGTCAGAATTCAATCAGACAATGCCACAGCAGTGGCATATATCAATCACAAGGGTGGCACCAGGAGTCGTGCAGCCCAGAGGGAAGCAAATTGCATCCTGGAGTGGGCAGAAAAATATGTCCCAGCCATATCCACGGTTTTCATCCCAGGAGTGGAAAATTGGAGAACGGACTTTTTAAGTCGCCAACAATTATGCCCGGGGGAATGGTCTCTTCACCCCGAGGTTTTCCAGGCAATATGCCAGCGGTGGGGAACACCGGATGTAGATCTGCTAGCATCCAGATTCAACGCAAAGGTGGACAGATTTGTGTCTCGCAAGGGGGATCCTCTAGCTTGCGGCTCGGATGCCCTAGTGTTCCCTTGGGATCAGTTCAAGCTGATATATGCATTCCCACCGCGATTAATCCGCAGAATCAGGGTAGAAAAGAAACCAGTGATTCTGGTGGCTCCAGCGTGGCCCCGAAGGGCATGGTACGCGGAGATTGTAAAAATGTCAGTGGGGAGTCCTTGGACCCTCCCACATCGTCCGGACCTGCTGTCGCAGGGACCGATATATACCACCCTTCCTTACCAGCCCTAGGTTTGACGGCCTGGCTATTGAAGCCCACATTCTGGAAAAGAGAGGGCTCTCTAATTCTGTGGTATCTACCATGATCAATGCCAGGAAGCCGGTATCCAGGCAGATCTATTATAGGATCTGGAAAGCGTACATTACGTGGTGTGAGGCCAAGAAATGGCATCCACGTAAGTACGTGATAGGGAGGATTTTGGACTTCCTACAGTGGGCTGTAGATAGGAAGCTGGCCTTGAGTACTATCAAGGGTCAGATTTCGGCCTTGTCAATATTTTTTTCAAAGGCCCTTGGCTTCGCATTCACTAGTCAAAGCTTTCATACAAGGAGTGATGCGTATTAGCCCGCCGGTTAGTATTCCCATATGTCCTTGGGACTTAAACCTGGTTCTGTCAGTTCTACAGAAACAACCGTTTGAACCATTGCAACACATTTCCTTGGTTCTTCTCACCAGGAAATTGATTTTCTTAGTAGCCGTTTGTTCGGCTAAAAGAGTATCGGAATTAGCCGCCTTGTCCTGTAAGGAGCCATATCTGGTTGTCCATAAGGACAGAGTAGTATTACGTCCTCATCCAGCCTTTCTTCCTAAGGTGGTATCGAGGTTTCATTTGAACCAAGATATGGTTCTTCCTTTTTTCCCCAAACCTAGCTCGGTAGAGGAAAAGTTATTACATTCCTTGGATGTGGTAAGAGCAGTTAAAGCTTATCTAAAAGCCACTGCTCAGATTCGCAGAACGGATACTTTGTTTATTTCTTTTTCGTACATCACGGGACACAGAGCGACTTAGTCATTACTAATGGGTTATATAGATTACCTTCAGGTGTTGGCACTGGCCAATTCCAAACCAGAAGTACCCTCCCCTATATAAGCCCCTCCCACCCGGGAGCACCTCAGTTTTTTGCCAGTGTCTAAGGTGTTGGCCAAAGAGTAACATGTGTTTTCACTGGGCTTGCGTACAGGTTCTTTTGGGCCTTAGTAAGCTGTTCCGGATCCCACCAAAAAAAGCTTCATAGCTAAACGGTCGGTACCCGGGCCTTGCAGCAGAAGAGCAAGGTTTTGCCTGTAATGCTTCTCTTAGGAGGGCTGGACCCTGGGATCCAGAGCTCTGGTCATACCCACGACCAAGATGTTGTCTGTGCAGGGTGCTATACAGGTCCAGGGGAGTGGAATCCTTGGGAACCCGGTCCCTGAAGGTTTAATTACAATGCCTGCCGTGATAGGTGAAGTTTGGACTTCTGTGGACCAAACAAAGTCCTGCGGCGGGGATCAGGTAAGTGGGGGCCCCCAGGAACTTGGTTCTATTGGGGGACCCCCAAGCCTAATTTGTCTTTCTGTCTGTTACCTAACGGTATTCCCGCTAAATATCTGTGTTTGCCTATAACTACTGAAAATGTAAAATTTTAATAGTAGTCAAGAAAAAAAAAAAAAAAACAGGGACCGCGGTACCTGTGTTAAACCACTAGAGGCCGCTGTAGTCCATTTTTCTTGTCATGTGGATCTTTGGTTTTCTCAAGTCAAAAGATCCAGGCAGCTGGTAAGTTTCTCTGTGGGAATCCACTTCCTCTGCCCTGTTGCTGCGCTCATCCACCGCACAGGCCCTCCGGCAAAAAGGGCCCTGGCTCCTAGTCCCCTGTTTGATTTCGAAAAGGGCGCCAATGGCGCGCGGGCGCGTGCACGCGCCTCCTATGAAAAAAAGGGGCGGGGCGGGTGGATGACGCTCGATGCGCGGCGCTTCTGCGCATGTGCGGGCGTCCCAGCATGGTTAAAAGACACAGTACAAGTGTCAGCTGCATGCAAACAGAGCTAGCAACAAACAGTGGCACACAGAGGCGGTTGATGCAGGCATCCCCATAGAAAGGCACTTTAGTGGACACCAGCTGGTATATAGCAGCACCTGTGTTAGACTATTACCAGCAAAATTGGTGTATGACGACGGGAATACCTCAGCTTTGTGCTTAAAGGATATGTCGTCCAGACGCTCCGGAAATAGATCTTCCAGGAAGCCAAAGGGGTCTCCATCGGGCTCTGAGGATATTGGGCATGCTTGTACTGCACCAATCTCCCCTGAGAATTCAGAGGTCAGTAGCCGTAGAAACCCCGCAGGAATGCCTGGTGCTGCGGCTGTCCCCAGTCCACCTGCTCCTGTATATATAACAGAGGAGGTTTTATCCTCAACTCTGGGAGGATTGGAAGAGAGATTAACAGCATTGATCGCTGCTTCCCTGTCTCAGGAAAAGCGGGTCCGATCTCCGTCTCCTCCTTCAGAGTGCCTGTTAGTGGAGGAACAGCCCCACACAGAGATCGACCTACCTGAAGGGGATCAGGATGAGGTTGATTCAGTTATGGAGGAATCAACAGTGGAAGAACCTTTCTCAGCTTCTCAGGCTGAAAGATTATGGGTTCAGTCTCTGACTAATATGGTCCGATCAGCATTTAAAATGCCTCTGGCGGAACCACCATCCACTACGGTTTCCTCGCTGGGGTCGCTAAAAGCTCCCCAGGCTGTCTGTTCCTTCCCAATCCACCCTTTATTAGAAGGGCTTATTTACCAGGATTGGGAGCATCCTGATAAAATATTTGCTCCCCCCAAGAGATTTCCGGTGATCTATCCCATGGAGGATAAGTTCATAAGAAAATGGAGGGTCCCTACAGTGGACGCAGCCATCTCTTCTGTTAACAAATCACTGACATGTCCAGTAGATAATGTTCCAATGTTCAAAGACCCAATAGATAAAAAATTGGAGTCTTTACTAAAATCTGCTTTCTCTGCAGCAAGTTTGGTGACACAACCTGCGGTAGCAGCGATTGGAGTCTGCCAAGCAGTGAAAGATCAGTTGAAACAAGTCTTAAGGGACTTACCAGATCAGCAGGCTCTTGCCCTAGCTGACCTGCCTAGAGCCTTGTGTTTTGCGGTGGACGCCATAAAGGATACAATCCAACAGGCCTCCCGCTTTACGCTGTCTATAGTACATATGCGTAGGCTTCTGTGGCTCAAAAACTGGTCTGCTGAAGCTCCCTGTAAAAAACTGCTGGTTAGCTTCCCATTTCATGGAGAACGCTTATTTGGAGAAGATCTGGACAAATATATCCAGAAAATTTCTGCCGGTAAAAGTTCACTCTTACCGGTTAAGAACAAGGGTAGAAGTCCTTCTTTTAAGAGGCCTACTTCTCCAGTCCCAGGCACATCGGCTGTGAAGCAGTTCCGACGGCCTCCGCGGTCAAATTCAGGGGGCAGAAATCAGGGACAATCACAGGGTAACAAGAAGCCCTGGATCAAGAGAGGTACAAAACCTCCCCCCAAGGCATGAAGCGTTGCCCCCACTCAATCGGGTGGGGGGAAGACTTCAGTTGTTCAGAGACCTGGCGGGACACCATCAGAGACAGATGGGTGCTCTCCGCAGTAAGTCTGGGATACAAGCTGGAGTTAAAAGGCACTCCTCCTGCCCAATTTATGAGGTCAAACGTGCCAAGAGATCCCCAAAAGAGAGGATCCCTCCTTCTGGCACTAGAACAACTATTGCTCCAAGGTGTAATCATGAAGGTTCCCCTGGAAGAAAGCGGATTCGGGTTTTACTCGAACCTTTTCACAGTCCCCAAACCAAATGGGGACGTGAGGCCCATATTAAATCTAAAAGGGCTAAACAAGTTCCTAAATATCAGGACTTTTCGGATGGAGTCGATCCGATCGGTGGCCACCGCCCTACAAGGGCAGGAATGGCTAGCCTCGATCGACATAAAGGATGCTTATCTGCATATTCCCATCTTTCCGGCCCACCAGAAATTTCTACGCTTTGCAGTAGAAGGGCGCCATTTTCAGTTCAGAGCCTTACCTTTCGGTCTGGCCACAGCACCACGAGTGTTCACAAAAATTCTGGCCCCATTATTGGCCAATCTAAGAACACAGGGTGTAACGATAATGGCATATCTAGACGACCTGCTCCTAATAGACCACTCAGTGGAAAAGCTGGAAGTAGCTATTCACAAGACAATCGAGTATCTGGAATATCACGGTTGGATTATCAACCGGGACAAGTCAGCTCTAAGACCAGTCAAAAGTCTGGAATACTTAGGGCTAAGGCTGGATTCAAATCAGAGAAAGATTTTCTTACCTCCAGAGAAGGTGTCGTCTTTAAAAGATTTGACCCACTTAGTGGGTACAAAAAGAAAACCATCCATACGCCTCTGCATGAGGCTGCTGGGAAAGATGGTGGCTTCATTCGAAGCGGTACCCTACGGTCAATTCCATTCAAGGAATTTGCAAAGGGCCATACTGTCAGCCTGGAACAAAAAAGTTCAGGCTTTAGACTTACCAATGTCCCTGTCCCCTTCCGTTCGCAAGAGCCTCCATTGGTGGTTGGTGCCCCAGAATCTGGAAAGAGGGAAACCCTTCAGTCCGGTTTCTTGGAAGGTGGTCACTACAGATGCCAGCCTCATAGGCTGGGGGGCAGTACTGGAGCAATGGTCTCTCCAGGGCAAGTGGTCAGAAGCAGAAAAGGCCCTGCCCATCAATCTCTTAGAGATACGAGCAGCCCGGTATGCCCTAGTAGCATGGACATCCAAACTCCAAGGGTCCCCTGTCTGAATTAAATCAGACAATGCCACGGTAGTGGCATATATCAATCACCAGGGTGGCACCAAGAGTCGTGCAGCCCAGAGGGAAGCAAATTGCATCCTGGAGTGGGCAGAAAAATATGTCCCAGCCATATCCGCGGTTTTCATCCCAGGAGTGGAAAATTGGAGAGCGGACTTTCTAAGTCGCCAACAATTATGCCCGGGGGAATGGTCTCTTCACCTCGAGGTTTTCCAGGCAATATGCCAGCGGTGGGGAACACCGGATGTAGATCTGCTAGCATCCAGATTCAACGCAAAGGTGGACAGATTTGTGTCTCGCACAAGGGATCCCCTAGCTTGCGGCTCGGATGCCCTAGTGTTCCCTTGGGATCAGTTCAAGCTGATGTATGCATTCCCACCGCCACAATTGTTACCGCGATTACTCCGCAGAATCAGGGTAGAAAAGAAACCAGTGATTCTGGTGGCTCCAGCGTGGCCCCGAAGGGCATGGTACGCGGAGATTGTAAAAATGTCAGTGAGGAGTCCTTGGACCCTCCCACATCGTCCGGACCTGCTGTCGCAGGGACCGATATACCACCCTTCCTTACCAGCCCTAGGTTTGACGGCCTGGCTATTGAAGCCCACATTCTGAAAAAGAGAGGGCTCTCTAATTCTGTGGTATCTACCATGATCAATGCCAGGAAACCGGTATCCAGGCAGATCTATTATAGGATCTGGAAAGCATACATTACGTGGTGTGAGGCCAAGAAATGGCATCCACGTAAGTACGTGATAGGGAGGATTTTGGACTTCCTACAGTGGGCTGTAGATAGGAAGCTTGCCTTGAGTACTATCAAGGGTCAGATTTCGGCCTTGTCAATATTTTTTTCAAAGGCCCTTGGCTTCGCATTCACTAGTCAAAGCCTTTATACAAGCAGTGATGCGTATTAGCCCTCCGGTTAGTATTCCCATATGTCCTTGGGACCTAAACCTGGTTCTGTCGGTTCTACAGAAACAACCGTTTGAACCATTACAACACATTTCCTTGGTTCTTCTCACCAGGAAATTGATTTTCTTAGTAGCCGTTTGTTCGGCTAAAAGAGTATCGGAATTAGCCGCCTTGTCCTGTAAGGAGCCATATCTGGTTGTCCATAAGGACAGAGTAGTATTACGTCCTCATCCAGCCTTTCTTCCTAAGGTGGTATCGAGGTTTCATTTGAACCAAGATGTGGTTCTTCCTTCTTTTTTCCCCAAACCTAGCTCGGTAGAGGAAAGGTTATTACATTCTTTGGATGTAGTAAGAGCAGTTAAAGCTTATCTAAAAGCCACTGCTCAGATTCGCAGAACGGATTCTTTATTTGTTCTGCCGGAAGGCCCCAGAAAGGGTCAGGCAGCATCAAAATCTACTTTAGCCAAGTGGATTCGACAGGTCATAATACAAGCCTATGGCTTGAGAAAGAGACCGCCTCCGTTCAAAGTTAGGGCGCACTCCACAAGAGCAGTTGGAACTTCATGGGCAGTGCATCACCAGGCCTCCCTGGCTCAAGTATGTAAGGCCGCAACATGGTCTTCGGTACACACGTTTACTAGGTTCTACCAGGTAGACGTTAGAAGTCAGGAGGATGTCGCCTTTGGGTGCAGTGTGTTGCAGGCCGCAAAAGATCCTCATGCCTGATGGCGCCCAGCTTATGTATCCCTCCCCTCATTTGGCATTGCTTTGGGACGTCCCATTAGTAATGACTAAGTCGCTCTGTGTCCCGTGATGTACGAAAAAGAAAAAGGGATTTTTATAACAGCTTACCTGTAAAATCCTTTTCTTGGAGTACATCACGGGACACAGAGCTCCCACCCCTCTTTTTGGGACACTTATTGCTTGGCTACAAAACTGAGGTGCTCCCGGGTGGGAGGGGCTTATATAGGGGAGGGTACTTCCGGTTTGGAATTGGCCAGTGCCAACACCTGAAGGTAATCTATATAACCCATTAGTAATGACTAAGTCGCTCTGTGTCCCGTGATGTACTCCAAGAAAAGGATTTTACAGGTAAGCTGTTATAAAAATCCCTTTATTTGTTCTGTGGACTACCAGGGTTTCTATGCATTCCTCTACTCCCCAGTTCAGCCTCCATTTCCCTAGTGCATGTTTTGGTCTCCAATTATACTGCGAAAGATAAAAGTGACTAATCCACAGGCTTTAGTAGATTAGGGGTCTATACGTGAATGTTTTCACTCCAGGATTCACACAAAATTCATCCAGAATTTTAGTTTTTTGCAATTCAATCTAATTAGAAAAAAATAAAAATCTCATGTGAAAAATGCTTTTTATATAGATCCCAAGAACAAGAGGAATACACAGGCATAGTTTTATATTCTAGTTTCTTTACAGAAAAATTAACCAGTCATAATCTTGGACATATCTGCTGACAGTGTACTCCCAACATGGGGCCATGCAGTTGTGAGAACTGCTCCCTGTTATGTGCTGCAGGGCACAGTCACAACATGTTGTGTGGGGTGTTTCTTTTTTTGTTTTTGTTTTTTTCTCCTTTTTTTTGTATGAGAATTTCTCTTTGGGTGGCTTCCTGGTTTGACTCTGTTTTAGAATTTTACTGCATTGTAACTTTTTTTTTTTTAATTATCTAGCACTTTTAATTATGAATCTTTTGCAATTTAAGAAAAAAACTGTCTGATTTGCACTTTTTTTTTTTTTTTTTTTTTCCTTGTTAGTAAAGTTCTGCTTTAAATTATCAATAATAACACTCTCTGCCTAAATAGGAGTACACAAAGACCCCTTTCACACTGACAGTTTTAGCGGCGCTTTACCGTCTTAGAGGCTCTTTTCCGCCGATAGCAGGGCGCGTTTAACCCCTGCTAGCGGCCGAATAAAGGGCTAAACGTGCGCGCAAAATGCTGCTGCCAAGGCGCTTTGCCATCACCCGCAAAATGCTTCTGCCCGAGGCGCTTTGCAGGCGCATCAGCGATGCTGCCCATTGATTTCAATGGGAAGAGGGACGCTTTAGGAGCAGTGTATACACTGCTCCTAAAATGCCTCAAAGAAGCTGCTTGCAGGACTTTTTTGGACGTCCTGCCAGCGCAGTGTCCCAGTGGGAAAGCACTCAGGCTTTCAGACTGGGATTGCAGATGAGGCATTTTACAGGTGTGTGTGTGTGTGTGTGTGTGTTCACTTTAAATAGTTTTGCCCAAACAAATTATTTCCATAGCCAAGTTTATTCTGCTTCTGTCATTGCTGTATCATACTGTAGTAGCATCATTTGCATACATTATGTAGTGCTGTTTTCTGCAGCATCACGGGTGACTTCACTTCTGCTGCCAGAACTAAATTGAGCCAGGCTGAGTGCGTCTCAGCCATTCTAAGGAAGCTTTGTATTTTTATGGGTGAATACAAGGCTTCCTCCGATTGGCTGAGGTGGAAATCATGATGTCATCTGTCCGGCCTAGCTCAAGTGAACTATTGAAAATTAAGAGATGAGCTCCGGCATGTGCAAAGACAGCCAGGAAGTCGGCGCTGCGCTAATCACAGGCAGAGAGACATTCCTCGATCTTTGCAGCCGCGCATGGGGACAGTGTCTCGCCTGTGATTAGCGCAGTGCCAACTTCCTGGCGGGCTCTGCACGTGGACTTTGCGAACATGCCGGAGTTTATCCTTATTGAAAATTAAAGGCTTCTTCATGCCAGCCCCCTAAAAAATAGCAGGGCAGTGTGGCCTACAACACAGCAGCACCTGTGTTATGCACATCTTAACGCTTACCTGCTGATGTGAATGTGGCCCTCTCCCTTCTGGAATCCAGCTTCCTTTTTTAAAGGGTAGCTATGAAATGCATGTTCCCAATATGGACAAAGATGTGTACTGTGCCTATGACTACATGTAATTGTGGGCTCAAAATACTATTTTTTTTTCTCTAGTGAAAAAAGCGCGGCATAGTGTTTTTATCCTTTTGAGGCTGAAGCAGGCTGGATTGCCCTTAAGGCTTCTGGTCAGTTTCTATCATTGTCCCATTGAGAGTAGTCTTCTCCACTGCTCTGTAGTGTGGTATGCCAGCTGCAGGGCGGAGGATAAGAAATGCCTGTATCGTGTGGTAAAAAAACGGCACAGCAGATCATAGGAACAGAGCTACTGAATTTGGTCACAGCATTTGCCAACCAATTTTTTTTAAAAAAAAGTGTGCAAAAGCTATTGGTAGTGATCAACCCACCCAGGTTGCAGTGTGTTTGTCCCATTGCCATCAAGGAAAAGATCCAGGACACTTAATGCACACTAATCGCTTAAAGTATAGTATTTTTCCCTAGGGCTGTTTTTTTTTTTTTTTTTTTTTTTAAATAACCTTTAATATTTAAATATGTGGGCATGTGCTAGGAGTATGTGTGGTTTTGTTGAGGTGTTTTTTATTGCTGCTGTAAAGAGGACCCGGATAAATTTTGTTGTATGTATACAATGACAAAGTATATCTATCTACTGCTTGATTCAAACGGCTCTCACGCCGGTGTTCCCTCAAATATGATGACCCGTCAGAATTGGTAACGGAAGTGACGTTCCGTCGCTGCTATTTTGCTACACCTCCATGGTACCGATGCATCGAAGGGGGTGAGTGGACATTTGTTACACCCACCGGAGTTTTGCATTTGTTATTTTTAACAGTAAATGGAGCTTATATGGTGAAATACAGTATTTACAAATCCGACGGACTGTTTAGATGCTGAATTAAAAAATCAGCAGCAAACCTGCTGATCTCACAGGTTTGCTAATGTGACAGAACAGCGCTGCTTTTATAATTCAACATGTAAACAGTCCGATTGGGTGGAGCTCCGCTTTAAGTAGTGGATGTGTATTGATTCCTTTTGGGGTAACTTTAATGTTGTCCTGACTATTTTGATATAAATATCAGTAAGTGCAGCCCTATTCGTATTGGTGTGTTTACTGTGTATTCATTTTATAGGCTTGCTTAGTCAGGGGATACACAAGGTTTATGTTCATTTTGTATGAAACCTTCTCCATCTATGTTTTATTCTCTAAAAGGTGCTCATAAAATCCAAAGCCTATTCAATGTGCATGTTTGAGACTTCAGTCCAGTGTACAAGCATGACAGCTGGGTTTAGTTGAGCTTCAAGTTTCTTGCTGCGGAGGGGAAGAGCAGTGCTAACAGGCAGTGGCGTCACTAGGGTTTGTGTCACCTGGTGCGGCAAAACATGGTGTCACCCCCCTCCTGTCTATCCTGCCCAGCGCCCTGCAGGCAGCGCACAGTCACGAGGCGCACCCCCAAATGACCACTGTAAATTAAAGTATAGGGCGGTATAGGGCCGGCTGGGGCGGTATAGGGCCGGCTGGGGCGGTATAGGGCCGGCTGGGGCGGTATAGGGCCGGCTGGGGCGGTATAGGGCCGGCTGGGGCGGTATAGGGCCGCCCCAGGGGCAGGTTGGGGCGGTGGCATGGGGCAGGTTGGGGCGGCATAGGGGAGGGTGCGGTGTCATAGGCAGGCTGGGGTGGTATGGTGCCAGGTTAGGACTCCATCATGGGGTGCAAGGTGGTCTGCTGCTGCTGCTAGACACAGCTATAGATTATAGATATTATGTAATATAGCTGGTCCATCCTCCCCTCCCCCCCACCAGACCAGCTAACTCAACTACTGTGCCTATTATATGTAACATAATATATCTGTGTCCAGCATCACAACCCCCCCCACCCCCCCCATCATCATTAGACCAGCTCAGGGTGGGGGTGTCTGTCAGCTAATATAAATTATATAGTCAGTGTTGTCTGTCTGATAATGGGGGGGGGGGGGGGTGATGCTGGACACAGATATAATAGGCACAGTAGCACAGGAGTTAGCTGGTCTGGTGGAGGGAGGGGCGGCTGGACAAGCTATATTACATTGTGTGTGTGTGTATATGTATATGTGTGTGTATATGTGGAGAACCCCCCCCCCCCCAATCATATCATACAGCCACCAAGGTCAGGGGCAGGGCGCCACACACACACACACACAAACCTCATCTTGTGCTCGGGCCGGCGGTGGAGAGTGGAATGTGGAGACACACCCCCCCCCCCCATCATATCATACAGCCACCAAGGTCAGGGGCAGGGCGCCACACACACACACACACACACACACTCACAAACCTCATCTTGTGCTCGGGCCGGCGGTGGAGACGACCCCCCCCCCGCACCTGTTCTTATTCTGGGCGCCGCCAGCTGGAGCCTCAGTTTGTACTGGAGAGGAGGAGGGCTGGGCAGCGACGAGCGACCGTCACACACAGCGGCGTGCAGCCGCGCCGCCCGGGCGGAGAAAGTTGTGTGTGTGCTGTATTGACGTGTCGTCACATCATCCACAGTGCAGTGTGATGATGTGACAGGCTGAGTCGCTCGCTGGCGCTGTATGGTAGGGAGGAGGAAGAATAAGGAGCCGGAGGACACACACCAGGCGCGGCCGCGGCGCTGGAGGTGTTGTTCCAGGCAACTTCCAGCCCAGCGGGGTGAAGTTAATGAATGTGTCCAGAGGTGGCTCTAGGCTTTGTGAGGCCTTAGGCAAATCTTAGACATGAGGCCCCACTCACGTCCATAATGGGAAAAATAATTCAAGCGATAAAAAATAACAGTGTGCCCCCCCTACAGCGCTGCCGACTACCCATCTCTGCCCTCCCGCTGACTGCTGTGCCAGCTGTGGGGGATCTGCAGGATGGAGGCCTGTAAAACGGCCCCTACCTTTTCTAAAAGAACACAGTGATTGGAACTGATTTGTGTTTATTAAGCTTTAGTTTATGAATTAACAGGAGCTTCTGTCTCCTGTTCATTATCTGCAGTGCAGCTGAGGCTACAGAGAAAGGAACTGGGGAATGCGTTTCCTCATTTTCTTTCTCTGTCTCAAAAGTGAGACTTCAGGGGTCAGTTTAGACCCCTGATATCTCACCAAAGAAACCAAAAAACGTAAAAAAATAAATAAAAAGATTGTAAAAAAAAAAAGTACAATTTTTAATCAAACTAAAAAGCCATGCCCAATACGTAGCATAATTTAGCCACACATACAAATATTTCTGTATGGCACGTAGGGCCGAAACAACTAATCGATTATGAAATTAATCGATTACAATTTTCATAATCGATTAATCGGCCAGTAACATAATGGGGTTAAAAAAAAACTAAAATTAGCCCTTTATAGTACAAAAAGAGCAAATCGCTACTGTAAATATTACTTTCACTGTCCCACAGTAAAAAATGAACCCCTTTCAGTAATTTGCTCTTTTTGTACTAATTTTAGTTTTTTTAACCCCATTATGTTACTAAACCTCTCAGGCCTGGGTCACACATCTGTGTTTTTTGGTGCTTTTTTTCAGAAACACACTACAGTTCATTTACATGGTTTTCTATGGGACACGTTCACATTCATGATTTTTTCAGCTGCTGTGTATTTGGAAAGGGCAAGGACTTTTTTTTAATGCAAAACGGTGCTATTTTGTTTTTTTGGTTTAATATACTTTAACCACTTAAGCCCCGGACCATTTGGTAGCTAAAGGACCAGAGGTGAATTCAGAATTTTGCACTGCGCTGCTTTAACTGTAAATTGTGCGGACATGCAATGTTGTACCCAAACGAAATTTGCGTCCTTTTCTTCCCACAAATAGAGCTTTCTTTTAATGGTATTTGATTGCCTCTGCGATTTTTATTTTTTGCGATATAAACGGAAAAAGACCGAAAATTTTGAAAAAAAATGATATTTTCTACTTTTTGTTATAAGAAAAATCGAATAAACTCAATTTTAGTCATACATTTAGGCCAAAATGTATTCAGCCACATGTCTTTAGTAAAAAAAATGTCAATAAGCGTATATTTATCGGTTTGCGCAAAAGTTATAGCGTTTACAAACTAGGGTTCATTTTCTGGAATTTACACAGCTTTTAATTTATGACTGCCTATCTCATTTCTTGAGGTGCTAAAATGACAGGGCAGTACAAACCCCCCCCAAATGAACCCATTTTAGAAAGTAGACACCCCAAGGAAATTGCTGAGAGGCATGTTGAGCCCATTGAATATTTTTTTTTTTTGTCCCAAGTGATTGAATAATGACAAAAAAAAAAAAAAATTACAAAAAGTTGTCACTAACTGATATATTGCTCACACATGCCATGGTTATATGTGGAATTGCACCCCAAAATACATTCTGCTGCTTCTCCTGAGTACGGGGATACCACATGTGTGGGACTTTTTAGGAGCCTAGCCACGTACGGGACCCCGGAAACCAAGCACCGCCTCCAGGATTTCTAAGGGCGCAAATTTTTGATTTCACTCCTCACTACCTATCACAGTTTTGAAGGCCATAAAATGCCAAAATAGCACAAAACCCCCCCAAATGACCCAATTTTGGAAAGTACACACCCCAAGCTGTTTGCTGAGAGGCATGGTGAGTATTTTACAGCTCTCATTTGTTTTTGAAAATGAAGAAAGAACATTTTTTTTTCTTTTTTTTTTCAATTTTCAAAACTTTGTGACAAAAAGCGAGATCTGCAAAATACTCACAATACCTCTCAGCAAATAGCTTGGGGTGTCTACTTTCCAAAATGGGGTCATTTGGGGGGGTTTTGTGCCATCTGGGCATTCCATGGCCTCCGAAACTGTGATAGGCAGTGAGAAGTGAAATCAAAAATTGACACCCTTAGAAAGCCTGAAGGCGGTGCTTGGTTTTTGGGGTCCCGTACGCGGCTAGGCTCCCAAAAAGTCTCACACATGTGGTATCCCCGTACTCAGGAGAAGCAACAGAATGTATTTTGGGGTGTAATTCCACATATGCCCATGGCATGTTTGAGCAATATATCATTTAGTGACAACTTTGTGCAAAAAAAAAAAAAAAAATTATTTTTTCCGCAACTTGTGTCAACATATAAAATATTCCATGGACTCGACATGCCTCTCAGTATATAGCTTGGGGTGTCTACTTTCCAAAATGGGGTCATTTGGGGGGGTTTTGAACTGTTCTGGCATTTTATACACAACATTAGGAAGCTTATATCCACTCTTCTAACCACTTGAAGACAAAGCCCTTTTTGACACTTTTTGTTTACATGAAAACATTTTTTTTTTTTTTTTGCAAGAAAATTATGTTGAACCCCCAAACATTATATATTAATGCACTAAAACACACTATATTGCCCAAATGTTTGATGAAATAAAAAAGATGATCTTAGGCCGAGTACATAGATACCAAACACGACATGCTTTAAAATTTCGCACAAACGCGCATTGGCGACAAACTACATACATTTTTAAAAGCATTTACAGGTTACCCCGTTAGATTTACAGAGGAGGTCTACTGCTAAAATTACTGCCCTCGATCTGACCTTCGCGGTGATACCTCACATGCATGGTGCAATTGCTGTTTACATATGACGCCAGACCGACGCTTGCGTTCGCCATTGGACAGGGGTGCTTTTTTTTTTTTTTTTTATTAATTTTGCTTTTTTATTTTATTTTTAAACTGTTGCTTCCATATTTATTTATTTTTATCACTTTTATTGTTATCTCAGGGAATGTAAATATCCCCTATGATGGCAATAGGTAATGACAGGTACTCTTTTTTGAAAAAACTGGGGTCTATTGGACCCTAGATCTTTCCTCTGCCCTCAAAGCATCTGACCACACCAAGATCGGTGTGATAAAATGCTTTCCCAATTTCCCAATGGCGCTTTTTATATCCGGGTGGGGGACATTCCCTCCCACTGCTTGTAAAAGCAGTCCAGAGGCTAATTAGCCACTAGGATTGCTTTTACATGAAAGCCGGCCGCTGGCTGAAAAGAATGATACCAAGATGATACCTAAACCCACAGGCATCATTCTGGTATAACCATTCAAAGTCCAGCAACATACCAGTACGTTGCTGGTCCTTGTTGGACATGTATTGTAATCTTTTTTTTCATGCAGCCTGTTGGCTGAACGAAAAAAAAAGATTGATCGGTGGGTATGCCCACCATTAGAATACCGCCCTTCATCCACCCACTTCTAATGATGGGCATACATGCACCATTTATATATGCCGAAGCATGGGGGCATCTTCTCGCAAAAGTTATGCCGCGTACACATGGTCAGACTTTTCCACGGGCAAGCCTCCGTCGGAATTTCGACCGTATGTACGCGGCATTAGGAGCAAAATCGCTCCTCCGCTCCTGCTGCCCCAATGCTTCAGCATATATGCTTTTTTTTTTTAACTGTGGTGGTGAAATTACCTCCTACAGCACTGGAGTCGCAGGGATCAGGCCTGTCTCTGCGAACGCTGCAGTTATGTGTGTTGTGTTTTGCAAGTGACAGTGATCGATCGATACTGCACTTGGGTGGCCTGGGCTGGACGGAGGGGCAAAACGCAGGTGCTAGCAGGTATCTGGGCTGATCCCGCTAGCACTGCGTTTTTGGGAACCCTAAACTGCTGGGGACGCTAGTATAGATCTGATCAGATCAGATATTGAGCTGATCAGATACTATACCACTAAGGGGGGTGTATGCTTCACGTGTGGGTGTTAGCGCTACTGGCACTAACCTGACGCTGCCTGGGGTGTGACGCAGACCCTCTCTGACGCTAAAACCTAACTGATATCACCCGCCGGGCGATCAGGGGGTTAAACCTTTATTGGGTTATATACGGCGGGTGCCCTGACACTATAAAAAGCAAACTAACCAGCGTCACCCGTAACACTTATATGATGATCACTGGTGAAAGGGTTAACTAGGGGCAATTAGGGGGTTAAAACCTTTATTAGGTAATATATGGGGATGCCTGACGCTATATAAAAACCTGACGGCGAACCTAAAAAAAAATTACTGGCTACCTATCGGCATCACCGACACTAAGACAACGATCATAAAAACTATTGCTTAGCGACAGTGGTGATAGGGGGTGAAAGGGTTACCTGGGGGGCGATCAGGGGGTTAAACCTTTATTAGATAATATATGGGGGTACCTGACGCTATAAAAACCTGCGGCGAACCTAAAAAAAATTACTGGCTACCGATCAGCATCACCGACGCTAAGACATCGATCAGAAAAATGATCGCATAGTGACGGCGGTGCTAGGGGGTGAAAGGGTTACCTGGGGGGTGATCAAGGGGGTTAAACCTTTATTAGGTAATATATGGGGGTACCTGACGCTATAAAAACCTGCGGCGAACCTAAAAAAAATTACTGGCTACCGATCAGCATCACCGACGCTAAGACATCGATCAGAAAAATGATTGCTTAGGGACAGTGGTGATAGGGGGTGAAAGGGTTATCTGGGGGGTGATCAGGGGGTTAAACCTTTATTAGGGGGGGTTAGGGGGCTACACTGGACCTAAAACTAAATGTAGTGACACTTTTACAGTCACAAATGTCACTGATTGCAGTGATCACTAAATAAATGGTCACTGCAATCAGTGACACTGTGACTGGGGGCTGGGGGGTGATCTGGGGGGCGATTTATGTGCCTATGTGTCCTGGTGTCAGTGTGCTGTTTTGTGTACTAACCTGCATCTTCTCCTGTACGGCGCTCGGTATATGTGAGCGCCCCAGGAGAGATGACATCACTTCCTCCTTCCTGGCAGGCAGGGGAAGCTCTCTCATTCGCCGGGAGCGATCGAGAGGGGGTGGCCGGAATCGAACGGCCGTCCCCTCATGTCGGATCGTTCCCGAAGGTAAAACGACCGCTCACTGTAAAGAAGGGGGGGTCGATCGGACCCCCCCAACTATACAAAGGCAATCACGTACATATACGTGATTCTGCCTGTCGGTGCCATTCTGCTGACGTATATTTAGGCCTCATGCCCACTGGCGTTTTTACAGCTGCGTTTTTTGCAGCTTAAAAACGCCTGTCCATGTTATTGTAAATATCTTTTTTTTTTTTTGAAAAAAAAAAACAAAAAAAAAAACGTCGGAGCTAAAAACGCGACCGTGCGTTAGTGCGCGTTAGTGCGCGTTTTTGCGCGTTTTTTGACGCTCGCGTTTTTTTCTGCCTAATTCTGACGCTGAGGAACGCACTGGCCCTGGGTTTTTTTTACAGCTTACAAACGCCTATGCTCTTTACAGCTCAAAAACGCCTAGGTGGACATGAAGCTATAGACTAACATGGACAGGCGTTTTTTAGCTGTAAAAAACGCTCAAAAACGCGGCTGAAAAAACGCCCGTGGGCATGAGGCCTTACAGTGGGCGGTCGTTAAGTGGTTAATGGAGAAGCTGCAGAACAGCATGTAATGTGTTTTTGCAGCAATTTGTGCTTTGTAATCTGCTCAACAACAAACTGGGCAAAAAAAAAAATGCAAATCGCAGCAAAATTACTTTTTTTTTAACGTTTATTAACCGATTAGTCGATTCATCGAAACAATAATCGGCCAACTAATCGATTATGAAAATAAACGTTGGTTGCAGCCCTAATGGCACGAGTCACCCTCTCCCTAGTATGGGGGGCCCCTACTGTACAATGGCGGTAAACTTAAGTAGGAGAGGAAAGTGGAGGGTATGACGGCGGGTAGTATGTACATGAGAGGGGTGCAGAGTGTATGGTGGGGGGTAGTATGTACATGAGAGCGGTGTGGAGTGTATGGTGGGGGGTAGTATGTACATGAGGGGTGCGGAGTGTATATAGGTGGGTAGTATCAAATACACCACTGATGCATTAGTGACCAGTGGCAGTAAATAACCCCTTTGTGCTGCATGAGTGGCATCGGTATCAGAGTTTGTGAACCCTTTGATGCTGCACCATATAGGGGTTAATTAACTCGGATACTGGTACCACAAATGCAGCACAAGGGGGTTACTTAACCGCCAGTGGTCACTAATGTATAGTAATGCAATAACCCCCTCCATGCTGCATAATACAAATACCAATGTAAATCCCCCCCCAAAGAGTTAAATACTTCAGGCAGGTTGACACAGCTAAGCCACTGTGACAACACTGCCTTTTCAGCTTCTGCAAACTTACTTGCACTTATGCACGGGGCTTCACTGGCTCCTCGCAGGTCTTCACAGCAGCTCTCTGTCTGTTCACCTCTTTCTTCCCGCCTCCCGGTTTGAATGACATCACGCCGGGCGGGACTAGGAAGCTCCTGTCGGGCGGAGATCACTCTGCCTGACAGGGAAGTGAATGCGTCGGTCAGGCGGTCGGTTCACTCACATCATACTCGCTCTGCTGCAGACAGTGTGCCGGCGGGTGTCACGGCTGACAACTGTCTTCAGAGCAAGCGGCATTTTTAGCCTTCCCTGCCCCCCCGCTCAGTCCGCCCCGCCCCCTACCTCCTGGCGGGTTCAGCAGCGGCCGGCCCTGCAGCTCCGCCTCCACCTCCTCTACACCGCAGCGCAGTAAAAGGAAGATATCCTTTACCAGCCCGCTCACCCCGCCAACTTGGACACTGACCGCGGGAAAAAAAAAAGAAAAAAAATTCTCACCGTCAGGAGGGTGTCACCCCTGTAGCGGGTGTCACCCAGGGGCGGGCCGCACCCCCCTAGCAACGCCTCTGCTTACAGGTTAACTACCCTTCCCTATATGTGTGTGTCTTTAGCGGGGATCTTTTTACGTCAGCTGCTCCAGAGAGCCTAAAAAATCTTATGTGGTTTTGAAATGTCTGTTGCACCTGTAGGCTACATTGTAGTATAATGAAGCTGTTGATGAGTGTGCAGTGTCTGAGTAGCTTCTCTAGCTGTATATCTGGCCATACATTTGCTGATCCTACTACTTGACTTGGTATAAACACACTGTTTATATAGCTTGGTTTTCTGTAGTGGTGCTCATGTCTTTTTGAAGGGAGGATGGCTGTAGATATCTATTAATAGCAGTAGAAACCATGGGGTCAATTCACTAAAAGACTCTGCATGTGATTTTGAGGGTCACGTGACTCCCTTTTCAGAAATATCGCATGATAATAAGAGAATCAATTCATCAAAGTAAAATTTTGAATGTGAGCGAAGTAAATGCCACAAAAAAAAAAGAAGAAAGGGATAAATCATCAGTGTTACTGGACCCTGCATTCCCTATATCTGGTCTCTCACAGTACACAGAACATGGAAATGCAATTTTAGTAAATATAAACTGCTAAAAAAATTTTTTATCATCAGCAATATATAGCGGTCTTATGACTTCTGTCAGTGTCTGGTTAAAGCTTGTAGGAGGAGTTTTCATTCTCCTCTCACTGTCTGCATGACCCCTGACACTCTGTCTGGACAGTGCTTATTGGCCCTGTGCTGATCACATGCACCCTCCTGAAGGGGAAAAAAAAAACTCTTCAGCAATAAATAGGGTTGTCCCGATACCGATACTAGTATCGGTATCGGGACCGATACCGAGCATTTGCGGGAGTACTTGTACTCGCGCAAATGCTCCCGATACCTTTGCCGATACCTGGGATCAGCGGGCGGAGTCAGCGACTGGAGGGCGGAGAGCAAAGCAGAGTGGAGTCCTCAGGCGTAAGGTAAGGGGGTGCAGCCGCATCATTATCCATCTGCGACCGGAGCCGTCACATTCGTTAAATGAAGTGACACTCCGTGTTGCCGGTCTCCTGCCGAAAAAGGTCCCCCGGTGGATAAGGACCCCCCCTGTACTGCACAGGCGCCGCGCTTGCACAGTATGAACCTTTCCGGAGCCACCGAAAATAGCCGAAGATGTAGAGCTGAGGTCAGCTCTACACGGCGCCTGCGCAATGACAATGCCATCTTGGTACACCCTGCACTCGGCCACAGTATGCCAGCAGCGGACATCTTGTTACAGCCAGCCCATGTAATTCAGGCTGGGTGTAACAAGATGTCCACTGCTGCTTTATTGAGGCCAAGTGCAGGGTGTACCAAGATGGGCGTCGCAGAGGCAGCATAGAAAAAGAAATCCTCTCCTGCCTAAGTGCCTATAAGTGGCAGCCATCAATAAATGCTCAGTGACATTAGTGCCATCCATCAGTGCCCATCCAGGCAGTACCACTGCCAGCCATCAGTCAGTGCCACCTATAAGTGCCAGCTTTCAGTGTGTGCCACCTATCAGTGCCCATCAGTGTGTTCCACCTATCAGTGGCCAGCAGTGCGTGCCACCTTTGTGCAGTGCCCATTAGTGTGTGCCACCTATCAGTGCCAATCAGCGCGTGCCACCTATCGGTGCCAATCAGTGCCCAGCCATCAGTGTGTGCCACCTATCAGTGCTCATCAGTGCTGCATAATCAGTGCCACCTATTAGTGCTCATCACGCAGTGCCATCTATCAGTGCGTGCCACTTATCAGTCAGTGCCACCTATCAGTGCTCATCAGTGCTGCATATCAGTGCCACCTAATTCTATCAGTGCCCAAAAGTGCTAAATATTAGGGCCTCCTCATCAGTTCTGCCTCATCAGTGCCAGCCAGTGCCACCCATCAGTCAGTGCCACCCATCAGTAATGCTTAATCAGCGCCACCTATCAGTGCTCATCATCAGTGCTGCATATCAGTGCCACCTAATCCTATCAGTGCCCAACAGTTTTATTCTTTTATGTCTTGAGTTAGAGTTCTTCATCAATGATCAAGAAGATATCATTAGTCTGTATTGTGGTTTGAAAACTGTCACATGGCATTAAAAAAAAGTATCGGTATCGGCGAGTACATGAAAAAAAGTATCGGTACTTGTACTTGGTCCTAAAAAAGTGGTATCGGGACAACCCTAGCAATAAACCTCAAACTGTGCATGTGCAGAATTTTCCCATGGTTCTATATGGTCAGGAGATGGATTCGGGACAGTTGAAGAAAGGGAGGATCAGAGAGACAGATCAAACAGCCTTTTTACACAATGTGCAGGCTTAACACCTTTTAGGTTCCACAGTGAGTATAATGAGCATCAGGGATGAGCCGAACACCCCCCTGTTCGGTTCGCACCAGAACCTGCGAACAGACAAAATGTTTGTGTAAACTTTAGAACCCTATTAAATACAATGGACTCGAACGTTCGAAATCTAAAGTGCTAATTATAAAGGCTGATATGCAAATTATTGTCCTAATAAGTGTTTGGGGACCGGGGTCCTGCCCCAGGGGACATGTATCAATGCAAAAAAAAGTTTTAAAAACGGGTGTTTTTTCGGGAGCAGTGATTTTAATAATGCTTAAAATGAAAAAATAAAAGTGAAATATTCCTTTAAATTTCGTACCTGGGGGGCGTGTATGATATGCATGTAAAGTGGCGCATGTTTCCCGTGCTTAGAACTGTCCCTGCAAAAAATGTCATTTTTGAAAGAAAAAAAGTCCATTATAAAACTGACTTGCGGCTATTAATGAATTGTCGGCTCCCGGCAATACATTCAAAAGTCATTGATAAAAATTTTTTTTTAAAAAGCGTGGGGGTTCCCCAGAATTCAATTACCAGGCCCTTCAGGTCTGGAATGGATATTAAGGGGAACCCTGCCGCAAATTTAAAAAAAAATTGATGTGGGGTTCCCTCACATATCCATTCCAGGCCCTTCAGATCTGGCATGGATTTTAAGGGGAACTCCACCCCAAATTTAAAAAAAAAATGGCGTGGAGTCCCCCTAAAAATCCATACCAGACCCCTTATCCGAGCACGCAACCTGGCCGGCCGCAGGGGAAAAGGGGGGGACGAGAGAGCGCCCCCCCTCCCTCCTGAACCGTACCAGGCCACATGCCCTCAACATGGGGAGGATGTCCCCATGTTGATGGGGACAAGGGCCTCATCCCCACAACCCTTGCCCGGTGGTTGTGGGGGTCTGCGGGCGGGGGGCTTATCGGAATCTGGAAGACCCCTTTAACAAAGGGGACCCCCAGATCCCGCCCCCCCTATGTGAATTGGTAAGGGGTACATTGTACCCCTACCATTTCACGAAGAAAGCGTAAAAAAATGTTTAAAAAAAACACACAAACACCTTGAAAAAGTCCTTTATTTAAAAAAAAACAAAAAACATTCCAGCGGTGAAATCCAGTGTCCCGCGGCGATCCCGATGTCCAGCGCTGTCCTTCATTGGTTGTGCCTGAGCGGACCTGATGGGGAACTCCCTCTCAGTATTTTAAATGTATAGACCCGCCCCTTCTAAAGTTCCCCATCAGGTCCGCTCAGCGGACCAGATGCGGAACATGAGAAGGGGCGGGTCTATACATGTATTGCCAAAGTGAGAGCAGTTCCCCATCAGGTCCGCCCCCTCGGTATGTCGGACCCGCCTACGTCATTGGCTTGAGCGGGGAACTTCCTTCACTATGTAAATTTAAATTACACAGTGAAGGAAGTTCCCCGCTCAAGCCAATGACGTAGGCGGGTCCGACATACCGAGGGAGCGGACCTGATGGGGAACTTTAGAAGGGGCGGGTCTATACATTTAAAATACTGAGAGGGAGTTCCCCATCAGGTCCGCTCAGGCACAACCAATGAAGGACAGCGCTGGACATCGGGATCGCCGCGGGACACTGGATTTCAGCGCTGGACTGTTTTTTTTTTTTTTTATTATTATTTTAAATAAAGGACTTTTTCAAGGTGTTTGTGTGTTTTTTTTTTTTTTAAACATTTTTTTACGCTTTCTTCGTGAAATGGTAGGGGTACAATGTACCCCTTACCAATTCACATAGGGGGTGCCGGGATCTGGGGGTCCCCTTTGTTAAAGGGGTCTTCCAGATTCCGATAAGCCCCCCGCCCGCAGACCCCCACAACCACCGGGCAAGGGTTGTGGGGATGAGGCCCTTGTCCCCATCAACATGGGGACATCCTCCCCATGTTGAGGGCATGTGGCTTGGTACGGTTCAGGAGGGAGGGGGGGCCGCTCTCTCGTCCCCCCCTTTTCCCCTGCGGCCGGCCAGGTTACGTGCTCGGATAAGGGGTCTGGCATGGATTTTTAGGGGGACTCCACGCCATTTTTTTAAAATTTGGGGTGGAGTTCCCCTTAAAATCCATGCCAGATCTGAAGGGCCTGGAATGGATATTTGGGGGAACCCCACGTCAAATTTTTTTTAATTTGCGGCGGGGTTCCCCTTAATATCCATTCCAGACCTGAAGGGCCTGGTAATTGAATTCTGGGGAACCCCCACGTTTTTTTTTTTTTTTTTTTTTATCAATGACTTTTGTATGTATTGCCGGGAGCCGACAATTCATTAATAGCCGCGAGTCAGTTTTAAAAGACTTTTTTTCTTTCAAAAATGACATTTTTTGCAGGGACAGTTCTAAGCACGGGAAACATGCGCCACTTCACATGCATATCATACACACCCCCCAGGTCGGAAATTTAAAGGAATATTTCACTTTTATTTTTTCATTTTAAGCATTATTAAAATCACTGCTCCCGAAAAAACGGCAGTTTTTAAAACTTCTTTTTGCACTGATACATGTCTCCTGGGGCAGGACCCGGGTCCCCAAACACTTTTTAGGACAATAACTTGCATATAAGCCTTTATAATTAGCACTTTAGATTTCTCCCATAGATTTTTCGAATTTGCCGCGAACACCCCAATTTGTTCGCTGTTCGGCGAACAGGCAATGTTCGAGTCGAACATGAGTTCGACTCGAACTCGAAGCTCATCCCTAATGAGCATGCTTTACTGCAGATACACAATTTTACTGTTGTGGGTTTAGTAACGCTTTAAAGTCAATTCACTAAAGAACGCACACATTTATCACTTGGTAGTAAGCAAGTCAGTATTTTAGCAATATACAAAATAACAATAAAGGAAACTCTAGACTGGCCAGTGAGTTAAAAGTATGCAATGTATTGATTGGATGTTCTGCCCTAAGCTCAGGAATGAAAATGAATTGTAACATTTCACCAGAGGGAGATCATTTTGTGAATGAATGCACAATAGAATGTTTTCACAGTTTGATAATATTTCTGGGTGCATTTATTTACAGAACTATCTTCCTCTTGTGCAGGGTTTGCATGTAAATAGTAAAATTGCGAGAAAAAAGACAAAAATAATGCAGAATTTAAGTGATAAACATCACAAAACAAATCTTTAACTCGTTCCGTAAAAAAAACATGTTTGTTTTAGTGAATTGACTACAGCTGTGGCCAAAGGTTTGAAAAATGACACAAATTAAAGGGGTTGTAAAGGTTTGTTTTTTATTTTCTAAATGGGTTCCTTTAAGCTAGTGCATTGTTGGTTCACTTACCTTTTCCTTATATTTCCCTTCTAAATATTTGTTTTCTTTGTTTTCTTTGTCTGAATTTCTCACTTCCTGTTCCTCCTCAGTAAGCTGTTCAGTAAGCTGTTCTGGCTGACTAAACACCACTTGGATGATGGTGTGAAGTTTAGTGAGGAGAAACAGGAAGTGAGAAATTCAGACAAAGAAAAAAAACATTTAGAAGGTAAATCAAAGGAAAAGATAAGTGAACCAACAATGCACTAGCTTCAAGGAACCTATTTAGAAAATAAAAAACGAACCTTTACAACCCCTTTAAATTTTCACAAACTCTGCTGCCTCAGGTTTTATGATGGCAATTTGCATGTACTCCAGAATGTTATCGAGCGATCAGATGAATTGCAACTACTGCAAAGTCCCTCTTTGCCATGAAAATGAACTTGATTCCAAAAAAACATTTCTCCACTGCATTTCAGCCCTGCCACAAAAGGACCAGCTGACATCTCAGTGATTCTCTCGTTAACACAGGTGACAGTGTTGATAAAGACAAGCCTGGAAATCACTCTGTAATGCTGATTTGAGTTAGAGTAACAGACTGGAAGCTTAAAAGGAGGGTTGTGCTTGAAGTCATTGTTCTTCCTCTGTTAGCCTTGGTTACCTGCAAGGAAACACGTGCAGTCATCATTTCTTTGCACAAAAAGGTTTCACAGACAAGGATATTGCTGCTACTAAAATTGCACCTAAACCAACCATGAAGACTTTAAAGATGGCCTGGTGTTAAGGGCAGTAGAGAATCCACTTCTCTCCAGGAAAAACTTCAGGGACAGACTGATATTCTGCAAAAAGTACAGGAATTGGACTGCTGAGGACTGGAGTAAAGTAATTTTCTCTGATTCCCCTTTTCAGTTGTTTGGGGGCATCCGGGAAAAACCCTTGTCCAGAGAAGAAAAGGTGAGCACTACCATCAGTCCTGTGTCATGCCAACAGTAAAGTATCCTGAGACCATTCATGTGTGGGGTTGCTTCTCAGCCGAGGGAGTGGGCTCACTCACTATTTTGCCTAAGAACACAGCCATGAATAAAGAACGGGGAGGGGGGGGACATCCTAAGAGCAACTTTTCCCAACCATCCAAGAACAGTTTGATGACAAACCGTGCCTTTTCCGGCATGATGGAGCACCGTCCCATAAGGCAAAAGTGATAACTACGTGGCTTGGACAACAAAACATTGAAATTTTGGGTCCATGGCCAGGGAACTCCCCAGACCTTAATCCCATTGAGAACTTGTGGTCATTTCTTAAAAGGCAGGTGAACAAAAAAACTCCCCACAAGTTTTTTAGCCATCTCCAAACATTGATCAGTCACGATGTAGAAGGTAATTGATGGCATGCCAGGGCGAATTGTTGAGGTCTTGAGGGGGGGGGGGGTTTATATAAACTTGATGCAATTTTCAATAAATGTTTTTGACACTTATGAAATTAATTGAGATATATATATATATATATATATATATATATAAATTATTATTCCATTTTACAAACGTATTTATGCTTTACCCTTTTCCCTTCCTCCTTGATGCCAAAAAGGCCCGTACTAATGACCACTTGTCTGAGCCATTTCAGCTCCAGAGGGTTACCTGCCAAGGCTGCCCCCTCCCAGTTTTGGGCAAAATTGGTACACTGAAAGAAAAGCCATCCCTTTTTGTTTTTTCACGGAGTGGGCCTTTCCTTGATGGTGACTCTGGAGGAGTTTAGTACCTTTTGTAGGACCTGTTCCAGTATCTGCATTAATGGGCCAAATCTGTTTTTGTTCTTCCTAGACCTCCAAGCCAGATGTTGGCTTATCCCTTCCTGTTGACGTGGGCGGGTGACTTTTCGGTGTTTGAGTTCAGGTGGAAGGTGATTTATCCAACTTTGCAGCCTGCAACTTGTACCCCCCCCTCTCACTCCTTCAGGAATGGCGTGCTTCCTGGTCCAGTCTTCCGCTTAATTTTCTGGGTTGCATTATTATTCTTAAGATGGTAATTCTGCCTAAGTTTAATTAGAATATAAATTGCCTGATCTGTGTGCCGGGATCATTCTTATGGGAAATTGATCAGTGTGTGTGATCTCCTTTTATATGAAATAGCGCCCTTCCTCAACTGGCAAAGTCCACTATTCATCTTCCACCTTGATGGAGAGGTCTGGCCCTTTCTAACTTCCAGATATATTTTTGGGCAGCGACTCTGGTTGCAGTCCATTGGTGGTTTGCTTGCTCCTGCTCTAATGTGGCGGTTTTATTTGGAGGCTGCCTTCCTAGGCTTCTTCACTGAACTTCACAACTTGGTCTATAGAGGGGCTAGGACCTACAGAGTCCCACTAGAGCTACCCTACAGGTCTGGATGATGGCTAGACTCAGGTTTCTGAGGGCTAATCATTGGTCTGCTGCCCAGCCCTTGTGGGGGAACCCCATCCTCTGACATTTTTGTACCATTCCGGTCCCCCAGGTCTGAGCACGGTATGGTGTCAAATTTCTAGGTGACATTATGCCGGCTGGCTCCCTGTTCTTTTTTCACAGCACTCTTAAGTTTTGGCTGCCTAACTGGATGATGTTCAGATAGCTCCAATTTAAACATGCTGCTGGTCCCAGTTTCTGCATACGCCAGTCTTCCAAACTGACCCCATAGAGGAGCTGCTAGTCCAGGGGACCTGTGTAAACGCCTCTCCTCCTTATACACTGCCCTTCCCTGTACTGATTCTCTGAAGGTTGAGTATTTGTGGGATCTCTGTAAGGCTGATATCCCAGCCCTGGCTAGGGAAGATTGGGAGGACTGTCTTAAGAACTGTTCTAAATTGGGTAGCTCCTCTAGGGATAAGGTAATCCAAATGAATTTGCCCTGACTGTACTCCTTTCTGCCCACGCTGTTTAATTCATCTGGGCTATTGCCATCATGTGTTCTGGGATTGTGCTAAGGTATCCTCCTTTTGGACGGAACAATGTGTTTGACCTTATAAACACTTTGGTTGCAAATGGGCCTTCCAGTGTTCCCAGAGCTGGCCTTTAGGTATACATGATGATGCTTAAAGGAGAAGTCCAGCCTGAGCTTTTTAGGCTGGGCTTCTCCTCTGGGTCACAGGAGTGCCATTCGTTTGGCACTCCTGTGATCCGTTTTCAGCGGAGAGTGGTCTGAAGTCCGCTCTCTGCTGACATCACTGCCATCAGTCGGGGCAGCGCGTCATCCCGACTTCCAAGTCTGGATCCACCAGCTGTCCTGATTGATGGCAGTCTCAGCTAACCACTAAGACGACCGCTCCCCACCCCTCCACTGCTCAGTGCTCCAATGCTGACAGTCAGCATCGCTCTGCTCGGGGAGGAGTGAGAACTGAGCCATCGGCGTTCGGTGGCTCGGTTCTCAGTGCAGAGATGCCGGGGGACAGATGCAGCATCAGTCTGATGCTGCATCCACCAAGGTAAGTATGACAAGGAAACATAAATACCAGACTTCTCTTTTAACCACACCATGCTACATTGTTGATCTCTGGCCTGACTTTTTCATGCTGCTCCCCTTTTTTCTCTTTTTAGTTTTACTGCGTTTTTTGTTTTGCTGCTATTTTCTCTACCAAACCAGAGAATTGCTGCACCTGCTCTTTCTACTTGTGGATTGTGGCCTCCTTCCGCACTTTTTTTTTTTTTTTTTTAAGATCTGGAATATGTACAGTATTATACCATATTGCTACCTCTATACTGCCATGCCAATTTATTTCCTTGTTGACTACTACCTTATACTGGTTTTAGATCTTCAATAAAGGAATCCTGTTTGGTAAAAATTTTTTTCCTAAGGCTGGTTCTTAATTATGGGCTTTCTATGGGTACATAGTATTTCAGTAATACTTGGTATGTTTTCAGTTTCTCATCTCATATCTTAGGCATGATGAAATCCTGGAGAATTCCTGCTATGTTAGTCACTGCAGTAAAGGCCTGGAGTTTTACAGATGACTTGGAGAAAGAGGGAAGTATAGCTATGACCTAATCTGAGTCTTTTGGCAGTTTGAACTCTCTGTCAACTCTCCCAGACACAGTGCTGTTCAAGAGTTTTTAGAAGCATTTAAGTTACTTCCTGGTTTTACAGATGAAGAGGTACTTAAAATAATCTGTTCAAAAAGCTTCAGCATCACATTCATATGGCTATTCAGTCGTGTGTGTGTGTGTGTGTGTGTGTGTGTGTGTGTGTGTGTGTGTGTCAATTTTGGTACCCAACCTTGTTCTACCTTTCAATCGTATCCTTCAAGAGAATCATTTCCCAGAAGAAATGCTATTAGCCAATATGTCCTTATTTCCCATATCAAATAAGGATCATACCCTACCACAGAATTATGGGCCTATATTGTGTATAAATAAATCGTTAGTAGATTGTTGGCAGCAAGCTATCCTTGGTTGTTTCCACCCTAATTTCTCCCAATCAATCTGGTTTTATCCCAAATGGGCAAATTACAAACAACATTTAAATTGGCTGCGAATATAATTCAGGGCGATAATTTCCGTTCCCGCACGGTTCCCCTACTAAGCTTAGATATCCATAAAGCGTTCGATAGTGTCACTTTGCAATATTTGACCTTACTCTGGCCCCTTCTCCACTGTACCAGATTGCTGCGATCCCCTGTCATACTGAAAAGCAGCTTCACTGGTGTGGGGATGTGGAATCCCAGTGGCTTTTTCTTCTCTCCCCGCAGTGCTGAAAGTACAGGCTAGGCGGCTTCTGATTGCTCAGCGCTGTTCAGGTGACGAAGCTGACCAATTAGTAAACCCGAAATGTATTTTTATTTTTTTTCTGTCACAATGTAGAGTATAAGATTTCCTATCATTTGTGCCAGGTCTTGCCACAATCTTGCTCTGAGCAATCCCCTTTTATTGTTCAGTGAGATAAAATGGACAAACAGAGAAAAACCTTTGTCCATTCCACCCCCTTGCTTTGAGTGCATCACGACTCCACCCACCGAGCTCCAGACAACAGATCCACCCACAGAATCTGCAGTTTTTCAGTTCTTATAACGGACAGAGGGGAGACATTTGACAGATAAGGATACATGCAGGAGGCATCTATAGCCTTTACAGATCAGCTCTATGGCAGTAGTTTAGAAAGGATGAGAGTGGGTTTACATCCACTTTAAGCCACAGGGGTTTCAAATCCCTGGACTAGTAAAGCGGCTTTTCAGTGTCTGACGGCAAGGGATCACAGCAATCTGGTACAGCGGGATCAGGGACTTACACTTTAAAGACTAATTTCTCCATGACGTTAAAGTTTTTTTCATACAACCTTCCACACAATAACATTTTACCTGTGGCTGTAAGGGCTAGTTTACACTTGCTTCAAAACATGGCTTCGGACATGCTTTGTTAAAGCTCTCTGAACGCCAGTCAAAGCTCCTGTTACTAAATAAAATAGTTGGCTTACAGTACTGTTTACACCTGCTTTTGCTTGGTGCTTTGGTGGGGCTTCAAGTGAGCTTTGCCATAGACTAATATGAAGGATTTGAAGTTGCATGGGGTATCATTCTTGAAGCAAAGCAAAAGGGGGTGTAAACATGACTGTAAGACAACCATTTTATTTAATGATAATGTTACGCCAAGTAAATTGATACTCAACATGTCACGCTTCAAAATTGCGCCTGCTTGTGGAATGGCGACAAACTTTGACCCCTGATCTCCATAGGCGACGTTTAAAAATTTCTACAGGTTGCCAGTTTTGAGTTGGAGGTGGTCTAGTGCAAGAATTATTGCTCTCGTTCTAACGATCGCAGCGATACCTAACGTGTGGTTTAAACACCATTTTCATATGATTTTTTTTTTTTTTTTTTTACACTGTCCTTTTAACCTCCCCTGGCGGTAATCCCGAGTGTGGCTCGGGGTGAAATTTCAGTACCAAAAGCTGGAACCCCGAACCAAGCTCGGGATCGCATTGCAAGATCCAGGGAAAGTTACTTACCCTGTCCCCTGGATCCTGCAATGTCTCCCCGCAGTGTGTGCGAGCTGTCTCCTCGCTCGATTCACAGTGCAGAGTGCCGAGCTCCGTTCCCTGCGAGCGCTGTGACGGACGGGGAAGGAGTTTGGCGCCAAATTCAAAAAAATAAAAACACAGTACACTGTAATCTTACAGATTACAGTACTGTATCAAATTATTTGACATCCCCTTTGTCCCTTGTGGTCTGTCCTGTGCTCTGCATTATAGTTTTGTTTCTGCCTGGAAACTGGAGATTGTCCATAGCAACCAAAAAGTGTCCCTTTTTGTCAAAAGTGGTTTTAGACCAGCTAGAAAACGGTGATAATAAATTTGAATCACTTGCAGAATTGATAGATAGTGATTTGTGGGGAAATTCGTCATCAAACACTAAAAGTAATGACAGCGACAATTCCGCAACTGAGCAAATTTCAGTGTTTTTTGATTTGATTACATTATTGAATAATTTTTATTTGTTATTTATGGATATTATAATTTATGATTTTGTGTTTCAAACTTTATCATACCCGTGATGTCTACTAGACTCTCTTGTTTGGACAGATTTAAGTGAGTTATTACTAAGAATTACAGGCCTACAATATAAAACGCCAAATTTCCATGCAAAACGATTGTACCGCTTTGAGCATCAAAAATCTGACATAATCATACCGCCAGGGAGTTTAAAGTACAAAATAAAAAATTTGGGTCACTTTTTTATTCCTATTACAAGGAATGTAAACATCCCTTGTAATAGAGAAAAAAAAAGTATGACAGGACCCCTTAAATGTGAGATCTGGGGTCAAAAAGACCTCAGATCTCACATTTACACAAAAATGGAATAATAAAAAAAAAAAAAAAATCCCCTTTTAAATCCATTGAGCAGAAGTGACGTTTGATGTCGCTTCTGCCATCCAATGGTATGGAGTGGGGCATCCAGCCTCACAGGAGAAATGACCTCTGCCGCCCGCGGTGAATCCGCCACAGAGACCACTTTTATCTGAAGGCGGACCGCCCACTGTTGAAGAGGATACCAGGGTTATGACAGCTAGCTGCTGCCATAGCAATGGTATTCCACTTCAAACAACCGATGTACAACGGCGGGCGGTCCGCAAGTAGTAGTTTTTTTTTATTTTTATTTTTTTTTTCGTTTTGATATACCGCTGCGCAAATACAGTGTGACCTAAAATATTGCAACAACTGCCATTTTATTCTCTAGGTCTCTGCTAAAAAAAAAAAAAAAAAAAAAAAAATCATGGGTACAGTGTTGTATGACCTCGCAATTGTCATTCAAAATGTGAAAGTGCTGAAAGCTAAAAATTGGCCTGGGCAGGAAGGGGATGAAAGTGGCCGGTAGGAAAAAGTAGTTTAAAAAAGAAAAAAATGGCTCGTAACTTTTTAGCTGGCTCCTAGATTCAAAGCAAATTTGTCAAGCCCTACGTTCCACAGCACTGTGTTTAATTAGTAGGAGCTGAATGTCTGCTGTACGGAAGCTGGACTCCTGACCACATATGAAACATTAGGCAAAGTTTTAATAAAGTGTTAAGAAACCCACAACAGTAAAATGCGATGGGGCGGGGGGGGGGGGGATGGGCATATGAACTATTTTCATATTACTGGGTTTAGTAACGCTTTAAAATGGTCTACTCAAAATGTTTACTGTATTTATTGGCGTATAACACTCACTTTTTTACCCTGAAAATAGAGGGTAAACTGTGCCTGCGTGTTATACGCAGGGGGCTGTGGAAAGTTTTTTTCCTGAAACTTCCCTCTTAAAGTTAGGGTGCGTGTTATATGCCGATAAATACGGTATATTGCGGTTTTGTATCCCTAGTTGGTAAACTTTCATCTTCTTCTTCTTTTTTTTTTTTTTCTTTTCATGTTTTCATTAACCATTTATACAGATAATGGGAAATGAGCAGGTAGCAATAACAAAAAAATTTCCAACAAAAACCATCATTTTGTTAGTGGAAAAGGGAAGGACCTTTTTGACAGCATTTTTTAGTTTTTTGCTACTCAAGTTGCTGTGGGGAGATATTTACTTGTCCTAGTTATTGGCACCACAGATAAAAGGAAGTAATTCTAGAGTTCTGATTATTTAAAAATTATATTGCCATGTATCTGTTTTGTAGTCTTTTTAATTCTCTTGTAAGCTCGCTTTTCTGGATTTTCTCGTGTATGTTGGAATGTAGATAGAGCTGCTGAAATGAGAAGAATCAGACACTGGTCTGGATTATATATAGATTAGTAAATGTGTATGGTTTTATAAACTTAATTTTACACTTTTAATTGCTCCATACCATCTTTCTTTCTTTTTTTTTTTTTTAAGGCATTTCAATTCTCTTGAATTGGATATCTAATTGCATTATTCTGTGCAGTCATTGATTCTTCAAATCCCTTTTTGCATTTACAAGAGACTTTGGCTTTTATGTAATCATCCACTCCTCCATAGCAAATCATCCTCTACAAGTAAGGAGGATATTGGAATATGGGGGAAGGAGTTAATGGACTGCTAGGGAGCAAGAGTAAAAAGTTGCTGACATAAGAAGAAATTACATGGTTTAAATGGCTTGACATTCCCAAATGGCTTGCAGAGACAAGGCTAGTGAAATCACAGCTGTAATTCTCACAGGAGTCCTGTCAATTTTTTAGCTCTTTGGTATTCTGTAAGCATTTTGTGTACTTCTGGATGAGAAATTCTTTTTTTTTTTTTTCTCCCATTTCTGTGGGAGTTAACAGGACACACATAATGAAGTTACTCCGGGCAAAAAATAACAAACTGTCCTTTTTAATGTTCCCACAATATTTGCACATTGCAGTTATACACCTCTTTCATATGCTAAGGTTAGAGAAGGAAATTACCTGATTGTTCTGTTGGCTCAGGAAAGGTAGTCACATTTGGCTAACCTGCCGGCGCTGTTCGGCTTTGGTGCAAAATCGCCTCGTGTTTTAGGTGGCATTGAAATTAATGGCACCTGAACCTGCGTTTTGCGATTCTAATGCATTTTGATATTTCGGGAAAAATTTGAGCGATTCTGCCGCAATCCCAAAGTGCCCAGGTGTTAATGGAACCTAAGCCCTGGTTCACACACATATATACAAGTCTCTGGATGCATTTTCAAGCGCAAAGATTTGCATGACGGGTATAGATTTTGTGTTCCTATTGAGGTGGTTCACACCGATGCAATTCAAACACATTGCGTTTGAGTGCAATTACAAAATGGGTCATGTGCGAGTTTGGAGCCGTGCATTCCAGACTCGCAAGTGATAGTCTAGTGGTAGGTGGTGATAAGTGTTCACATAGGAATGCTATTGACATGCGCTTTTGCATTGCAGTGGATGGGAGGCTTTTTTGAATTGCAGTGGATGAGAGGCGGTTGTGGAGAGAGAGAGGCGGCAGAATCGCACTTGTGCTGAAATCGCATAGAAACCAAAAAGCTCTTCAGAGAAAAGCATGCCTCAATCGCATTGTGATTTTGCCCCACACGTGTGAACCCTGGCTAAGGGGGCTGCTTACCCGCAGCAGGGCTAAATGAAAAAAAAAACACACCTGCCTGGCTCACAGAACTGCATGTTCTGGGCGTCGGGTGAATTTTTTTGCGCATCCCTGGTATATACTTAAAAAAACAAAAAACTTAAATGCTTCCACACCCCCTGGTAAAATGACCCCGCTATGTATCTCTGGCTTTGCTTGTCCATCTGTGAGCACAGGACTGGCATAGCAAGTGCTGCTGGGTAGTGGGGAGGGAGGAGAGTAGGCACATGTTCGCCTCCTCTTGTTCCTAACCCAGCAACGTGTATGACTTCAATTCTGGGTCCCTGTTGACAGTTTCATCGGCCATCATACCCGTGAAACTATGCAATGTGATTTGCATTACGTTCAGTAGAGCACAGGGGAGAGAGATATATATCCAGGGTCTTTTAGACCCCTCAGCTTCGTCATCAAGGAGAGCTTGCACTTCTACATTTTCCATAGACTTTGGAAGTGTGTGTGTGGAAATCTTTTTTTTTTTTATTTACAGTTTAGCTATTCGCTACGCTATAGCAATGGTTTGCTTTTCCATGGGGAAAGTAGGCATGATCCTGGCATTGAACTTTTAAGGCTTCATGTACACGGGACGTTTTAAAACCTCTCCTGAACTACCGTATTTATCGGCGTATAACACGCACAGGCGTATAACACGCACCCTAACTTTAAGAGGGAAGTTTGAGGAAAAAAACTTTCCACAGCCCCCTGCGTATAACACGCAGGCACAGTTAACCCTCAATTTTCAGGGTAAAAAAGTGAGTGTTATACGCCAATAAATACAGTATTTAACTTGACAGATAGTAACCAACGTTTAAAAAGCCGCGTTTACATGCCATGTTTTGCGTTTTTACAAGTGTTTTTTATTTTAATTATTTTTTACATTGAAAATCGTCAAATGTTTCTCCATTAAAAACTCCTGTAAACGAAACGCGAGTTACCGCGTTTACAAGCGTTTACAAGCTGTTACAGGCATTTGGCGTTTTCAAATTCCTCTGAACATCCGTCCTAAACGCCTTTAAAAAAAAAAAAGCTTCTAAACTCAACTGCCTAGAAACAACTATAAATGACCCCGTGTACATGTACCGATAAGATAACAGAGGAGAGTTCAGGGGCAGCTGAAAAAACAGCTCCTAAGGCTTCATGTACACTGCTGGTAAACAGACATTTTAGGAGCAGTTGTGCAATTTTTTTTTCAGCTGTCCCTGAACTCTCCTCTGTTTTCTTATCAGTACAGTACACAGGGTCATTTTATAGTCGTTTCTGGGGAGTTGAGTTTAGAAGCATTTTTTTTATTTTTTATTTTTTTTTTAGAAGGCAACGTTTTTAGCTGTGTTTCATTTACAGCCGTTTTTTATTTTTGACCATTTGAGAAAAAAAATCTAATTCTAAACTTTTTTAAACGTCATTTACTATCTGTCAAGGTAAACCATTCAGGGGTAGCTGTAAAACGTCCCGTGTACATTAAAGCAGAGTTGCACCCAAGAATGGAACTTCCACTTCCTCCGGTGACACATTTGGCACCTTTTTAGGGGGGTGCAGATATCTGTCTAAGACAGGTATTTGCACCCACTTCCGGGCATAGACTCCCGTGGGAGTCTATGCCACTGCCCCCCCCCCCCCGCTGTCTCCTGGGAAACACACTGTTCCCAGGAGAGAGCGGGGACCAGTGATGGCGCGCCGCGCTACTCACACAGTAGGGAACCGGGCAGTGAAGCCGCAAGGCTACACTTCCTGATTCCCTCACCGAGCATGGTGGTGGCAGCATCCGAGGACCGAGCGATTGCTCAGCCTCGTCTGCCGACATTGCGGGCTCGCTGGACAGGTAGGTGTCAATTTTTAAAAAGTCAGCAGCTGCAGTATTTGTAGCTGCTGGCTTTAAAAATAAAAATAAAAATTTGCGTGGACCTCCGCTTTAAGCCTAAACGTCCGTTTAACCAGCAGCAGTGTACATGAAGCTTAAGGCTTCATGTACACGAGACATTTTTACAACCTCTCCTGAACGATTTAACTTGACAGATGGTAACCCACGTTTAAAACGTCCGTTATGCCGCGTTTTTTTTTAAATGGTGAAAAACGGCTATAAACGAAACGCTGCTAAACGCAGGTTACCGCGGTTTAGAAGCGTTTGGTGTCTAAACTCATTTTTTTTGCCTTTAAAAAAGGACTATAAAGGCAACTGCCTAAAAACGACAGTAAACCAACCTGTGTACATGTACACATAAGATAACATTGAGTTCAGGGGCAGTTGAAATGTCTGAATGTCCGTTTTTAGCAGCAGCAGTGTACATCGGGCTTAAGGATATCGTGTGCTCTGACTTCAAAATTGTTAAATTACTGTTTCAGCAAAGTAGGATATGCTTAGTCATATTTTATCATATTTCAATCTGCTTAAAAAACCCTAATGGTTGTTGCTTGTAGATGTCTCCTTACTTGCTTACTTTTCTTGTAATCCGTCCTGTTCTGTGTAGTGCCGGCGCATGCGTATCTCTCCCGTTTTTCACGGCACGCTCTGAGTGCCGTTACACAGTTTCTCTATTGACAGGATGCCGTGGAAGTGATTCCCTCTCCCAGCGGCACTGCGAGCAAATCCCACCAGACTTCAGATTCTTTCTGAACTTCCTGCTACACCCCATGTGACTGCGTGACTACAAACCATAGCAGTGTTTAACCGCAGCATACAGAAGCCTGACAGGCAAACCATATCGGAATGGGAAAACTTCTGTATAATTCTGCACTGTGAGGTCGGCTATGAGCAGCCGAGCACGGTCACCATAGCAACGTCGGATCGAAGCAGGGACTTGGTTAGGACGGGACCACAAGTGTGAGAATACAGCAAGACATACAGGGAAGGGCGGAAGTAATTTGCAGTGCAGAGTCAGGGAAACCATACCTAAAATGGCGCAGCCTAATCCCTGGAGAAATCATTAATAAAATGTAAGTAATATGCGGTTTAGGCTTATTTACAATGGGTAATGTTTCCTTATAACTTCATATAATTGTCTAGATGAAAAGTGGCAGCAGAGTGGGAGAGTTTACTTCCTCTTTAAGTCACTCTAACCTGTATACACAATCAGCACTGACTCCTATTGTAGTATCCCCCTCTGTGTTTGATTTATAAAAATAAATGCTGTAAATACCTAATTTCAGTGCCGAGATTGCGATCACATGACTGGCCAGCTTTCTCCTTTCCTCATCTGAGCGATACAGTGGGTGGGGCTGAGATTCCTCCACTGATGTCAGTCTGGAGGAGAGAGCTGGCTGGTCATGTGATCGCAATCTCAGCTCTTAGGTATTTGCAGCATTTATATTTATAAATTATTCACTGAGAGGGACACTGCAATAGGAGGCAGTACTGATGCTGTCTACAGGTTGGTGTTATAAGAGCAGCAGGAGGGTCGGCTCACACACAGACAGAGCGGAGGGGGGAGGAGAGCAGATAGGCTGCTGATGACGAAGGCACGTAAACTGACCACGGTGTCAGGGCTCAGCAGCCATGATACACTGTGGTCAGTTTACAGAGGGGAGGGGAGAAACTGGCAGGATCAGCCAAGTTTTTTTTTTTTTTTTTTTTTTTTTTTTTTTTAGGTTTTACAGGGGGCCAAATGACACGGGATAAGCACTGTCGTATAACCTGCTTTAAAGGAGCATGATCCATGATTTTTTTTGGGGGGGGGTTAACAAACAGTTTAAGATTGGCGTTCATGCTGGAATTAAGAGCAGGCGTTTGAGAGGCGTTAAAAGGGCCTCTCAAATGCCTATGCACAAGATGCAGTAGACAGCACATAGTGCTGTTTACACTAAGCGTGTGCGTCGCTTCAAAATTGAAGCCTCATGTCGAGTCAGGAGGCGTTTGAAGCCTTTCAAGTCTATGGTAACGCCTCACAAATGCTCTGGCACTCAGTTGTGGATTGTTAAGATTCGTTAATTTACTGTAATGGAATAGGCTTTGGAGCAGTTTAACGCTCGTCAAATGGGTCAAAACTGGTCATAGGGGTTTGGGGAACATTTTTAACTTATTGATGCCCGTCTGACGCCCATTCTAACGGAATGCAAACGCTATAGGAGTGTTTGTGCGTTTAGAATTTGTCAAGCGTGTACAAGCCCTTAGCCTCGCAAAAGGAAAAAAAAAAGCATTGTAACTGACACCTCTGCATTACATGTTTATTTAAATATACAAGTGTTTTTTGTAGCAAGTTGCTGTTTTTAGTTGCTTGAGGATGTGAAAAGTATGAAATGAAGCAGTAAAACATAATCTTTTCTCTGCAGTATGTGTAGCTGTAATGTGATGCTGGCTGAGAGGGTAGTGTTTTTGGAGTGATGCCCAGCGGGGTTTTTATTTCTGCCCTCTGAGCGGAGTACAATGCACATTCTGGTTGGGAGAACATGGGAATTCAGTTTTGCTCAGTAGGTGCTCTTAGACACGAATGATCTAAACTTATAGATAGAAGAACTCTGGTTTAAATGATAAATAGCAGAAATACGGCAATGGAACTGTTAAAGCAGTATTAAACCCAAAACCAGATGTACTAGCAGATTTAGATACTCTAATAAATTAACACCTTATAAGTGGTTACAGCAACAGTATTCCTTTTGGGATAAAAAGTTTTTATGTAACCAAAAAAAACAACTTGGCCATTGTAGGCACCCTTGTCAGTGGTAAATGGTTTGTCTCAACCCTCTGTTACATGTGCAGGACAGTTTGTTCTGTTAAACTGAGTTACTGGCCAGGCCACTAGGGGAAAATAAAGGAAGGAAAGCCTACAAAAAAAAAAAACTAATATAGTTATCTCCTTTAGGAATAGGCAAGCTGCAATATAATAGTTTGGGATTAATACAGCCTTAAGGCGTCGTTATGCCTTGGCCTACATTTACAGTTGTAATCAAAAGTTTACATACCCTGGCAGAAATCATGAACGCTTGGCATTGATGACGGATCACGGCCAAAAATATTTTTTTTTTAGGGATAGTGATCATATGAAGCCATTTATCACAGTTTGGCTCCTTTTGTAACCACTTCCCGCCCGGCCTATAGTCATATGACTGCCGCAGGAACCCTTTGTCCCTCTGGGCGGCCGTCATATGATGTCCTGGGATTCCCCACAGTGAGGAATGCGCGGCGCGCACGCACACTGGCCGCATAACTGGGGACCCAATGCGCATGTCCGCCGGGCACCCGCGATTGCTCGTCACAGAGCCAGGGACGTGGATCTCTGTGTGTAAACACAGAGATCCACATCCTGTCAGGGAGAGGAGACCGATGGTGTGTCCCTTGTACATAGGGACACCGATCTGTCACGTCCCCTCCCCCTACAGTTCGAATCACTCCCTAGTGAACACATTTAACCCTTTGATCGCCCCCTAGTGTTAACCCCTTCCCTGCCAGTCACATTTATTCCGTAATCAATGCATATTTATAGCACCGTTCGCTGTATAAATGTGAATGGTCCCAAAATAGTGTCAAAAGTGTCCGATCTGTCTGCCGCAATATCGCAATCCTGACAAAAATCGCAGATAACCGCCATTACTAGTAAAAAAAAAAAGTAAAGTCTATCCCCTATTTTGTAGGCGCTATAACTTTTGCGCAAACCAATCAATATACGCTTATTGCGATTTTTTTTATTTTATTTTACCAAAAATATGTAGAAGAATACGTATCGGCCTAAACTGAGAAAAAAATTGTTTATTTTAAAAAAAAATGGGATATTTATTATAGCAAAAAGTAAAAAAAAAAAAAAAAAAATTTCCAAAACGGTCAGTTTTTTTGTTTATAGCGCAAAAAATAAAAACCGCAGAGTTGATCAAATACCACCAAAAGAAAGCTCCATTTGTGGGGGAAAAAAAGGATGTCAACTTTGTTTGGGAGCCATGTCGCATGACCGCGCAATTGTCATTCAAAGCGTGACAGTGCTGAAAGCCGAAACTTGGCCTGGGCAGGAAGGGGGTGAAAATGCCCGGTATTGAAGTGGTTAATCGGAACAGAAATCACCCAAATGACCCTGATCAAAAGTTTTCATACACTGGAATGTTTTTGGTTTTGTACAGACACATGCACACACAGGTTAAATTTGGCAGATAAAGGTTTATCTCCCACAAGTACTAAATTATTTTATTTTTTTTGTTCTCTTTTTTTTTTTTTGTGTGTGACAGTTTGTCATTCTGTACTTGTAAAGAAAGGGAAAAAAAAATCTTTTTGGTTGGCTAGTCCGCTAACCCTCTCCCAGCACTGATTGTACTACTCTTGCTTGACCATTGATGGGCCGTGCCTCGGATCTCTAATGTCTGGACCTCCGCTTTTGCTATATCCCAGTAGTATTATACCTGAGCCTTTAACCATTGTGCCTACTTTATATTTTGCACTGATGTCAGTTCATTTTTCTATGTTTGAGTGTATTGCCTAATGTTTATGACCAGGTTGTCTGGTGGTAGTGTTGTTTTTTTGTATGTTTCTTTCTGTTTGTTGGTTTGTCTTAAACCTAATAAAAATATCTTTTAATAAAAAAATCTCCCCAAACTGGCTTTTTAAATTGCAATTTGTGTCGGTGTATAAATAGTCAATAAGTTTGTTGGCTCTCACATGGATGCGCTGAGCTGGCTAGATACTAAGCCATGGGTAGTGGAAAAGAACTGTCAAAAGACCTGCGTAACAAGGTAATTTAAGTTTTATAAAGATGGAAAAGGATATAAAAAGAGATCCAAAACCTTGCATATGCCAGTTAATACTGTCGAATCACTTTTTAAGAAGTGGAAAATGTAGGGATTTCTTTATACCAAGCTAAGGTCAGGTAGGCAAAGATTGCAGCCACCACAGCCAGAAGAATTCAGGATACAAAGAAACCCCACAGGTAACCTCAGGAGAAATACAGGTTGCTCTGCAAAAAGACAGTGTGGTTGTTTCAAGGAGCACAATACTTGAACAAAAAAAAAATAAGCTGCATGGTTGAGTTGCCAGAATTCTTTACTGTGCCAATGCCACAAAAAAGGTTTGTCAAGTTGTTGTCGCCTGCAAAGTATATACCCAAGAAATTGTGCCTCTGAATTCAGTCTGAGATTTAGAGTGAGATTTGGTGATTCTTGTTGGCGGGAGCGATACCTGAGGGCAATGCAAGCCCTACTTCTTCTGTTTTTATTCATTTTGTGGATCTGTGGTTCACTCACCTCCCCAGCTTCTTGTTTATTACCCCATCTGCTATCAAGGTGGTGGTGGTGGCGGCGGCGGCGGCAGCGGCGGCAAAGCACTGCCTCCACCAAGATGGCTGCCTCCTCAGACATGATCAAAACAAGGTAAGTTCGTAATAAAAGGGAGAGCAAGATCAGCTGCATAGAGCCTACAGGCAGCGTTGGTGACTAATCTTTTGCCCTCTGTTTGCCTTTTTTGGCCACAGATTCCACAGTTCATGTCCTTTTTAACATCCTGGCCAGGCTGTCAGGTTGGTGATTGTCAACTGCTTACTGTAGCACATCAAAGATCATGGTTTTGTCAGTTGTGGTTATTACTATGAAACCTGCTTTATATTACACACATGATAATATCTGAAGAAGTTTGAACTGATTTGTGGTTAGTCATCTTTATGAATATTAGATTAGAAGACAGATGTTTGGGAGACTGACAGCAGGTGCAGCTCCCTTTTTTATATATGTAAAGGTGTGGCTGGGATGCTGTATCGAGCATAATCATGGCATCTGATCAATTGATACATTTGGTCTGTCATAAGTTTGTGGGCGTTTGAGGTTTTGAATGTGTTTGCTTATCTTATGCTCTTGCGTTTTTATCTTTTAAAGAAAGTAAATCCTTTATTTATTAGACCTGCATGAATAAACAAAACGCAGCGCTGAGAAACGAAGTAGTGCACACACCACTACAAAAAACTGGTATGGGTCCAGTAAGTGATACAAAATTATAAAAATACCAGAAAATTATACAGTGCAAATCGCATAATCGTGCAACACAGTGCAAAAACATGCATAAATATCAAAAATGGTGATAAACAATAAATCCTAAAGAATTAATATATATTGACACACAAGTCCTTGTATAAATATTCTTTAAGTGCTCCAGTGCATATAATGAATACTCCAAAGTGCTTCAGTGCGTGTGATATTCAAATAGCAGCATTCCTGGAATGATAAGTATTAGTTCATAAAACCACACAGCCCAGTGAGTGATCCAAAAAGCTGTATCAGAGTGCTGTCACACAGGTGCTCACCCAAGGTAATGGACGCTCACCTCAGAGAGTGCGACCTTGCAGCTAAGCTTGGTCTGTGCACGCTTATGACCCACACCTGGGTTCTATTGGGCAATCCTGGGATCCAGGTCTCCTTAGTATACAGTCCCTGACAAAAGTCTTGTCACTTGTGTACAAATTGACCTGAAGTGCTGCTAAAATATATTTCTAATCAAGATTTTGTTACAAGAAATGGGTCATTTTAATCCCAAGAGCTTTTGTAATAATGTTTCAGTGCAAAACGAAACTGACAAAAAGTATTCTAATATTCACAGCTTGGTAAAGCCCATTCAGTCAATTTTTGCCAAGACATAAGTGTTGTCGCCTTGTTATATGAGCTTCACCTGTGACTAATAATGGATCAATTAGGTCTCAGGTGTGTATAAAAAACACCAGTACACTAGAGTCCTTCTCAACTGCAACTAGACCTCTGCAAACATGCCTAAGATTCACCCGGAGACTAAAGTGTTGATTATCAAGAGGCTGAAGACCAGATCCACTACTGATGTGGCAGACACCTTTCAATGTGTCTCAGCGTCAAGTTCAGAGGATAAAAAAAAGATTTGAAGAGACTGGAGACGTTTTGGACAAGGCCAGGTCAGGCCGACCCTGCAAGACAACTGCTGGAGAGGACCGTTTGTTGGCTCGAAAATCCAAGGCCAGCCCATTTTCCACTGCAGCAGAGCTCCACGAGACCTGGTCACCTGAAGTCCCTGTGTCAACCAGAACAGTTTGTCGGATTCTGTCTCAAAATGGCCTCCATGGTCGAATCAGTGCCCATAAGCCAGCACTAAACAAAAGACAATTGAAATACCGTGTGACATTTGCCAAGGGCCACAGCCTGCTAAAAGGATGGACTCTGGAAAAGTGGCAGAAGGTGGATTTTTCAGATGAATCTTCTGTTGAATTACACCACAGTCGCCGCAAATATTGCAGGAGACCAACTGGAACCCGCATGGAGCCGAGATTTACCCAGAAAACAGTGAAGTTTGGTGGAGGCAAAATCATGGTCTGGGATTACATCCATTATGAGGGTGTGCGAGGGATCTGCAGGGAGGAAGGCAACATCAATAGTCTAAAATACCAAGAAATCTTAGCTACCTCTTATATTCCCAACCATAAAAAAGGCCAAATTTTGCAGCAGGATGGTGCTCCATCGCATACTTCCATCTCCACATCAAAGTTCCTTAAGGCAAAGAAGATCAAGATGCTCCAGGATTGGCCAGCCCAGTCACCAGACGTGAACATCATTGAGCATATGTGGTGTAGGATGAAAGATGAAGCATGGAAGACGAAACCAAAGATTATTGATGAACTCTGGGAGGCATGCAAGACTGTTTTCTTTGCTATTCCTGATGACTTCATCAATAAATTGTATGGATGCTGTCCTTCAAGCTCATGGAAGTCATACAAGATAATAAATTTGGATCTCACAGCACCACTACTTAATTTGCTGACATATTTTTGGATTTTCAGTAAAGTTGTTAATGTTCTGTATAGGCGACCAAAACTTTTGTCTTGCCAAAATTTGACCTGTCTGTCTTGATTAAATGATAAATCTTTTTTCAGTGAAACAAATTTTATTTCAGTGCATTAAACATCATTTGGGAGGGCTTTAGCTTTTCATAGGAGCTATTTCTAATACCAATTGATGAATTAAAAGTCAGGTTAATAGCAGGAGTTTCTACAAAATAGAGAAGCGACAAGACTTTTGTCAGGGACTGTATGTTCCAGATCATAGAAGATAAAAAAAAAACTCGGATGGTGCAAGTAACATTTTTAAAGGTTTATTAAATAAAGAAATCCCCTGCTGGGGTACTCGCACAGCGTGGGTGCAGAAGTGCACCACTCTAAAACAGGCCCGTAATGATGTACAGAGATCGGGATATGGTAAAAATAGCGCTGCTATACCGCCTGAAAAAATCGTGCCCTGCAGTCTTCATTGTGAAAGCCCGAAGGCTTTCATACTGAAGCAGTGCGCTAGCAGGACCGCTCCAAAGTCCTGCTAGCTGGATCTTTGCAGCGGTGAAGGAGCGGTGCAGAGGCGCATTGCCAGCGGTATTGACCCTTTCGGCCGCTAGTGGGGGTTAAAATCACCCTGCTAGCAGCCAAATATTGCGGTAAAAACGACGGTATGGCGGCGCTAAAAATATTGCCGCTATAATACCAGCGCACCTCCCCGCCCCAGTGTAAAAGGGGCCTTTATCCTAACACTATTATAGCTTCTAGAAGCAGAAAAAAAAATGCTAATAGCGTCTAGGAGCTAGTGTGCATTGAGCCTAAAAGAACCAAAAGATACTTTGTTCATAGTTCTCTTAGCGTTGGGAAATGTTGTGATAAACTTGGCAGGCTGCCTTTTTGTTTGTTTTTACTTTATTTGTGAGCAGAGAATGGCTCTGCATTGAATCGTAGAATTGCTTTATTAAGATTGTGAGGGGAGGGGGGGGGGTTGAATAGAGATTGCAATTTTTTTTTAAACTAATAATCGTGAAGCTCTACTCCTTTTTTGTTTTAAAGAAATTTCGGTTTTGTAACTGAACAGTAGTGTATTAGGTGACCTTGCACTAAAATGTGGCTGCACCTAAGCACTAAACTAAACACTGCATTATGTGCAATATTAAATGCATTAAAAACACTTGCATTACTCCTGGGTTCAGGGCGCTTCCCTGTCCCTGGGGCCTCAGAGGGATCTTGGGGAAGCTCAGATCCCAGTTCTTGTAAAAGTACAGCACTGCACCATAGAGTAGTGTGGTCTCTTGGGATTTATGATATCCGTTTTCCCGGACCTGCAGGAAGACACACTGGTATCGCCATGCCTAGGAGAACCTGCAAGAAGCCTGGAAGTAAGACAGAGGCCATAGATGATGCCTTTTTTTTTTTTTTTTTCATTCAACCAGCGTGTTGAACAAGAGAAAAATATTAGAATCTCTAACGCAAAGCTTTTTTTATTCTGACAGCGGGAAGAGTTCTCCACCATCAGAATACAATAATCAGTGTTGCTGGCACTGAGCGAACGAAAAAAAACAACCAGATAGGTTAGTGTTGTACAGAAGTCGATCAAATGATTGACTTCTGTACAACCAACCTGCCCATAGATGGATCAAAATTCGGCCAGTCTGTGCTGAACTGGCTGAATTTCGATCCATCTACATGGCCGGCTTAAAGTGATTGTAAAGGCAGAAGTATTTTATCTTAATGCATTCTATTCATTAACCACTTCGCGCCCAAGGACGTCCATGGACGTCCTGGACTTTGAGCCGGGATATCTGAATGATGCCTGCAGCTACAGGTATCATTCAGATATCGTTTTTTAGAGCCGGCGATTCTGTGTACCGTAAGAATGATCATAGCGGCTGTTCCGCCGCTTGATCGTTCTTACAGGCGGCGAGAGGGGACGTCCCGCCGCCCTCCGGCACTTCTACCGACTCACCTGTGCAATCGGTGAGTCGGTGACAGGATCCGCCGGCCCCTTACCATAGAGATTTCCGGCGGACCAGATGGTCGCCGGAGTCTCTATGATCGTTCGGCGGCCGGGCGCGATGTTATGACGTCACGCCCGGCCTCTGCATTCAAAAAAACTGCGCCGCTTCGGCTAGGAAGCGGTGATCTTTTTTTTAATTTTTATTTCAGGCTTCTCAGCCTAGAGGTGAGATGTGGGGTCTTATTGACCCCATATCTCACTGTAAAGAGGACCTGTCATGCTTATTCCTATTACAAGGGATGTTTACATTCCTTGTAATAGGAATAAAAGTGATCTTCTTCTTCTTCTTTTTTTTTTTTTTTAAGTGTCAAAGTAAAAAGTTTAAAGTAAAATTAACAATAAATAATAATAAAAAAAAAAGTAAAGTGCCCCTGTCCCAGGTAGCTCGTACACAGAAGCGAACTCATACGTAAGGCACGCCCACATATGAAAACGGTGTTCAGAACACACGTGAGGTATCGCAGCGAACGTTAGAGCGAGAGCAATAATTCTAGCCCTAGACCTCCTCTGTAACTCAAAACATGTGACCAGTAAAAAAAATTTAAAGCGTCGCCCATGAGGATGTTTAAGTACCGAAGTTTGGCGCCATTCCACGAGCGTGTGCAATTTTGAAGGGTGACATGTTAGGTATCTATTTACTCGGTGTAACTTCATCTTTCACATTATGCAAAAAAAGTTTTAATATTTTTTAATTCATGAAACCGTTTGTTTTTTTTCCCAAAAAAATGCGTTTGAAAAATTATTGCGCAAAGAACAGCTTTGTGTGCTGGCACCCCCCCCTCCCCAATACTTACTTACCTGAGCCCCCTCTCTATCCAGCCATGTCCATGACTGCTTCGGCTGTCTGGCTGAGACACAGCAACTGCACCATTGGCTCCGGCTGCTGTCAAACTTGGTTAGCCAATCAGGAGAGAAAGGGGTGGGGCCGAACCACAGCTTTGTGTCTGAATAGATGCACAGAGCTGCAGCTTGGCTCGGGTGCCCCATAGAAAGCTGTTTGCTGTGGGGGCACTCAGGAGGGAGGGACCAGGGACCCAAGAAGAGGAGGATCTGGGCTTCCCTGTGCAAAACCACTACACAGAGCAGGTAGGTATAACAAGTTTATTATTTAATGAAAAAAATAACGAGACTTTACAATCACTTTAAGCCAAGAACGAAGGAAATGACACCTGCACAACTATGGAAATCACATTCTCTACATTGCAGTGCAATGTTTGAAAAGGTAAAGTTGCTTCTTTTGGAGCAGCTTAGTGCATTTTTGGCCCTCTAGACTTCAGTGGGAGAGCATGAAATACACTGTTTTTGGAGTATTTGGGTCTTGCATTCAACAACCGGGTCTCCTTTTGCAAAAAAAATTGCATTAAAGTGGTTGTAAAGTGACTATCCTCAGATAAAACAGAGATAAAACAAATAATTCTATATAGGTTGTACCTGTTTATCTTCATCTTCTCTCCTCTACACCTGTTCAAAGTCTTGAATTTATCAAGCGTGTCTGAGCTATCAGGAAAAAGGGGCGGAGAGCTGAAGTTACACTCTGCAGCATTCAATGAGGAGAGCTGATTGAAGGTAAGGGACCCCCCACCCCCCCCCCCCGGTCACCATTTTTCTCTTGGTGTCAAAAAAAACTGTCGGAAGTGATTTCATGCTGATAGCAGAGGAGCGAGGCAGCAGACAGAAGTTACACTTGGTGCTCTTAATTGAGACCAGTACACACTTGGAGGGAGATATACTTTGTTCATATTTCATGTCTGAGGTTTACAACCACTTTAAGCATAAAAATGTTCTCTACAAAAATGCACTAAAAACACATGGTTTTGCTGCAGCACTATTGTGAACCTAGTCCACGTCCTTTTGTATTAGGTTTCATTACTGACATTGCTGTTCTTGATGCCCCTTAAAATCTTTGCTTTTGTCTAACCTCTAACAAAACCACAGTTGCAAGTAGTGTTTTTTTTTGTGGCTTTGCAACAAAGGCGAAGGAGAGGTTACAGTGTGTGGTTTTCTTCTTGCACGAGTTTTTCCTGCTTTGTAGGTTATTTAAAAGTGAATTAACATCTAAACCAGTGTTTCTTAACCCCCCTTTTTTTTTTCAGTTGCGGCACTCTATTATTCTGCACAATTATGAGGCACCCCATTCTAAAATGTAAAAACAATAGTTTTACATATCGCAGCAACGCCCACACGTGTGGGCATCCAACATTAGAAGTGATTTTTTTTATTTTGGAAACGGGTACTGCCTAGTATTCTAGTGGCTCTCTGTTTCTCTTTTTCTACTTGCTAATGTGACTCCAGTGCTGATGGTGAGGGGAAGAGAAGGGGTGAATAAGGAAGCTTTGCATGGAGCGGTCATTCTCCTTATTGACCAATGATGTCATTAGTTGTCAGGATGCCAGTGGCTTGACCCGCCCGGTGCCAGGGGTTGTCAGGATGCCAGTGCCTTGACCTGCCCATTGCCCAGGGTTGTCACGATGCGAGTGGCTTGACGTGCCCAGGGTTGTCGGGATGCCAGTGGCTTGACCCGCCCGGTGCCCAGGGTTGTCGGGATGCCAGTGGCTTGACCCGCCCGGTGCCCAGGGGTGTCGGGATGCCAGTGGCTTGACCCGCCCGGTGCCCAGGGGTGTCGGGATGCCAGTGGCTTGACCCGCCCGGTGCCCAGGGGTGTCGGGATGCCAGTGGCTTGACCCGCCCGGTGCCCAGGGGTGTCGGGATGACAGTGGCTTGACCCGCCCGGTGCCCAGGGTTGTCGGGATGCCAGTGGCTTGACCCGCCCGGTGCCCAGGGTTGTAATGCTGCAAAGTTTAAACTGTGGCAGTTTTTTGCACTTTTTAGGCACTTTGCCAAGTTACCCCTGAAGAACCCGGAAGGCACCCTGGCTAATAAAGGCTGATCTATACACTAAAAAGTACTGTAACTGAAGAATTAACGTGACAGACAGGCAAACCATTTTTTAAGAAGCAAATCACAATGGCCACTATCATGTTTCTCATGAAAGTTGCCCATTCTTTGTGTTTTGCTTATGGCTTGTGTCCAGGTTTGGGAGAACCCACAGGGCTTAGGGGAACATTTTAGAAAGGGGAATGATGGGTGTCTGCAAGCACCTTGCATCCAGCTTTTTCCATAAGGCATCTTCATGTGTTTATCATGAAGACCACTTTTCTTTTAAATGCAGGTTCTCCCTTATCTATTTTTAATATTTTTTTTGATAGCTTCTAGCACATGTAAGTTAAGAGCTGCAGTTTGTGTCTATGTTGGGCTTTTAATTAAAGCATTTCACCATAATGAGCATACGTACAGCTTATTACTTCACAAGCTTTCATGAAATATCGCTGCTGTGCTCTGGTGTGATTTGTACAAGTATCGTTTTAAGTCCAGTGCTGCTTGTTCGAAAATATAGTTAGTGTGTAATATTTTCCAAGCTCGGCATAGAATGAATCGCTGCTTTTTTTTTTTCTTTTTTTTCTCTCCTGCAAAATTCCATCCCTAGAAGTATTTCAGATTTCTTATCGTGTTAGAGATGCTTGTTATATATAATAATGTCCTGTACCAGAGTGAGAGATTATTTTTGTAGGATTACAGAAGTATAATACAATTTTGTGACTGGGGAAGTCCAGCATTCCACCATGGTGCACGGTTTCAAAAGGAGTGATGTAATAAACAAGCAGCCAGCACACTTTCTTGAGAACAAAGGGTCATGTTGCTGGAGGGTACTGAGAACCTGTCGGTGTGTGCTTTCCCATGTGTAAAGCTGGCCATACTCTTCAGGTTTCCCTTGTTTTAGCGCTGCGATTCCTCGATCTACGTAAAAGTGTGGATGGGTAAATCTGCAGTGCCGTCTGTTGTATTCTGACAGCTGGCACCCATGGTAAACGACGGCTGCATCTGATTGGATGCAGGTGCTGTTTGGCCAAGTATTTTTTTGATGGGTCCTTCAGCAACTCAATTGAATTAAAGTTTGTCATGCTGGGTGGTTTCTGCTGAATTGGCTGAAATTTGATCAATGTATGTCCAGCTCTAGTTTGTAAGCTTTTTCCTTGTAGTTATGTGGCCTCTTTGAATCGACTGAGTTCGAGGTATACACATTGTCACCTCTCTCAACCTGTTAAACTTGTTCAACCTGTTCTCATTCATTGAAAAGTGGAAAAGTGAAACAGTACTTTGTACAACCAAAATTCTGAATAGTTAGTGTTACTAAACCCAGGACCCTGCATTCATTTATATCTGGCCTTCCACAGTACGCAACATGGAAATGCAATGGTTTTCGTAAATCTAAACTGCTAAATACCTTTTTCTAATCAGCAGTATACTGTATAGCAGTCTTTTGTCTAAGTGTCTGGTTAAAGCTTGTAGGAGGAGTTTTCAATCTGCTCTGTCCCATCAGGCTGCAGGACCCCCAACCCTCTGTCTGGACAGTGCTGATTGGCCCTGTGCTGATCACATGCACTCTCCCAAGAATAAAAAACTCTAGCAATACACACCAAACTGAGCATGTGCAGAGCTTGTCTGTCCTCTAGGCTCTGTTCTATCATGAGCTGAATTGGGGACTGTGTAAAAAGGAGGATCAGAGAAGACCGGATCAAACAGTCTTTTTACACGATGCAGAGGATTAACCCCTTATGTCAGGGCTCGACAATCCCCGGGCGCCAGGTCGCAAATGCGACTAGAATTAGCAGCCTGGGGCTGCACAGCTGAGATTACCTGCATCTCTGTGTGCCCTCCCCCGCGTGATCTCGTCAGGCCGCGCCGGCCGGTAATTTAGGCCGCGGCTTTGCGGCCTTCTGCAGGCCTAGGCTTCATTCTGTAATCTGGCGCCATCTTGTGGTGGCCGTTGGTATGACAAGACAACCAGCAATGCTTGCCTGTTTCACTGCCCACCCATCTCCTTCTCTTTACTTAGAAGTTAACCCCAAAACTTAAAAAAAAAAATATATATATATATATTCTAGCACCCTAGAGAATAAAATGGCGGTCGTTGCAATACTTTCTGTCACACCGTATTTGCGCAGCGGTCTTACAAGCGCACTTTTTTGAGGGGAAAAAAATACAATTTTTTTTTATTAAAAAATAAGACAACAGTAAAGTTAGCCGAATTTTTTTTTTATATTGTGAAAGATGTTACGCTGAGTAAATTTGATACCCAACATGTCATGCTTCAAAATTGCATCCGCTCGTGGAATGGCGACAAACTTTTTTACCGTTTAAAATCTCCATAGGCGACATTTTAAAAATTCTACAGGTTGCATGTTTTGAGTTAGAGGATGTCTAGGGCTAGAATTATTGCTCTTGCTCTACCGATCGCGGCGATACCTCACATGTGTGATTTAAACACCGCTTTCATATGCGGGCGCTACTCACGTATGCGTTCGCTTCTGCACGCATTGGTCGTTAAAAAAACCCAAAAAAACCTGGCTTCTAACTTTTTTAGCTGGCTCCTAGATTCCAAGCAAATTTGTCAAGCCCTGCCTTAGGTTCCACAGTGAGTATAACGAGCATGCATTACAGCATATACAGAGTACAGACTGATTTTACTGTTGTGGGTTTAGTAACACTTTAAATCTCCTGAGGTTTCCTTTGGGTGCAAACCACTTCCTGTAAACATTACATTAATCCTGTTTTTTTTTTTGTTTTTTTTGTGTTTTCCCATTTCAAAGTGCTAAACTTGATGGAATTTTTCTCTCTCTCTAAGAAGTCACTAACAAGTGCTTGACCCTGGGGTCTATACTTGACACTCAACAGTTTAAACTTTGTCAAATGTCAGTTGTACTGATAATTTATTCTGTAGGTTTATAATGGAGTTCAATGCTGTAAAAAGGAGTCAGAGGCGTTGTGAACTGTGGCACAGCATGTGTGGTGTAGTGAGACATTACATTGGTCAAAGTTGCTGCCAGACACTCCATCCCTGTTTCTTTTCCTTTTCCTTTTTTGCTAACCTTCCTTTTTTCATAGTGGATGTAGGGGAGCGTCGCTTCTGACTGGTGCTGTAAAATAGTTGTTGAAATGCTGCTGGATAGTTAAAATGACTGATTCTCTGCATGTCTTTTTTTTTTTTTGGGCTGAAATTTACCATATGTAAGCAGACTAGCGGTGTGTTGCTTGGTTTAGAAACTTTGCACCTTCAATATACTTATTTTGCTAGTGTTTAGCTTATGGGAAAAATAAGTGATGTGTTCTTTTTTTCTGGCTTACATTTTATGCTGGGGTCAAAGGTTTTCTGTCCTACCTGTAAAGAGCTGCAGGGGTGTAAGCAGAGTCTGGAGGCTGAGTAACCCCTGATCCCATGCAGAGGAACTTTCTGTAGCCGGCTAGTGCTTGGTGAGCTAAATATAGAGACTACACCCATCCCAACAAGTTATTCTTTGCTGAGCCTAGCACAGGCTATCAGTTGCAATTGTGAAAGAGTACAAACAAAAGCAAGTTGGAAACAGCAGCTTGTCATTTATTAGAATGTCTCATTACTTGAATACTTGGGAACAGAAACTGAATGAGTCACTACAAGTTTTATTGATGGTGTCAGAGTTGTTACGCATTCAGTTGTGCGGCAAATAAGCTTTATTTCATTCCCTCTTATATTGCTTGAACTAGAGAGGGGGCTTCTATTGACCACAGTTCTACTTCAAGCTCCTCATATTTTGTTAGAAACTTTGGTATGTTTCAACTAATTGGACAGTTTGTGAGATGCAGTATACAGAAACTGGAGCAGAGGATAGGCATACAGTGTTCTCTTGAGCACCTAATCTTTTTTTGTTTACAAAGTTTTATTTGGAAGTTCAAATGTACAGGTACATAGGGTGTTGATAAAGGTAATCAATATAAAAAACGTAGAGTTCATATATGCAAATATTGGTTGTAGACATAGTAATAAGGTACAAAGAAATAGTTCATGGGTATAGGCCCCATGTACACGGAACGCTGTTAAACGCGCGTTCAGAGGCAGTTGGACACTTTTTTTCAACTGCCCCTGAACTCATTCAATGTTATCCTATGTGACCATGTACACTGTCTTGTTTATTGACGTTTTTAGGCAGTTGCGTTTAACAGCGTTTCTTTGAAAGCAAAAAAATGAGTTCAGACGCAGAAGATTTCCTCGTTTCAGACACAAAACACGACTAAATGCGGTAACCCGCGTTTAGCAGCATTTCATTTATAGGCATTTTTCGCCATTTAAAAAAAAAAAAAAAAACGCTTCTTAACCACTTAGCAACCACCTGGCGACAAATAACGTCGACAAGGTGGTTGCTTAACTCTGGGAGGACGTTATATAACGTCCTCCCAGAATCGCGCTCCCGCGCGCCCCCTGGGGCGCGCACACGGGAAACTCCGTGACCCGGCGGATCACGAATCGCGGTAAATCGCCGCTGATAGCGGCCGTTTACCACGTGATCGCTCCGTCAAATGACGGAGCAATCACTTGTAAACAGACCGGCGTCATTTGATGACGCCGGTTCCTCCCTCCCCTCTCTGTACCGATCGGTACAGTGTGAGAGGAGAGGGGAGGGAGCGGATGGCAGCAGCAGCACTGTGGGCTGGATCTGTGACAATTGCAGTCACAGATCCAGCCATCCATCGATCCCTGCTCAGCCATCCCTGTACAATACACCCTGCCAATACTCTGCAATACACCCTGCCAATACTCTGCAATACACCCTGCCAATACTCTGCAATACACCCTGCCAATACTCTGCAATACACCCTGCCAATACTCTGCAATACACCCTGCCAATACCCTGGTGCAAAATACCCTGCAATACCCTGGTGCAATACCCTGGTGCAATACCCTGCAATACCCTGGTGCAATACCCTGGTGCAATACCCTGCAATACCCTGGTGCAATACTCTGCAATACCCTGGTGCAATACTCTGCAATACCCTGGTGCAATACTCTGCAATACCCTGGTGCAATACTCTGCAATACCCTGGTGCAATACTCTGCAATACCCTGGTGCAATACTCTGCAATACCCTGGTGCAATACTCTGCAATACCCTGGTGCAATACTCTGCAATACCCTGGTGCAATACTCTGCAATACCCTGGTGCAATACTCTGCAATACCCTGGTGCAATACTCTGCAATACCCTGGTGCAATACTCTGCAATACCCTGGTGCAATACTCTGCAATACCCTGGTGCAATACTCTGCAATACCCTGGTGCAATACTCTGCAATACCCTGGTGCAATACTCTGCAATACCCTGGTGCAATACTCTGCAATACCCTGGTGCAATACTCTGCAATACCCTGGTGCAATACTCTGCAATACCCTGGTGCAATACTCTGCAATACCCTGGTGCAATACTCTGCAATACCCTGGTGCAATACCCTGGTGCAATACTCTGCAATACCCTGGTGCAATACTCTGCAATACCCTGGTGCAATACCCTGGTGCAATACTCTGCAATACCCTGGTGCAATACTCTGCAATACCCTGGTGCAATACTCTGCAATACCCTGGTGCAATACTCTGCAATACCCTGGTGCAATACTCTGCAATACCCTGGTGCAATACTCTGCAATACCCTGGTGCAATACTCTGCAATACCCTGGTGCAATACTCTGCAATACCCTGGTGCAATACTCTGCAATACCCTGGTGCAATACTCTGCAATACCCTGGTGCAATACTCTGCAATACCCTGGTGCAATACTCTGCAATACCCTGGTGCAATACTCTGCAATACCCTGGTGCAATACTCTGCAATACCCTGGTGCAATACTCTGCAATACCCTGGTGCAATACTCTGCAATACCCTGGTGCAATACTCTGCAATACCCTGGTGCAATACTCTGCAATACCCTGGTGCAATACTCTGCAATACCCTGGTGCAATACTCTGCAATACCCTGGTGCAATACTCTGCAATACCCTGGTGCAATACTCTGCAATACCCTGGTGCAATACCCTGCGCAATACTCTGCGCAATACCCTGCGCAATACTCTGCGCAATACCCTGCGCAATACCCTGCGCAATACCCTGCGCAATACCCTGCGCAATACCCTGCGCAATACCCTGCGCAATACTCTGCAAAATACTCTGCGCAATACTCTGCAAAATACTCTGCGCAATACTCTGCAATACCCTGCACAATACACCCTGTGTAATACTCTGCAATACCCTGCGCAATACTCTGCAATACCCTGTGCAATACCCCATGCAATACCCTGCTATACTCTGCAATAACCACTTCCCGCCCGCCGGCCGTCATATGACGTCCTTGACTTTGTGTGGGGATATTTGAATGATGCTTGCAGCTACAGGCATCATTCAGATATTAGCTTTTTCAGCCGGCGATTCCCTACACCATAAACAACAATCATAGTGGCTGTTCCGCCGCTTGATCATTCTTACGGGAGGTGAGAGGGGATGTCCCCCCCCCCCCCCCGCCGCCCTCCGGTGCTCCTACCGACTCACCGCTACGATCAAAGCCAGGATTGTTGTTTTTTTGTTTTTTTTTTCAGGCTTCCCAGCCTAGAGGTGAGATGTGGGGTCTTATTGACCCCCCCCCCCCCCATATCTCACTGTAAAGAGGACCTGTCATGCCATATTCCTATTACAAGGGATGTTTAGGTTCCTTGTAATAGGTATAAAAGTGATCAAAAAAATTTTTGGGGCGGAAAAACATGTCAAACTAAAATAAATAAAGTAAAATGAACAATAAAAAAATATATATTTTTTTAAAGCGCCCCTGTCCCCGTGAGCTCGCATACAGAAGCGAATGCATACGTAAGTCCCGCCCACATATGAAAACGGTTTTCAAACCACACATGTGAGGTATCGCCGCGAATGTTAGAGCGAGAGCAATAATTTTGTCCCTAGACCTTCTCTGTAACTCAAAACATGTAACCAGTAAAAATATTTAAAGCGTCGCCTATGGGGATTTTTAAGTAGCGAAGTTTGGCGCCATTCCACAAGCGTGTGCAATTTTTAAGGGTGACATGTTGGGTATCTATTTACTTGGCGTAACTTCATCTTTCACATTATGCAAAAACATTGGGCTAACTTTACTGTTTTTTTTTTTTTTTAGCACAAAACATTTTTTTTCCGTAAAAAACGCGTTAAAAAAATTGCTGCGCAAATATCGTGCGAGATAAAAAGTTGCAACAACCACCATTATATTCTCTAAGGTCTTTGCTAAAAAAAACATATATAATGTTTTGGGGTTCTATGTAATTTTATAGCAAATAAATGATGATTTTTACATGTAGGAGAGAAATGTCAGAATTGGCCTTGGTGCTCCAGAACGCCTGAAGGTGCTCCCTGCATGTTGGGCCTCTGTATGTGGCCACGCTGTGTAAAAGTCTCACACATGTGGTATCGCCATACTCGGGAGGAATAGCAGAATGTGTTTTGGGGTGTAATTTGTGGTATGCATATGCTGTGTGTGAGAAATAACCTGCTAATATGACAATTTTGTGGAAAAAAAAAAAAGAGAAAAAAAGAATCTTGATTTTTCAAAGAATTGTGGGAAAAAATGACAACTTCAAAAAACTCACAATGCCTCTTTCTGAATACCTTGGAATGTCTTCTTTCCAAAAAGGGGTCATTTGGGGGGTATTTGTACTTTTCTGGCATGTTAGGGTCTCAAGAAATGAGATAGGCCGTCAGTACTTCAGGTGTGATCAATTTTCAGATATTGGCACCATAGCTTGTGGACTCTATAACTTTCACAAAGACCAAATAATATGCACCAATTTGTACTTATTTTTACCGAAGATATGTAGCAGTATAAATTTTGGCCAAAATTTATAAAGAAAAAATAGTAATTTGCAAAATTTTATAACGGAAACGAAAAAAAAAAAAAAATTTTACAGAATTTTCAGTCTTTTTTTCTCTTATAGCGCAAAAAATAAAAAACCCAACAGTGATTAAATACCACCAAAAGAAAGCTCTATTTGTGTGAAAAAAAGGACAAAAAATTCATATGGGTACAATGTTGTATGACTGAGTAATTGTCATTCAAAATGTGAGAGCACCGAAAGCTGAAAATTGGTCTGGTTATTAAGGGGGTTTAAGTGCCCAGTGGTCAAGTGGTTAACTAAAACGCGGCAAAACGGACGTTTTAAACGTGGGTTACTATCTGTCAAGTTTAATCATTTAGGAGCAGTTGTAAAAACGTCCCATGTACATGGAGCCTAAAGCGCATTGCTGGGCAAAAAAAAAAAAGTTTTTCCATGGAGTGGAGCTTTGCCTGCACTGCACGGGTTAACCACTCGTTGTCTAGGCGAGAGGGAAAGGGAGATTTAATTGGCTAATCCTTCGATCCTCCTAGCACAGGACTGGTCCGGCATCCCCCCGCTCCAGCATTTTTGAGTTATGGAATGCTCTGACGTCATCAAGCCCAGAGCAGCTTTTAATAGACCAGGTACAATCCACCACTGGGCCATAAAGAGACATTTTCTGGTGGATGAAGGACCGAGCGAGTGTTGCCTAGACAAAGCGAGCAGATGAACTACATTCAGTGCAGACGCAGCCCCAGTGCATTGGAAATCTTTTCTTGGGCTTTAAAATTGAACTAAACTGTCCAATCAACATTACCCATTTGTAATCCTTTTTGCTAATTTAGCGTTCGTAATTAGATAGGAAGGTATATTGTGTTAGACTTTTTTATTTTGTAACTTTTTTTTTTTTTTTTTCCAGTTGCTTGCTGGTTTCTGGCCTAGGCCACAATGATGTCATACATTCCATGAGGAGTCTTAAGCATTTTTCTTTCTTTCATGGGGAGGAGGGACGTTCTCAGCTAAGCACACCCTCCCGGTGTTCTGTCAAAATGACGAACCTGACAGATTAGGTAACGGAAGTGACTGTCCACCGCTACCAGGTTTGCCTATCTGACAGACCACCTGCATTCAAAAGGTGGCAGCGGACATCTTGCTACACCCAGCTACTTCTTGAATTTCACAGTAATTTTAGCAATAAAGTGAGCGTATATAAATAAATATAGTACATTGACATCTGTGATGCGGTTTGGATGTTACATTGTTAAAGCCTGGGTTTAGTGCTGAGCAGTGCGGGGTGTACAAACATGGCCTCAACCACCTTCTTACTGCTGGCGTCCAGCTTCTTTTAAAACGTAACATCAAAACTGCATCACACATGTCCATATAATATATTTATTTATGAACGCTTACTTTATTGCTAAAATTACTGTGAAATTCAAGACCTAGCTGGGTGTGTAGCAAGATGTCTGCTGCTGCTTTCTGACGGCAGGTGTTTTGTCAGATTAGCAAACCTGGTAGCGGTGAAACGCATGCAAACGTCACTTCCGTTACCTAATCTGACAGGTTCGCTATTCTGACAGAATACCGGCATGTCTGAGTTAAAGGCAGATGGAATTCAGGAAGTAAATGCTACATGAATCATCTGCCCTTACTCAAGATGTCCATGGCTAGAAATGCTAATGGGTATTTTTCAAAGGGATTTCTCAACAAAATTTGAGCATGGAGTGTCATGGGGGAGATGGGTAAGTTTGCCCTAAATATTTAAAATTTAATTGACTAGCGTTTTTCAGTTTGCTCCATGGTGCAATGTCGGTGGTGCTCAGATACAATTTTGTTCCGCTTTATCTGTTGGACCTATTTTATGGGATAAATGTCAAAATTCAACATGCATTCCTGAAGGATTTTTTGATGGGTGTAGTAACCCATGGCATTGGCAATCAGTCAGCTTCCATTTTTCATCTTCTATAGTAAACTTTATCGTAGTTACTGTACTTTGCACATAATCATTGGTTTTATTGAAACTCTAAAATAGTGCAGCACTATAACTACTACCAATCAAAAATACAAAGCTTTTGGCTAAAACAATAGATATAAAAATATGCACATGTACCTCCTATGTGCCAGATTGAAACCGTGAAAGATAAATGCAGTCTTTTGAAGACTTCATTTTATTGCCACAAGTTTTTTGAAAATGTGGAAAGAAAATGTAATTTTTAACAAGGTATTTCTCACACGCAGCATGGGCATATTTAGAATTACACCCCAAAACACATTCTACTACTCCTCCCAAGAATGGCAATACCACATGTGTGACACTTTCAGTGTCTGGACCGATTAATGTAGCGGACATTATCTTGTTAATCACACAAATCTAACTATTGTCACCTCCTATACATAAGTAAGATCAGGTAATATAGCTTAGGGTAGCGTCCTGTAAAGCAGTCCCAATTCCTGCAAGCCAAGCCTACTGGTACATGGCTGCCCCCAGGAATGCCATGTCCATTGACCTGGCGTCTTGCAGGGAATGTAGTCGGGGGGGGGGGGGGGGTGTGCAGAAGGGATTTGTTCAGGTCACAGGCAGAGACATGGTCCGCGAACAGGCAAAGGATCAGTCCAGGCAGGAACGTGGCCATAAACAGGCCAGGGTTACTACAGGCAGCGGTAACTCTGCACTGGTGTAGAAGTGATCGGTACTGTAAATGGTGTGGATGTTGTCCAGGACCCTGTAAGCGGTGTGGCAATGATCAGGGACACTGAATGGGTGGTTCTGATTAGGGATACTGACTGAGAGCACTGGTCTTGTGACGTTATAGTGCTGTTTCGGCGATCAGAGGAAATGGCTTGCAGCATTGACATAGTGATATCAGAGCAGCCAGCCATTGTTCATGATCACCTCCCCAGCAGTAGAATGTCACCATAGTGACGCTACATATGCCCTAACAGTATGTAAAAAATAAAAAATAAAAATCATATTGTCACCAGAGCAAGTGCACTATAACACTGTACTACTCTGGGGGGTGATCAGGGATCACTAAGTAATTTGTAACACTGTTCAAAGGTTTCTTTCCTGGAACCTTGTTTACTGCTGTGATGCTGTAATTGGTCAATGCTATCACACAATACAACGTGACCAATCCCAGAGATCAGAGATCACACAGTAGTAGGCAAGACATCCTGAATGACCGACTTGATTATAGCTGTAACTGTGATTGGTCACAGCGATCACGTTGGCAGGGACGCTCACAGCGGCCTGGTATTGTGATCAGTAATCCGCTATGCCCACCGTGCAGATAGTGCTGATGCGCACCTGGAACTAGAGCATGCGCCCAGTTGTTCATTTACATTCGCCGGGCATACAGTGGTTAAAGTACATCTAAACCCATAGCACAATATAAAAGAATTTGTTTTTTTTACAGGTCCTGGATATAGTGATTTGATGGGAGTGATTTTTCTTCTGTCAACTACAAAAAACCCCCCTCAATGTAATGGCGTTGAGGAGAGGGAGTGTGTGCTTGTAGCCAAAATTGGATCAGCAGCCTGGGGTGACAAAGCTGCTGCTCCTCCATAGATACAGCGCAGTAAGTAAGCATTGTGACTCTAGGAGAGCCGACCCTTAAACATTATCCAGCCTTCCATATAATATGTACATGTGTAGAATGTAGAGGCAATGTTGGCAGGTTTAACTGGTAAATTCTCTGCACCCAAGGCAATTTGTTATGTTGTTTTTTTTTTTTTTTTAATAGAACAGATTCATCATGTTGCAGTATTATAGCCTGTTAATTAATATAAAATATTCTCAAGCTGAAAGCATATTAAATAACTCACTGGAGCTAGCCAAGAATCTAGTAAGTGCTAATCTATGTAATACCATTGCCAGGACAGAACAGCTCCTTCTCTTGAAAAACTTGTCTTGTCATTGTTGGTATAGAATTTTGGATGTGCTTATGTCACCCCACATCCACATTTGCCTGCGCAGTGGAACATTACAGTGTACTGTGGATCCTATATGTCTTAAGCTTTTGCTATAGCATTCTTGAACAGCTGCCCAATGTAAGAGTGCTTGTCATGCCCTTTAATGGAGACATGTTCTCTGCAATATTAAAGTCCCTTGTTCATCACTTTATAGCCATAGTAGTCTGTCTGCTCCTATAGCCTACACACTCTTCCGGATCCCCCATACATTTTATTTTCCTCCAATACGTTTAAGTGATTTATCTTTAATATGCCAGCCTAGTATTGTGGCAAACATTTTTCTAAACTTCCTTTATAGGAATAGTAGGTTGTGTTGGACATCACGACAATATGCTCTTCGGTATTTCCTCTAATTAGGGCTTAGTATTACCGGCCTGTCTATTTTCAGATCGCTAATATGCTGCAAGGCTGTTTACGCAATAAATGGTTAAAGTGTTTGTTAAAGTGGTTATATACCCTATTTTTGAATTTTTACCTACAGGCAAGCCTATAATAAGGCTTTACCTGTAGGTAAAAAGAATATCTCCTAAACCTGTACGGTTTAGGATGTTTTCCCCTCGCAATGAGCCGCTGACTGCAGCGGCGCATGCGCAGCGGGGATTCTCGGCTAAAGCCCGGCAGCCGCCGGACCTTGCCGACACGCGGGAGTGACGACTTTGCTGCTCCAGCCACTCACAGCGCTGGAGCGGCAATGCCCAGAAGACACGCCGAGGCAAGATGACATCTCCCTCGGCGTGGACCAGGTAAGTTCCCGACGCCTCGTTCTAAGGTAAGTATTTCATAATGAGCTAGTATGCGGTGCATACTAGCTCATTATGCCTTTTTGCCTTTCAGGTATGAACAAAAAGAAAATGCAGCAGTGGGTATACAACCGCTTTAAAGGAGAAGTCCAGCCTGAGCTTTTTAGGCTGGGCTTCTCCTCTAGGTCAAAGGAGTACAATTAGTTTTGCACTCCTGTGACCCATTTTCAGCAGAGAGCGGTCTGAAGTCCGCTCTCTGCCGACTTCACTGCCATCAGTCGAGGCAGCATGTCATCATGAATTCCAAGTCTGGACCCACCAGCTGCCTTGATTGGCAGTCTCGGTATCTCAGTGACCTGCTGAGAAGGCCGCTCCCCGTCCGTCTACGGCTCAGCGCTCCAATGAGCGCGGAGAAGTAGAGTAGAAGCGATGCTGACTAACCGTCAGCATCGCTCTGCTGGGGAGGAGTGAGAACCGAGCCACCAGCGATTTTCGGTGGCTCGGTTCTCAGTGCAGAGACGCCGGGGGACAGATGCAGCATCGGTCTGATGCTGCATCCACCTAGGCAAGTATAACTAGCAAAAAAAAAAAAACATACTTCTCGTTTAAGGCATATACATGTCTATGACAGCCCCTCTATTAGAGGCTGGCATAGCATACTTTGTTCTATTTAAAAACGAGCGCTGTAAATACTGTATATCAGCTGTCTTCAGGCCGGTCTCATCACTCGCGGACGCTTTCCAGCTCTGATGGATGTCTTCTGTGGGAGGGGCCATGATCTCCCTCTGACGTATTCTTAAATAAAACCTACACAATGTGCTATGCCAGCCTCTAATAGAGAGGCTGGTAGTGACAAAATTTATATTTTACTATTTAAAATAATGGCGGTGGGGGGGTTGGGCCGGCCCGCAGACACAGGGCGCTGTCAAGGAGGGGGTGAGGGGGGAGAGAGGAGAGCAGCGAGCATTGCAGCCTATCACAGAGGGAGGCACTTTGATCACAGGGATCAGGGCGGAGCTGCCCTGGTTATTGTCTGATTTAGAGATGCCATACAGGAAGTGGTAGGTTTATTTATTTTTTTACAGCTTAGAGGGGTGCAGTTTACATAGTACAAGATCTGAGCTGTGTAATCTGCTTTAAAAAAAAAATCTGTTTTAAGGGACCGGAATCTACTTTAATTTTATTTATTTGGGGGGGGGGGGTAAACAAACGCTTTTAAAGAGGTCCTAATCGAACCGACAAAGATTTTTCTCTGTTTTTACACAAACGCTTTATAAACCGTACTTTTAAACTGCAAGTAACCTTGAATAACTGTTTACTATCAATTGTCTTGATTACATGGCACACAGAAATCTGATATATTGTTACTAGAGCTGGGCGATTTTGGCCCCAAAAATATCTGATTAAAAAAAAAAAAAAACTCAATTCACGATTCGAATCAAGTGTTTTTTTCCTGATGGACACCGCGCCGGTCCTAAGGAGCTGCGGGCAGGAGTTTTTAGGCGAAGCCGCGGCTTTGGCTTAGTCCGCCGCGATCCTGGGAAAAGGCAGCGGACTAGGCCGAAGCCACTGCCTCGCCTAAAAGCTCCTGCCCGCAGCTCCTTAGGACCGCAGCTCGCCGCAATGCTGGGAAAAGGCCGCGGCTTCGGCCTAGTCCGCGGCGTCTGGCCTCGCGGCGAGCTGCGGGCACGATTTTTTTAGGTGAGGCCACGGCTTTGGTCTAGTCCACGGAGCGCTGGTCTTATGGGAAAAAAAATATCGATTTGGTCAAAATTTGAATAGATTTGCCCTTGCAACTCGATTCAAGATTCAAATTGATTTTACTCTTTCGTCCATGGACCGACACAGCTTCTCTATTGACAAGTGGGTATTATCCGTTAATTAGGAGTGACTAGGCAGAAAAACTTGTAAAAAGTGTTGCATCACACCTTCTACAGTACCGCCCAGGGGGCGGACCCTCTGGGTATAACCTCTCAGTCTGCCTCTCGCAGATCAGTTTTTATCTGTCTAGCAAGGAGTAGGACATGGCTCCCTTCGGGCCCATTGGTCCGGGGGAAAAAGATATATATTTTTTGCTACATTTGTTTCCTGCGATCTTCGATCAACTGCCGACAGGGTGACAGGCTGGTTCCTCGATCCTTGTAGTCTCCCCAGTTGCAGCCATCGAGCGTGTGCCGACCCTAGCTATGCGCTGGGTTTTCCACGACATGCCCGTTGCTCCACGGGTGGCCGATGAGCTTACGCTCCAGGGCCTGCATCGGACCGCTCAGCTTCGGCTGACCTGTAACTAACATTTTAAAGAAATGTCATTTCTTCTTACCTGTATGTGCTTCCTCCTCCATGCTGTTGGCGGCCATTTTGGGGTGGTCCATGCCGAGTTCGGCCTCTTGTGACTGCCCGGCGGCCATCTTCCTGTGGTTCGGTGCCATTTGCTTGTAGTCCACACCCACTGGCCCCTATCAGCTGATCGGCGGCCATGTTTGTTCACCCTGTATGTATATATTGCCGTCCGGCGGCCATCTTTTTGTGGGCTACGGCTGCCTGACCTCTATCTTCGGCTCGGCGGCCATTTTCTTAGAGCCCACATTATCTTCCATACAGACGTTTTTGGCAACCATTTTGCGAGAGCCTCTGGCCTCCTAGGTTGCATTACACTGGCGCAAAAATTCTCACAGGAAATGCTGATAAAAGAAGCAGACTGACACAGCAGACTGACACAGCAGCAGTGGGACAGCATCGCAGGCGCAGCACACGGCAGCATAGCAGTACCGGTCCAGGGTGGTGAGTCCTCTGGGTAACCCAGCATCTCTGCAGCGCAGGAGGGTGGCCTATTGATATCTTGCCTGGAGCCCTGTGGGTGTCAGCGTGTGGTCAGCATGGCATCTGAGTCAGATGTCTTCTCCCCTGAAACACCAGATTTAGCAGCTGGTGCCCCTGAGGTGTCTTTGAACGCTATGACGGCAATCCTAGAGGCGTTTGCTGCCAGGGTGGAAGCAGCACACGGGAATACAGGGGGTAGTAAATGCCCTGTCCCCTGCAAGCTTCTGGGGATAATTCTGACGCATCAGAGACTGCAGACCGTGACCGGACAGTGAGGATGTCTCCAAGTCCAGGTCAGTACGCGAGACGGCTTTGGTATCTGACCTTATTACTGCAGTGCGGGATACGCTAAAGTTGGAAAATACAGCAGAAGCAGCAGAGACTCAGGTCCACTTGGGTTTCATAGACCTGCCCGCACTGCTAAGGTATTCCCTTGTGTGTCTTTTGATAAACTCTTATACAAGGAATGGGAGAACCCACAGAGTTTTTACAGCCCCAAAGAGGTTTGTGGTACGGTACCCCTTTGCGGAGAGTTTTCTGAAGAAATGGACCTCTCCCCCTATAGTGGACCCTCCGGTGTCCAGACTTAATAGAGCCACCACAATTCCTGTAGAAGGGGCTCCTGTTTTCAAGGACCCTGTGGATAAGAAGGCTGAAGCACTCGCTCTCTACCTATACTCAGTGGTAGGCTCGGCAGTACACCCGGCATTGGCGGGGGCTCTAGTGTCTCAGACACTTACTGAATGGGCAAGATTGCTACTCCAGGGGTTAAGGAGCGAGATGCTCCTCCTGATGAGATAACTTTGGCCGACCAGTTGGTCCAGGGCCTTAGGTTTGTCTGCGAGTCAGACATGGATACTATTCCCCTGCTGTCTAAAGCTTCGGTTTATGCAGTAGCAATACGCCGCCTGATCTGGTTAAAAGGCTGGTCTGCGGACCAGACTTCCAAGAAAGCCCTGTTGGATCTGCCTTTTAAGGGCGACAGACTTTTTGGGGCTTCTCTGGATGACATCATCAAGGATGCCACAGGAGGTAAAAAGCACTTTGCTTCCCCAAATTAGCAAGGGTAAGGGGCCACGCCAAGGGCAAGGGCCCTCCTTTACTGCACACAAGCGTTTTTTTCGTCCCCCTAGGGCGACAGGGAAAAGACCCCAGGCCGATAAAGTGCCTGCCCAAGGACAGAAGCGTCCTTGGTCCCGCATACCCAACAAGCCTGCAGACAAATCTGCGTCCGCATGAAGGTCCGCCCCCACCCAGCTCTCGGGTGGGGGGGACGTCTTCGCAAATTCGCGACTCAGTGGGCAGCTCTAGTCTCCGACAGGTGGGTTTGCGAAGTAGTCTCCTCAGGCTACAAGATAGTTTCTCTCTTGTCCACCGGACAGATTCATCACCTCCAATCTCCAGCTACTACCGACCCGTCGGGAGGCCCTTTATGGGGCGGTCCAGGGTCTACTGGAACACGGGGTAGTTATTCCAGTTCCAGAACAGGAATGGGGTTTTTACTCAAATCTGTTCATTGTGCCGAAGGAGGGGGTTTGTCCAAGCTTGGATCTCAGAGCCCTCAATTGCTTTGTGAAGGTACAAAGATTTCGGATGGAGTCGGTTCGATCTGTAGTCACGGCTCTCCATCCGGGGACTTCTGGCCTCCTTGGACATCAAGGACGCGTATCTGCATGTCCCCATATACTCCAGACACCAGAGGTTTCTGCGATTTGCTATCGGGAAGGACCACTACCAGTTTGTGGCCCTCCCGTTTGGCCTTGCCTCAGCACCCAGGACGTTCACCAGGGTGCTCGCTCCGATTTTGGCACTTCTAAGACAGCGGGGTATCGCTATCATGAGCTACTTGGACGACCTTCTACTGAAGGCCCCTTCAAGCTCAGAATTAGAGGTAAGTGCGTCCATTACCTGTCAGACTCTTCGAGACTGTGGTTGGATACTAAACGCGCAAAAGTCAGTATTGGTGCCCACTCAACACCTAATGTACCTGGGGTTGATTCTGGATTCCTCAGAGGCAAAGGTATTCCTCCCTGTGGAGAAGTTGCAGACCCTCGGGGCTGCAGTACGGCAGCTGACTTCCAGGAATTGGTCATCTCTCCGTTTTTGCATGCGAGTGTTGGACCTCATGGTAGCCTCCTTCGAGGCGGTCCCATATGCTCAATACGACACGAGTGTTACAGAAGGAAGTTCTGTCCAGATGGAACAGATGCCCTTCATCTCTGGATTATCAGATCCGAGTGAGCCATCTAGTCAGGAGATCCCTGGTATGGTGGCTGACAGCACCGGCTCTAATGGCCGGGAAGTCATTTCTTCCGGTTTACTGGATAGTGATCACGACGGACGCCAGCCTTACAGGTTGGGGGGGGAGTCTGGGGTGTTCAGTCGGCGCAAGGTCGCTGGACCCCAGAGGAAGCCCTCCTGCCGATTAATGTCCTGGAAATCCGGGCGATCAGGCTGTGCCTCTTCAAATGGTCTCAGAGGCTGCAAGGGCGTCCAGTCAGGATCCAGTCAGACAACGCCACAGCAGTGGCATATATCAATCATAAAGGAGGAACAAGAAGCTCAGCTGCAGCATCGGAGGTTGCTCGCATCCTGAAGTGGGCAGAGAGGAGCATACCAGCACTGTCGGCCGTGTACATTCCGGGTGTAAAAAACTGGCAGGCGGACTACCTGAGCCGCCAGATGCTGGACCAGGGAGAATGGTCCTTACACCCGAAGGTGTTCCAACTCCTCTGCCAAAGATGGGGCACACCAGACGTAGATCTTCTGGCTTCCCGACTCAATCAGAAGGTATTGAGGTTTGTGGCCCGGTCAAGAGACCCATGGGCACACGCAACGGACGCGTTGGTGGCATCGTGGGGTCAGTATCGGCTAATCTATGCCTTCCCTTCCTTAAGGCTTCTTCCTCTTCTGCTCCGCAGAGTGGAGGCAGAGGGAATTCCAATGATCCTAATCGCTCCAGAATGGCCTCAGCGTCCTTGGTACGCCGATCTAGTACGTCTGGTAGCAGACGTCCCCTGGCACCTACCACTACGGAAGGACCTGCTATCGCAAGGTCTCATACTCCATCCTGCTTTACAGTCATTGGCTTTAACGGCATGGCTGTTGAGAACCAGGTACTGAGAGACCGGGGCCTGTCAGATTCAGTAATCTCTACGATGAGAAGTGCTCGAAAACTGTCCCCTAGGAAGGTTTATCACCGCACTTGAAAGGCCTACATCTCCAGGTGTGAGGAAATGAAATGGCATCCGCGTACCTATTTGGTTTCCAGAATCCTGCTGTTTTTACAGCATGGGGTGGACCAAAGGCTTGCCCTAAGTACGATTAAGGGACAGATATCTGCCCTGGCTGTCTTTTTTCAGCGACCCTTGGTGACTCACTCTCTCGTGAGTACATTTGTGCAGGGGGTTCGACATGTGGCCCCTCCGGTCTGTCCCCCGTTACCTCCCTGGGACTTGAACCTGGTCCTCTCGGTGCTTCAGAAGGCACCAATTGAGAATATTAGAGATATTCCCCTGTTGACACTTTCTCAGAAAGTGGTCATTTTGGTGGCTGTTACGTCAGTTAGACGAGTCTCTGAGCTGGCAGCCTTGTCCTGCAAGGCTCCCTATTTGGTTTTCCACAAGGATAAGGTGGTGCTGCGGCCGCAGCCTTCCTTTCTTCCGAAGGTTGTTTTGGCTTTTCATCTCAATGAAGACATTGTACTTCCATCCTTGTGTCCTCAGCCGTCGAATCATAAGGAGTCGGCGTTGCATTCCTTGGACGTTGTCTGAGCTTTGAGAGTATACCTATCTGCTACTTCCCTGTTCCGGAAGTCAGACTCACTGTTTGTTTCGGTGGCTGGTCCCAAGAAGGGCCAAGCAGTCTCGTCGGCCACCATCTCTAGGTGGATCCGACAGAGTAATCCAGGCTTATGTCTTAAAGGGTCAAGCGCCCCCCTTTCCAGTCACGGCGCATTCGACCAGGGCAAGAGGTGCCTCTTGGGCTTTCCGACATCAAGCGTCTGTTTCCCAATTATGTAAAGCGGCGACTTGGTCGTCCGCTCACACTTTCACAAAACTCTACAAAGTTGATGTAGGTGCATCTTCGGATGCCTCTTTCGGCCGCAGGGTTTTGCAAGCGGCTGTTTAGAGTTGCAACTCCTCCATTGGAGGAGTGCTGTTTTGTGTTTTGGGGTGAAGTTTATTTTATGCTGTTACCACCCCTCGTTTTTTTTTCTCTGACACTGCTTTGGGACGTCCCACTTTGTCAATAGAGAAGCTGTGTCGGTCCATGGACGAAAGAGTAAATAGGATTTTTTACTCACCGTAAAATCCTTTTCTCTGAGTCCATGGACCGACACAGCACCCACCCCTCCTTTTAAGTTTGTACTACTTTTTGACGAACTGATCTGCGAGAGGCAGACAGAGGTTATACCCAGAGGGTCCGCCCCCTGGGCGGTACTGTAGAAGGTGTGATGCAACACTTTTTACAAGTTTTTCTGCCTAGTCACTCCTAATTAACGGATAATACCCACTTGTCAATAGAGAAGCTGTGTCGGTCCATGGACTCAGAGTAAAAAATCCTATTTTTTCCCCAGCCCTAATTGTTCCTACTCTGAGCTACACTTTAAGGCCCCTTTCACATAAGCCTGCTCGGATCCACCTGTCCGTTCTTCAGGCAGATCCACCTATTGACTCCTTTGGGCAGCCGGATGTCAGCAGAGATGTGTCTTATGTGGTTTATATTGGGATTTAAAGTGCATGGAATCCCAGTGTCCTCATTTGCATGTCATTTAGTTTTGCATAGTATAATGTTGTGTCTAATTTTAGAGTGTTTTTATGTTCTTGCTTTTTCACTTGTGTATCTAAAGCCATTTTTTTTTTTTTCTTTTGGTGTAGGGAATGTTTAATGGAGAAGTAAAGCCAAAGTTCATTCTGCACCCTTGTGACCCATTTTCAGCTGACAGCAGGCTGAAGCCTGTTGTTGGCTGACATCACAGAGCCAGTCCAGGCTGGGGAAAGATTGTGACCATATGGTCGGGATCCACCCAGGACCGGCACCTGGCTCAGCCTCTGGCTTTGAACACCTAACCCTGCCCTTATATTGTAGGGTCAATGGAATCGCACTGTGTGAGCGGGCCAGACATTACTCCTGTTTAAGTGGTACATGGCATCTCTTGCTTGCTTTTGGCTCTCAAGCAATATTATGTGCTGGAACCTGCCAGACTGATGACAGGCATATGTCTATTCTCTCATTGTTCTCAAAATAAAAGTATTCTCATCCTATAACCAGCCAGGAACCATATTTTAAAATGTTCTTTAAACTAGCAAAGTGTATGCTGGTGTAAGTGCAATCTGAGATAACCTAAAAGTTGGATGTCTTTTGGATTTTCTGTAGAAGTATCTGGGTAGAGTGGAAATACCTAAGCTGCATTTGATATAAAGCAGATACTTTTAGATAGTATTCAGTGTTCTTCCATCTGAGAATTGGAATCCCTTTTTGAGAGTATCTATAAATTTTATAGCTTCACGTTTTATATCTTGAAGAGATTGGTACGGGTCATGCTATTTTTATGTTACAAGTGATTAGATCTTGATGAATCTCTGTAGGTTTAAGTTGACTTTGGACTTTTAGAGTTTCAATTTAATGATTTTTTTATTTATTTTTTCTCCATTGGCTGTTAGTTTTGGTTACAAAAAAAATGAGGAAGCCAAACTGAAAGGCGGTAAATACTAGACCATTTAACTGGGGGCAGCAAGATGCGTAATGCCAATTCATTTTTTAACTTGTTAACTGCACTTGAGTATTCATTTAAGTGGACCAATTTAACAGTGCCTGGATTTCAACTTCATCTGATCTGACAGTGCCAGACTAAACCCCCCCCCCCACTTGCTGAGCCATCCTGGAGAAATAATGATTAAGCTAGATTGGATTTTCCTGGATGAACGCTATTTTGCTCAGATAATCTGGCGGCAAAGATCTTTCCTTAATCAGTTTTCACGTTTAGCTTATCGAAATTGCCATATTTTGGATATTTTTTTTTCGGTCTGTGTCATATTGAACTTTTAATGTCTGTAGTTTATCCAATATAAGCACGTTCCAGCTTAACGAATGTTATCCCAACATTTCATATTCGATTTTTATTTCATTTCCTGATATGTGACTGCTGTACCATGTACTTGTATGAAAAAGTATCCTGTTCTCTTTTTGTATTGCTTCCATTGTAAGAAATATCTGATGTACCTGTCGGTCCCTCTGCTTTCCTCATTCAAACTGACCACACTAGGCATGCGAGTCCTGCTGTCTGTGTCAATGAACGCAGCAGCGAGGCTTGGGAATGAGCACACACAAGTGCCCCCATGGAATGCGGCTTTCCATGGGGGCATTGGACAGAGGAGCCGCCATGGACACAGTTGACCCGAGAAAAGGAGGTTCGGGGCCGCTCTACAATTGCTTTGCACAAAGCAGGTAAGTATAGAGATGTGTGTCTGTAAAGAAAAAAAAAAGTCACTTTTTTTTTTAAAGGGTTAATTTATCAATTTTTCACAAAACAAAGATGCATCATTCAGAACAATCACATTGTACAGGATCGTAGACAACCGATGAAGAAACGTACACCTAATTTCTTAAGGTTTAGCTTCCGTATATTATTGCAGGGCCGTTTGAAGGAATTTGGGGGCCCCAAGCAAAATGGACTTGGAGGCCCCCCCCCCCCGCAAAGCCTACAGGAACCACAGCATAGCGATACAGTTTATCCTGGCAGGAGAGGACACACAAACACATCCTAGCAGGGCAGGGAGGGTTCATGCTGGGACTGGAAATTATGTGACCCCCCCCAAAAGTGAGGAACTACAGGTCCCAGCATGAACCCCTCAGAGCTGACTACTGCTCCAGTCCTGCCCAGTGCCCACATAAGGGTGGTCACTGGGCAGGACTGGAGCAGGAGTCAGCTCTGAGGGGTTCATGCTGGGACCTGTAGTTCTTCATTTTTGGGGGGTCACATGATTTTAAGTCCCAGCATGAACCCTCCCTGCCCTGCTAGGATGTGTTTGTGTGTCCTGAGGGGTTCAGCTGGGACCTGTAGTTCTTCACTTTTGGGGGGGGGTCACATGATTTCAAGTCCCACAATGAATCCTCCCTGCCCCGCTCGGATGTGTTTGTGTGTCCTATCCTGGCAGGGCAGGGAGGGTTCATGCTGGGACTGGAAATCATGTGACCCCCCCCCAAAGTGAAGAACTACAGGTCCCAGCATGAACCCCTCAGAGCTGACTACTGCTCCAGTCCTGCCCAGTGCAGTGCCCACCCCTTATGATGTGTTGGTCAGTGCTGTGCTGACAATGGTGAGTGAGCAATGCTTACTTGCCTGCTTTCTACAGCTGGCTGAAATCTGTCCCACTCTGTCACGTCTTTCTGTGTTCTTCAGACTTCAGCACAGCAGCATGCCGCTGCCTGAGTGGCTGGACAGTGTGCCTCGAGGACAGAGCGGGAGGAGGAGGAGGGTGGACTCGGAGGCGGAGCTAGCTGGAAGATCTTTCCTCCGCTGCCTGTGATAGGCGCAACTCTGCCTCTCTCCTGCTCTGCTAGTGACGTCACTGGTTGCTACAAGCCAAGCGGGCTTCACGTAGCAACCAGCAGAGACAGTGCCAGCTAGCTAGGCTAGGGGGGTCTACAGCCACTGTCAGATCGATTGTGCATTTGATTGAGATCGACCCAGGGCGGCATTGGAAATCCAGGACAGTGACAGGCAGCAGGCAGGCATCCTAGGCTGGGGCCCCAGGCAATTGCTTGTTTTGCCTGTCCTGTTCCAACGGCCCTGTATTATTGCATACTTTACTAACATTCTGTATATACAGCCATGTTATTTTCAAGCTCCATCAACTCCTGGGGAATACCCCTGAACTCATAGCATAGAAAAAATAACTAAAGAACAAACAAACTCAACATAGAAACTAAGGTAACACACTTCAGATAGCACATGAGTTGCCCAACACCCTCACATTGAGGAAATATACATTTGGTTTCCCGCTGATCGGGATACCACCCTTCTCTGGTCCCAATTTTTACACATTTACATCTCTATCTCCGGACACCGACTTAATCCAACCTGCCCATACTTTGTTAAACTTTTTCTTGCACCCCCTGGAAATGTATGTCAATTTGTATTTTGGTAGAGCAACATTAACCAGGTACAGTCAGAACTGCCCATCTTGTGAAGAGGTGTGGGTGTATAAATATACTCTGTGGAGATGGTTAAACTGGATAATTTTGTCTGTAGCGGAAATCACAGACACTAACAAGGAGTCGATGACCCCGACCCAAAATTCCTGTGTAAGAGCTGGTATGTCACCTCTCCATTTGAGCCTCCACCCTCTCCATCCTAGGTGAGGAGGAGGTCAGCAGGGCGAAATAATGTCTTGAGATAAGTTTGGAATGATCTTCTAACAATCATTTCTCCAACTCAGAGTGAACAACTTGGACCCCCTGAAGACCAAATTGGGCTGCCACTGCATGACGTAGTTGCAGATGCCTATAAAAATAGTTGTTGGGGCAAAGATATTCAGTTTGAATGTCCCTGAAGGTTCTAAAAGCTTGGTTCACGAACAGTTGGTAGACATATTTGAGACCATACCGGGCCCAACACGCCCCATCTGGGATTTTATATATTTCTTTAAACTGGGGTTGCACCACAAGGGAGCATTCGGAGAAGAGGCCAACGGGATACCCCCCATTCGCTCATTACATATGTGGAAAATCTTATATGAAAACTTGAGAATGTCCGCCCCTCGAGAGGGGTAAGGGCCATTCCTGTATATCACATTGGTTAGTGCTTCAAACGAGTGTGTCAAGGCAGCTTGGGTCTCCACTGAGGCTATCTCTAGCTTTGGGAAATACCACCAATGAATGTGCGTTGGCTGTGCTGCCAAATAGCATTGTAGGTTTGGGACAGCCAGTCCCTCTGCCCGAACCGGAAAAAACAGTGTATCCAGAGAGACTCTAGGAGGTTTTGTACCCCATAAGAATGGAGACAACAACATTTATTTCTGTGAATAGTTTTTTTGGGACATAAGTTGGTGCATGCCATAAAACATAGAGAAATCTAGGGAGGTATATCATTTTAAATGTTAATTCAGCCCAAGAGGTTGAGGGGCAGCTTAGTCGAGGTCTGCAGGCTATCCTTCAGGCGCTCCATGAGAGGATGCAGATTATTTTTAATATATGCCTCCACTGGTAGTTAAACCTCAACCCCAAGGTATCGAAACCTGGAAACCACTTTCAGGGGGACATCCGGAGGTAGACATGGGGAGTAATCAGGGCAGATGGGGAAAATCAATGACTTTCTCCAATTAACCTTAAATCCAGAGTACCTTCCAAACCCAGTAATTCTACTCATATCTTTAACCAATGAGCCCTCCCGCCTCCGCCATGTATAGAAGCATATCATCGGCATACAAAGAGGTTTTCTCTTCCTTTGGTGTTTATCCAGCAGCCCCTCTCCTCCCCATCCTCCCGCAACAGGGCCACCAATGGTTCTATAGCCAGGGCAAACGGGCGACAATGGGCACCCCTGCCACGTGCCCCTAGCTATTTCAAAGGTATCTGTCACAATATTATTGTCTGGGGTGGGTCCTTCAGATTGCAACACTGAAGAGTCTCCTCAAATTTATAGCCGTAGATCTCATGGGGATGAAACCCGTCTGCTCGGAATTCATTATAGACGCTATTGCAGCGTTCAATCGTTTAGCTAGGATTTTGGCTAAAATGTTGGCGTCTACATTGATTAATGATATAGGCCTATATGATTCACAGTAATCGTGGTCTTTGTGGGGCTTGGGTATCAAAACAATAAGTGCCTCCCTTGGAGTCCGGGAGCACCCCCCTCCAGTGCGTCTCTATATACCTCTAATAGTTTTGCAGCCATGAACTCTTTATAGGTACCATACCACTCAGCTGGGTATCCATCTAAACCGGGTGTTTTATTTGGATTTAAGTATAGCATAAGCATTGTGGCCATAATTTCATCTTTCCTTAAAGGGAGGTCCAAATCCTCCCATCTCCCTAGGCAGTTCCCGGAGAGGGATTGGCGCCAAAAACTGGCAGACCACCTCCTCTGCGTAATCCACCCTGGAGGTATAAAGACCAGAATAAAAATCAACAAAGCGTCCGCTATATCCTCGCATTTGGGGCAAAGAGTATGTTCATTATAGATTTGGGGGATATAAGCTGATGGTTGCTGCGAGTGAGCCAAGTATGCAAATTACTGTTCTTATCACCAAACTCGAAGATACGCTGCGACTGGTATAGTAACTTCTTCTGTGTCTTTTCCACGAACACCAGGTCCAATTGTCAGCCTTTTCCCTCCAATCCCTGAAATTATCTGGAGTGGGGTTTTTAATATATTCCACTTCTGCAACTGTTGCAACCTGTTCACTATCTTTAACCTTCCATTCCCTTTCCGATCTCCGTTTTTTAATTAGCCCTGAAATGGATCCCCAAAGGGTGGCTTTAAATGCATCCCAAGTAGTTCCAAGGGGAGCCTCACCTTTCTTATTTTTAGACCAGAAGTGTGTTTTTTGTCAGTGGCTGTAGACCTAAAAGCACTCCTCCTTCAACCACAATGGGCTCAATCTCCACAACATATAACCCTGTGACTGGCTCATATTCATGGAGAGATCAGCAAGGGAGAGTGGTCCAAAATGGCCCTGTGAAGATCTCCCATCCGTCACCCTCGCCAACACCTACCTAGTCATGAAACACAAATCAAGTCTGGATAAAGTATTATAGGAGGAGGAGAAACATTAATACACTCGAGCTTCAGCATTCTTCCATTGCCACACCTCCTCCAGCCCATACTGTTCTGCACACGTGGCCAGGGAGGTGGAGCATCTGGAAACCGCCTGAAATCTATCCATATCCGGGCAAAGCACTGCATTAAGATCCCCTGCCATAACAATTGGGCCTTTTGCCACCTAGAGCACCTTTGCCATTACTGTATACCACATCATAATCGTGAACGGTGGTGGTATGTAAAGTGCCACAAACGTATAGGGGCTATTTTCTATAATAAGGATGACAAACCGTCCGAAGGGTTCCGCTACAACCTCCTCCAAGGTGCATATCACTGATTTAGCCACCAAAACAGTTACCCCTCTTGCGTAGGTAGAGTAGGAGGAGTGGAATGCATATTTCACAAACGCCCTCTGAAGGGCCATAGTTTTTGATCCTACCACATGCGTTTCCTGGAGGAAAATAATATGAGACTTGCACGTCTGAGTTAAAGACCAACGCCCGTTTAATCTGAGAATTAAGGCCCCTTACATTCCAGGACAGGAGCTCAAGATGGCGATGTGATGGCGTCATAGAAAAAGACATTAGTAATACAAGGCCCGCCGTGGCAGGGCAATGGCAAAGGGTTCCCTTGGGATGCAGATATTAATACACATAACTTATTAGGTGGATACCATACATCAGCAGCATAAATAAGAAAGAGCAAAAAAGCAGAACAAGTGAAATTAAAACAAATTGTGTCCCCAACCTTAAAGGTAGCAAACCAAAACATAGGAATCCCAACCTCCCTCCCTCACCCTGCCCGCAGTCCCCAACATACTACAGGCCTCTTCCCCCAAACAAGAACAGCAATGTCACCCTAACGGGGGGGGGGGTCCTATCTTATCCATCCGAATAGGAAGGGAAGGGTGAAAACTCTGTGAACTACTGAGGACCACGTGGAAGAAAGATTAATTGTTGCAGCCATACATCAGTACAGTAGTTGCATGCAAAAGCCTATAGCCATAGGTAAGGCACTATGGGAGACTTTACAAGTTTCATTCAGGAGGCCTGTAAGGAAGCTCACTGTCCCTCATGTCAGGCACTACGCAGTGATTCTACCCATCTGTTAGCCTCCTTGGGAGAAGTAAAGAATTGCACCTTTCCCTTTTATGGATCACTCTGATCTTTGCTGGGTAAAGCATGGTGTAGGGCAGTGTTTCTCAACTCCGGTCCTCAAGGCGCCCCAACAGGTCATGTTTTCAGGATTTCCCTCAGATGAAATGGCTGTGGTAATTACTAAGGCAGTGAAACTGATCAAATCACCTGTGCAAAATAATGGAAAGCCTGAAAACATGACCTGTTGGGGCGCCTTGAGGACTGGAGTTGAGAAACACTGATGTAGGGTAAGCTATATTCCCACAGGCGTTGCTTCACACTCTGGAACGCTGCTCTCTGCTTCTGTGTGGCCGCCGAAAAATCTGAGAAAAAAGTTATTCGGTTTATTATTGTAAATCAATTCCTGCATGGTGTGAGCTTTGTGAAGGATAGTTTCTTTATCCCTGAAATACAGAAAACGAGCCAACATGGGTCTGGGGAACCGACCTGGTGGCGGTGGTGCTCTCAGCGGGACGCGATGAGACCTCTCAATACCAAATAAATGAGAAAAGGATTCAGCTCCAAAAGTTTGTTTGAGCAATCTAATTAGGAACTCCTCCAGTTGTTTGCCCTCTGGAAATCCTAGGAAATGTAGGTTGTTTCTACGGAGCCTGTCTTCGATATCTCTGAGCTTGGATTCCTGGGATTTGTGGTCCGCTGCCACCTCCCGGACCATAACCAGGTTCAGATCATCTTCAATCGCACTGATGCGATGCTTGGTAGTGGTGACCCGGTTCCTAATTTTTATGGACATCATCTTTTAGCAAGGCAAAGTCCACCCGGATAGTTTCAATCCTGGATCGAGAGGGACGCATGACAGCTCCTAATGGTTGCCATGATCTGGGACAGCGACTGCTCTCCTACCTGGGAGACCGAGCCTGTGGCCTCCTCATCCGAGGGTGGGACAGGGATAGCCAGGGGATCTGTAGCATCCATCCATTCTGCCTCACCTTCCGCCCAGGGCTGTTCAACTACAGCGGGTGTGTGCGGCCTCCACTCCTGGTGTCGGGCGCCATCTTGGCCAGCCTCATGGGCGAAACGGGTGACGTGTCTACGCTCGGCCCGTACTTGACCATGTTTGTGCTCCCTTATGTGTTCCCCGAGCCAACCAAGGGGTTGCCGTGGCTCCGACTTGGTGTATGCCGGCACAGGATCGTAAAGGATTATAATGCGGTCTGGCGCTCAGAGAAGCTGTTTCACATACCGGAAGTCAACACCCCCCCCCCTTTTACAATCACTTTAATCAGCTTCTATTACTGACATGGTTTTTAAAGATGCAGGCCATTGTGAGGCAGTCCTGATCTTCCTTTTGTTATTGAGTCACTGACACAGCAGGTGTCTGCTGAAGTCTGAAAATTGAAGCATTATCAGGCACATCTTCTAAATTCTGTTGTGTAGAAAATAAAATAGAAATTTGCTTGTGAATCTGAAACTTGCGGCAAGTGTCAGGTTACTGGAGATGTGAAAAATGATCGCCCTTGTGTTCTCATGTTAGGGTCAGTCTGACGGGCAATCTGTACTTGGCTGGCTTAGAACGTGTCTAAGAGCACCGTTTTGTTTTAAGACGTATTATTGGTCCATTTCCTGATAGATGAAAATGTATTGTACAAATTGATGCCTGTTTAACACTGTAGTGTGTGCAGTCAGTCCTAGTGAGAGGTGCCAGAGCCTGCAGTGCCTTTTTTCTTGTGAGAAACTTGGCTTCAGTTGCTTTTTCAGTGCCTTTGTGTTGCTGCTGCCAAACACATCTGTAGCCGTGGCAAAGTGTGAGCACCGGAGATAACGGCGGCATGCCTGCTGTCCTCTGATATCAACAGGCATGGAATGTGTGGGGGAGCCTGCTGTTCCCATTGGCTCAGTGGGCTGTCTGTTCTTTTGGTAGGAAATGGGTGGTACAGTAAACAAGCCTAGGTTTCCCTAGCAACTTCCCCTCCTTTGTGGCAGACTGTTGACCTTTTTTCCCGAGAAGCTGGCTTTTGGGACAGATGGATTATTATTTTGTTATTGTATTCTATTCGAAGTGGATGGGTACGTTTTTAATATGGTTATGCAGCTGCGTTTTAAAAAGGTGTGTTTAAATGGATGAGACAAATTTCTATTACTTTTAGTCTGTCAGATATTTATGTTTTACATTGAGGTATCAAAGGTGTCTTTTTTGTGAAGCCTCAACCCCTCCTCCCCCTTGTACATTGATGCGGCCTTGTTCTCATGGATAAGCCTAGCATTAGTGGAAGGTAGATGTGTTTTAATGTCTCAAGAATATGGATTTTTTTTTTTTTTTTGTGCTCTCCTTTCCACCCTGTAAAATATGAATGTAGTGCCTGGTCTGCTTTGTCTGTGGTACTCCATGACCTTCAATTCAAAAGCGTGAGAGGCCAGTCTAATTTTATTGCTAGATGAAACCGGACTCCAGAGCCATTTACAATGATTACATCTACTGCAGCAATCCATTCAGAATGTCTATAGGGTCTCTATATGGCTGTAAGGTTTTGCCTCATCACCATGCCACCTAAACTGACTGTGACTCAACCAGGCTTACTCTAACTTGGCCACATGTGAAACAAGCTGTTCATTGAGCCCACGCAACTGTCCTGGTTATACTCTTTGCCATAGGGCAACTCGCACGCATGGTCACGGCCATAGGGCAACTCGCACGCATGGTCACGGCCATAGGGCAACTCGCACGCATGGTCACGGCCATAGGGCAACTCGCACGCATGGTCCTAGCTCAACTTCAATGAAAGGCAGACCCTTTCACATACGCTTTTGTTTCCATTTACTGGAACTTTATGAACTGGATTTAAAGCGGTATTAAACCCAAAAGCTAATCTTTTATATTGCAGCTTAACATTTATTAGATGTTATGTGATGGCTGCATTGGTTTACATTTTTAAGGCTTTCTTTCCTATATTTTCATCTGGTGCTCTGGCCACCAAGTCTGGTGGTTTTACAATCTGCAAGAGATTTTGCTCTTTTGAATCAGTTAAGAGGGATGAGACAAAACATTTAATACTGACAGGGGGTACTTAGAATTATCCACTTTTATTCCTTTTTATGTAAAACCTTTATCCCAAAAGAATAAGTTTTCTGTAACTGCTTTTAAATTGTTGGCTGGATCTTGGCTTCATTTTGTTAGATGTACTAGCAAGTTTAGTTACACTAATGCTGGCCATACACTATACGAAAAATCGTCCAAAGGAACTTTCGAAAAACAAATTCATTCGTGAGCGCAAACGATAGTGCCATCATGTAATGACCGATAAATCGTTCAGTGGACATAAATAAAAAATAATTATTTTTTTTAACATATACCTAGTGCAGAAAGTTCGGACGGGAAACACATTAACCTTCCGATTTATCGTTCGTTCGGCAGAAAATTTCCAAACTTGTCCTTCGTTTTTTCGGCTCAAAATTGTCCCAAAGATTATCGATTTTGTGCCCATTAACTGTCCGAAAAACAAAAGAACTGTCTGAACGACCGATTTTCGCCCGATTTTTCGTATAGTGTATGGCAAGCATTACAATCTCCCTCCCCCCTCCCCCCCCCGACTGACAGTGCTGCTGTCCAGAGGTGCCCCCTGCGCTCATTCAGCCAGAGTGGGGGGAAGTCTAATACAGGAGGTGTGTTACTGGCCAAATTATTAGGTGAAAATGGGGGGGGGGGCAAACTAATGCAGCCAATGATAAGCGCAGTATATTACATTTTTGGTTTGGGGTTTAATACCGCTTTATCGTCTTCTGATTGGGACCATTCACTTTCATTGCGAGGCTGTTATTTGTACTGAAGACTGCTGCATGTTTGCAGATCTTTGAGCCTAGGCCTTGTTTTTAACAGCAGGAATAAAGCTTCCTCAGATTTTCTCCCTGGGAATAATTAGTGAGTGAAGTGGTTTATGAGTGATTTTATTTGTTGTTTTTTTCCTTTTTGAATAATTTACCATTACAGTATTTAGTCTGCATGCTTCAGAGTGTACACAAAGTAATGTTCTATTCAGATAACTAACCTGGAATGAAAACAGCTTTTAAAATAACAGCTTGGAAAGCTTTGCAGTTCTGCTTGTTATGTGCATTTTAATTATTTCCCACTGACATTTATTACTGATATAAATATATCTGGCTGTTAAAGGGTTGTAATGCAAGTCGGTGTTTTGTTAAAAAAAAAGTAAAAAAAAAAAAATTCTGCGGTGTTATAAAATACTGCTGTTTTATTGCTAAAACTTGCAATGAAACCTGTAGAGATCATCCAGTTCAGTACCAGAGACTTTCACCCTCCTCTGCCCTGACAGTTTTTTAAGTATTCAGTGCTGTCACAGTTTTTATGACAATTACTCAGTCATGCAACATTGTATCCAAATGACAATTTTATAATTTTTTGAGGCAGTTTACTTTTGGTAACACCCCCCCCCCCCCCTAGGTTTTTATGCTAAATAAACAAAAACCCTTGCAAATTAATAATCTATCTTTGCAGATTTAGGCCAAAATGTAGTCTGCTACATTTCTTTGGCTAAAAGGAAAGCCAAATCAGTGTATGTTTAGTTTGTGTGGAAGTAAAATTGCTCAGTCCTGATGTACTGACTGCCTATCTCATTTCTTGAGGCCCTAAAATTTCAGGACAATACAATACCACTCAAAAGGCCCGCCTTTTTTGCAAAGTAGACAGTTCAAGGTATTTAGTAAGAGCCATGGTAAATTTTTATTTATTTTTTTGAAAATGTTAATTTGTCACAATTTTTTTTGAAAATGTAAGAAATTAAATAATACCTGGTACACACAGTAAGTTAGTACAGCGATCTCCCCGCTGTGGTGCTATTGTGTTCTGAAAGGGGAACTCCCCCACCGCCAGAACATACCAGTCAGCGCTCGCAGCCATCGGCTACAAGCCCTTATCGGATGCTGTTTTTCCCAGCATGCCTGTTCAACAGAAGCCAAACAGGCTGCTGTACACACGGGATGAATGTTGACTGGTTTCTGTTGAACTAGCTGATATTTGGTCCTTGTGTACCAGCCTTAAATTTTTAGTTAAGTTTACAAAGTTTTCCTTTTAAACAAGTTATGTCTCACACACAGCATAGGCATACTTTTAATTACACCCCAAAACCTATTCTGCTATGCCTCCCGATTTATAGGGATACTACTTGTGTGAGACTTTTCAGTGCCTGAACTGATTCTGTACGAGACATTGTATCTTGTGTATCAAACAAATAAACTAATTGTAACAAAAGCATTGTACTGTAATGTTTGCTTCCTATACCCATGGTCAGGGACTATAGCTTAGTATAAGCATCACCTACAGCAGTTCCAATTCCTATAAGCCAAACAAGCCTAGCCTAATGTTATGTGGTTGTCCCCAGAAATGCCATGTTCACTAGCCTGGTGTCTTGCAGGGACATGGTCAGTTTAGGCGTAGACACAGACATTTTCAGCATACGGGGAAAGAAATGGTCCAGGCAACAGGTAGAAACGTGGTCAATAGGGATGAGCTTCGTGTTCGAGTCGAACATACGTTCGACTCGAACATTGGCTGTTCGATCGTTCGACGAAGATCGAACGATTTGGGCCGTTCGCGCCAAATTCGAGTGACGCGAACGGCCCACAATGCACTACGCCATCGCAGTGTCATCCAGGCGCTGTGATTGGCCAAGCATGCACTGTGACCCCGCATGCTTGGCCAATCACAGCGCCGGCAGCGAGGAGAGCAATGATTGGCCACAGGCAGGATGCCTGTGGCCAATTATTGCTGAGGGTGTTTAGTACACGCCCCACACTATAAAAGGCCGCCAGCACGGCGGCCTAGTGTAGTGTGTTCCGGAGCAGGGATAGAGTAGCATAGGCAGGGACAGTGACTGTTATTTCTTTCTTGCTTAACCTGGATTCCTTTAGTTTAGGGAAAGAGAAGGATAGGTAGGGAGAGTGTCAGTGTGTTTTGTGCTTCTGCTATAGTGTGCTTAAAAAAAACATTTATTCTAGGGACAGAAAACTCTAGGTAGGGACAGTGTCAGTTTCTTTCACTCTGCAAGTCCTTGTTTCCAGGGACCTGTAAGGACAGTGAGTTAATTGTCCTTGTGCTATATTGTGCTTAAAAAAAACATTTATTCTAGGGACAGAAAACTCTAGGTAGGGACAGTGTCAGTTTCTTTCACTCTGCAAGTCCTTGTTTCCAGGGACCTGTAAGGACAGTGAGTTAATTGTCCTTGTGCTATATTGTGATTAAAAAAAACATTTATTCTAGGGACAGAAAACTGTAGGTAGGGAGAGTGTTTTTTTTCTTTCACTCTGCAAGTCCTTGTTTCCAGGGACCTGTAAGGACAGTGAGTTAATTGTCCTTGTGCTATATTGTGCTTAAAAAAAACATTTATTCTAGGGACAGAAAACTCTAGGTAGGGACAGTGTCAGTTTCTTTCACTCTGCAAGTCCTTGTTTCCAGGGACCTGTAAGGACAGTGAGTTAATTTTCCTTGTGCTATATTGTGCTTAAAAAAAACATTTATTCTAGGGACAGAAAACTCTAGGTAGGGACAGTGTCAGTTTCTTTCACTCTGCAAGTCCTTGTTTCCAGGGACCTGTAAGGACAGTGAGTTAATTTTCCTTGTGCTATATTGTGCTTAAAAAAAACATTTTTTCTAGGGACAGAAAACTGTAGGTAGGGAGAGTGTTTTTTTTCTTTCACTCTGCAAGTCCTTGTTTCCAGGGACCTGTAAGGACAGTGAGTTAATTTTCCTTGTGCTATATTGTGATTAAAAAAAACATTTATTCTAGGGACAGAAAACTCTAGGTAGGGAGAGTGTTTTTTTTTTTTCACTCTGCAAGTCCTTGTTTCCAGGGACCTGTAAGGACAGTGAGTTAATTGTCCTTGTGCTATATTGTGCTTAAAAAAAACATTTATTCTAGGGACAGAAAACTCTAGGTAGGGACAGTGTCAGTTTCTTTCACTCTGCAAGTCCTTGTTTCCAGGGACCTGTAAGGACAGTGAGTTAATTTTCCTTGTGCTATATTGTGATTAAAAAAAACATTTATTCTAGGGACAGAAAACTCTAGGTAGGGACAGTGTCAGTTTCTTTCACTCTGCAAGTCCTTGTTTCCAGGGACCTGTAAGGACAGTGAGTTAATTTTCCTTGTGCTATATTGTGATTAAAAAAAACATTTTTTCTAGGGACAGAAAACTGTAGGTAGGGAGAGTGTTTGTTTTTTTTCTTTCACTCTGCAAGTCCTTGTTTCCAGGGACCTGTAAGGACAGTGAGTTAATTTTCCTTGTGCTATATTGTGATTAAAAAAAACATTTATTCTAGGGACAGAAAACTGTAGGTAGGGAGAGTGTCAGTTTCTTTCACTCTGCAAGTCCTTGTTTCCAGGGACCTGTAAGGACAGTGAGTTAATTTTCCTTGTGCTATATTGTGATTAAAAAAAACATTTTTTCTAGGGACAGAAAACTGTAGGTAGGGAGAGTGTTTTTTTTCTTTCACTCTGCAAGTCCTTGTTTCCAGGGACCTGTAAGGACAGTGAGTTAATTTTCCTTGTGCTATATTGTGATTAAAAAAAACATTTTTTCTAGGGACAGAAAACTGTAGGTAGGGAGAGTGTTTTTTTTCTTTCACTCTGCAAGTCCTTGTTTCCAGGGACCTGTAAGGACAGTGAGTTAATTGTCCTTGTGCTATATTGTGCTTAAAAAAAACATTTTTTCTAGGGACAGAAAACTGTAGGTAGGGACAGTGTCAGTTTCTTTCACTCTGCAAGTCCTTGTTTCCAGGGACCTGTAAGGACAGTGAGTTAATTTTCCTTGTGCTATATTGTGCTTAAAAAAAACATTTATTCTAGGGACAGAAAACTCTAGGTAGGGACAGTGTCAGTTTCTTTCACTCTGCAAGTCCTTGTTTCCAGGGACCTGGAGAGACATTGAGTGAATTGTCCTTGTGCTATATTGTGATTAAAAAAAACATTTATTCTAGGGACAGAAAACTCTAGGTAGGGACAGTGTCAGTTTCTTTCACTGTGAAAGTCCTTGTTTCAAGGGACAGAGAAGGACACCTGAAGGTAGCCCTTATTGCTTTTTTCCCATCTCCCTGCAGGCCATCTATTAGAATGTCTGGAAGGCAAACAAGGAGAGGCAGACAGTCAGGAGGCAATAAAAGAGGGCAAGCAGGCTCTGTGTCTGGGGGCAACAGTGCTGGTCGTGGACGCGGTGCATTGTCATCAGCACATGGCCATGGGACACGCTTGTCCTTCTTTTCGGCAGCTGGACATGTTGAGCCACATCATGCCGAAGACTTGGTAGAGTGGATGACCAAGCCCTCCTCCTCCTCCTCATCCTCTCTCACCCAGGCTCAGGGTACTGGAAAAGCAGCTGCCAAAGCGTCGTCTTCCCTGGTATCAATGTCAGACAAATCATCAGTCACTCCTTCCCTAGACCCACCATGTCCTCCTCCTGAGGAGTCCCCCGAACTGTTTCAGCACAGTGTTGGGTACATGCTCCAGGAGGATGCCCAGCGTTTCGAAGGGTCTGATGATGAAACCCAGCTAGAGGAAGGCAGTAGCGTGAGAGCAGACAGAGGGGATGCTCAAGAAGGACACCAATCTGGCAGTCATGTTCCAGCAGCTGCAGCATACTGCCAGATTGGCTCCAGTGATGAGGAGGGAGGGGATGATGAGGTCAATGACTCCACGTGGGTGCCTAATAGGAGAGAGGAGGAGGAGGAGGAGGAGGCACATCTCCAACGAGGCAGGATGCCCTTTGGTGGCCAGCGTAAGGGCAGTACACCGACGGAATCACACCGCAGAGCTCCGCCTGTGCAGGGCGCTGCCTCTGCCCGTCATTCAAAAAGTTCTTTGGTGTGGGCCTTTTTTGAGGCTAGTGCATCAGATCGCACAGCTGCTGTTTGCAACATATGTCTCAAGCGTATATCGCGTGGCCAAAACATCAGCCGCTTGGGTACCACATGCCTGACCAGACATATGTTGACCTGCCATGCAGCTCGTTGGCAAGCCTACCTCAAAGACCCACACCAAAGAACAAAGCGGACCTCTCCTTGCACCGCATCAGCTGGGATCTCCAACCCCACTATAACTTCAGTCCTCTCTGAAACATGCACTGAGAGGAATGAAGGTGTAGAATTAGGTGTGTCACAGCCAAGTACTTGCGCCCACTCTGCTAGCAGTACACCGACGTCCGATTCTAGCAGGCAAATTTCCCTGCCCCAGCTGCTGGACCGTCGAAAGAAGTTCACTCCCAGCCATCCACATGCCCAGCGGTTGAATGCTAGCTTGGCTAAATTGCTAGCGCTTCAACTGCTGCCTTTTCAGTTGGTAGACTCGGCCCCCTTCCGTGAGTTTGTGCAATGTGCGGTTCCTCAGTGGCAGGTTCCCAAACGCCACTTTTTCTCACGGAAGGCTATTCCGGCTCTCTACCGGCATGTGGAAGGCAATGTCTTGGCCTCGCTGGACAGGGCGGTCAGCGGTAAGGTGCATATTACCGCTGACTCATGGTCCAGCAGGCATGGACAGGGACGTTACCTTTCTTTCACGGCCCATTGGGTCACTCTTTTGGCAGCTGGGAAGGATTCAGGACAAGGTGCAGTAGTGTTGGAGGTTGTCCCACCGCCACGCCTCCAAAATGCTACTACTGGTTGTGACACACCTCTCTCCTCCACCCCCTCCTCTTCTTCTTCCTCCATGGCCTCTTCCTGTGGTTTGTCCTATGAACCAGCGGTGCTCCGTAGCCGTTCACGGGGCTACGCAAGTACGCAGGCAAAAAGATGCCATGCCGTGCTTGCGCTGGTGTGTTTGGGGGACAGAAGCCACACTGGGGCAGAGGTCCTGTCTGCTCTGCAGGGCCAGGCCGAGAGGTGGTTGACGCCACGCCAGCTTAAGCCAGGAATGGTGGTTTGCGACAATGGCACCAACCTCCTCTCCGCCCTCCGACAGGGACAACTGACCCATGTGCCCTGTGTGGCTCACGTCCTTAACCTGGTGGTGCAGCGCTTCTTGGGCAGGTACCCGGGCTTACAGGATGTCCTGAGGCAGGCCAGGAAAGTCTGTGTGCATTTCCGCAGATCTTATAATGCCAGTGCTCGCCTGGCTGAGCTGCAAAAGGAGTTGAACCTGCCCAAGAACCGCCTTATATGTGACATGCCCACCAGGTGGAACTCAACGTTGGCCATGCTGCAGCGGCTGCACACGCAGCAGAGGGCCATCAATGAGTACCTGTGCGACTACGGCACCAGGACAGGGTCAGGGGAGCTTGGTTTTTTTTCTCCACGCCAGTGGGGCATGATCAGGGATGCATGCACTGTCCTGGCACCATTTGAGGAGGCCACGAGGATGGTGAGCAGTGACAGTGCATGCATCAGTGACACTGTACCTCTTGTCCACCTGTTGGAGCACACGCTGCGTGGAATAATGGACAGGGCACTTGAGGCAGAACAGAGGCAGGAAGAGGAGGACTTCCTTGCCTCTCAAGGCCCCCTTTACCCAGACAGTGTTCCTTCTGTCCCACCCATCGCACAGGAAGAGGAGGAGGAGGAGGAGGAGGAGGAGGAGGAGGAGGAGGATTGTGTCAGCATGGAGGTGGAGGCTGGCACTCAGCATCATCAGCAGCAGTCTTTTAGGGATGATTTACAGTCCCAAGAAACCAGTGGACTTGTACGTGGCTGGGAGGAGGTGGCTGCGGATCATGTCGTCCTTAGTGACCCAGAGGACTCCGGAGCGAATGCCTCAGCAAACCTACGCTGCATGGCCTCCCTGATCCTGCAAAGTCTGCGGAAGGATCCTCGTATTCTTCGGATCAAGGAGAGGGACCATTACTGGCTGGCCACTCTCCTTGATCCACGGTACAAGGGTAAGGTTGCGGACCTTATGTTACCGTCGCAGAGGGAGCAGAGGATGAGACAACTCCGGGAGGCCTTGCAGAAAGGTCTGTGCAACGCGTTCCCAGAGACTGGGAGGTTGCAAACTCCTGGTCCTGGACAACGAGTTGCTGAGGCTTCGGCCAGTCAAAGAAGGAGCGGTGGGGAAGGTGGCCGTCTGACCGATGCGTTCAGACAATTCTTTAGTCCGCAGCCCCAAAGTATGATCGGTTCCAGCAACCATCGCCAGCGTCTGATAAACATGGTGCAGGAATATCTAGGGGCAAGGTCAGACTTGGACACCTTCCCCACCGAAAATCCTCTGGCTTACTGGGTCTTGAGGATGGATCACTGGCCAGAGCTTGCACAGTATGCAATTGAGCTACTGGCCTGTCCTGCATCCAGCGTTCTTTCGGAACGCACATTCAGTGCTGCTGGAGGATTTGTCACGGATCACAGGGTGCGCCTGTCCACCGACTCGGTTGATCGACTGACTTTCATCAAGATGAACCAGTCTTGGATCACCACCAGCTACCACACACCTGATGCTGATATAACAGACTAATTGATTTTAAAATGTCACATCCCTTCAAGACTGATGCTGATGCTGAGTGCCTGTGCTGTTATGTTGACTGGCTATCCTCCTCCTCCGAGTCCTCAATGGTACGATTGATGATGATAGCTTGGAAGATCATTTTTGTTTATGGGTGCCGCCACCAGTGCCTAACGCCCAATTTTTCAGCCCCTGTTTAACAGTGGCGTGTAATTACAATTTTTGAAGCAATACTTTGCAACAGGGCTCATTGCTGTGCTCCAAGTACAGTATCTGTGAGGAGTTGCAGTGTTGTGCCACCAGTGCCTAAGGCCCAATTTTTCAGCCCCTGTTTAACAGGGGCGTGTCATTACAATTTTTGAAGCAATACTTTGCAACAGGGCTCATTGCTGTGCTCCAAGTACAGTATCTGTGAAGGGTTGCAGTGTTGTGCCACCAGTGCCTAAGGCCCAATTTTTCAGCCCCTGTTCAACAGGGGCATGTAATTACAATTCTTGATCTAATAATTCACAGCAGGGCCCATTGCTGCACCCACCAAGAGTAACTGTCAGGGCTTACAGTGTTGTGGCACCAGCACCACCATCAAAGGCCCAATTTTTACTACCACTGTTCAACAATTATATGTAATTAAAATTCCTGATATAATAGTTGACAGCAGGGCGTTCCAGCACCAACCAAGAGTAACTGTGAGTGCTTACAGTGTTGTGCCAACACCAACAACTAAGGGGCCTATTTCTGCAGAGTATATACGGCAGGTCCCTACTTTCAAACATCCAACTTACAAACGACTCCTACTTGCAAACGCAAGAAGACAACAGGAAGTGAGAGGAAATCTACCACTAGGAAGGAAAATTCTCTCCTGTAAGAATAAATATGGGAGAAAGGTGTCTCCTCTGTACTGATGCTTTATCAGCAATCCTTGTTTCAAGAAAAACACCACATTTCAAAAACAGTTGTCATTAGGACGGAAAGTGAGGTGAAATGTTCTGAACAGGGGCACAGACAGCAAAACAAATGTTACAGGGGTGATAACCCTTACCTATGTTTTCCAAAAAGTTTAAAAATAGATTTTTGGTCTGGAGCTACACTTCAACAATGTACCTGTTCAAAATTACAAACAGATTCTACATAAGAACAAACCTACAGTCCCTGTCTTGTATGCACCGCCTGTATACGGCTGTTCAGAGTATATAGGGCCTTTTTTATTTTATGTGCGGGGTTCCCCTTAATATCCATACAAGACCCAAAGGGGCTGGTAATGGGCTGGGGTAGGGGGGGGGGGTCATGGGGTAGCTATGCCATTTTTCTTAAAGATTTTCATCCATATTACCGGGACCAGACATTACATTAAAGCCGCAAGCAGTTTTAAATGGCTTTTTTTTCCTTTAGAAGTGTCATTTTGTGCAGGGACAGTTCTAAACACGGGAAACACGTGGCACTTCACAGGCATACTTTAGACACCCCCCAGGTACGATATTTAAAGGAATATTTGACTTTTTTTTTTCACTTTATGCATCATTAAAATGACTGCTCCCGGAAAACGACCGTTTTTAAAACTTATTTTTGCATTGATACATGTCCCCTGGTGCAGAACCCGGGTTCCCAAACCCTTTTTAGGACAATAACATGCATAATAGTTGTTATAATTAGCACTTTAGAATTCGAACGTTCGCATCCATTGTATTTAATAGGGTTCTAATGTTCGTTCGAACTTTCGGTCCGTTCGCGGGTTCTGGTGCGAACCGAACCCGGGGGTGTTCGGCTCATCACTAGTGGTCAATAAACAGGCAAATCAGGAACACCGATTCTATCTACACTGGTCTGGCGACTCTGTGGCTGGTGTGGTGGTGATCTGCAGGCATTATTCAGATTTCTTCTTTTTTTTTTCTAGCTGGCGATTCCCTGCAAAGTAAAAGCAATAATAGTGGCTGTTTAACTGCTTGATTGCTTTTGCAGACGGCGGGAGAGTGCTTGGTGTGGGCCAGATGGTCCCCGACCAGCTCTATGACCCTCGGAGGCTGGAAACTGCGGCAGATGTAAACCCTGTGTTTGTGGCTATTAGGCCACTCATCAGGAGCAGGCACGTGGTGTATTAAAAGCGTATTTTGATGGTGAAAAGCTGACGGCAGTGAGCCATCCAAAAACATTGTAGTCGAGAACTGAGGAGGACAAGTCAGCCCTAGCGACCAACACAGGCACCATCCGGGGTGGATAAGGAACTGCAGGGCACTCTGAAAAAGTGGTTGGTGGGTGACCAATCAAGTGAGGTCTCTGGTACTGAAAGGGGAGGACCGGATCCAAGGGGGGGGTGCATGGGGTCCAGTGTGTGGAGTGCCTCGAGGCGATAGATTGCAAGGTAATGCCTGCATTACCTATGTATGTACCCATACGCAATTGGTGGGCTGTGTAATTTCATCATGTTATGTTGTGTGTGTGTTCCCAGTGTTATTATCATGTTTAATTGTTTCTAGACTGATATTAGCAACATGTATGGAATGTCTGTATATGATCTATTAAACACTTTTTATATATCCAAAAATTTACTGAATTGCTACCATGTGCTTCATGTAAAGTCCCACCCCCTTGCTGCTCTTCTTTGATTATATTGATAGGGGTGCAAATACATGGCCTTACCATGGCCTTACACTTTCATACAAAGTCCCAAACCTTTTTCTCTCCCCCATAAAATGGTGGAGAGGAGTCAACAAGGCCTATGATGAAAGGTACACCATTCAGGTACACGGAGGTGGATCGCTGATGTGTTGGATGTGTGAGCTACAAAGGCACTGGAAATTTTGTCAAAATTGATGGCAAGATAAATGCAGTATGTTATCAAAAAAATACTGAAAGAATATTTGCATTAATCAGCCAGGATGGGAAATGTACTTGGACATTCCAACATGGCAATGATCCAAAACAGGGCATTGGCTACAGCAGAATAAAGTGAAGGTTCTGGAGTGGCCATCTCAGTCACCTGACCTTAATATCATTGAGCCACTCTGGGGCCACTCAAACATGCAGTTCATGCAAGACAGCCCAAGAATTTACAGGAACTGGAAGCTTTTTGCCAAGAGGAATGGGCAGCTTTACCATCTGAGAAGATAAAGAGCCTCATCCACAAATACAACAAAAGACTTAAAGCTGTAATTGATGGTAAAGGGGGCAATACACAGTATTAAGAACTGAATAAGAATAAATGGCTTCAGCCAAACCCTAACCATGAGTGAAAGAAAAGTTTTTTTTGTTTTATCATTCATATTCTCTGAAAAATGGCCAAGCAATCATAAATTCTGCCAGGGTATGTTAAATTATGAGCACAACTGTACCTTTTCTGAAGCAGATCTGGTCTGCTCCCACGCTGAGCTGTCAGCAGTGGCTTTGGTGTATGGGAGTGTGCAGGAGAGGCTGCCGACAACGGAAGCAGCATAGTAACTATGGGTGATGTCACTTCACAGGCATTTCACTGCACACAGCTTCTGCCGCTGGAGACTGGACCGAAGCGGCTTCAGAAAAGGTCTGTATAGCGATTTTTACTTTCTCTTGTCATCCATGGACTGACACAGCGTGTCTTATACACCTTTACACGTGGGTTATGTCCCTGCTTGCAGGAGAAGACCTAGGCAGAATGTGAGATGTTATACATACATTCTAAACAGCCAGAGCTGAACAGCCCCGCCCAGGGGGGCGGTCCCTCCAGGCATAACCCTCCCACTGCAGTCAGCAGACCTCAGTTTTTTTCTGCCTAGCAGAAGGAGAAGACGTGGCTCTCTCAGGAGCCAGTCTCCTGACCTATTTTTATTCCTTTGGGAATTTTTTTCCTATTTTATTCTTTTGAGATCTTCTATCAACTGTCGGCTGGGCAACAGGTTGGGTACAAGATATCCTCGTAGTCTTCCCTGTCCGACCATCGAGCGTGCTAATCCTCGCCTTGTGTGCGTGAGACTCAGTTCACGACATGCCCCACGACTCCAGGGGTGGCCGGTGGGCTTCCAGCTCCGCGGTCCTCTCAAGATAGAACAGTCCGGCTGTATCTTTCGCGGTGGACCGGGCCGACAGCTACTCAGTACCGCACTGTGATAGTTCTGTCAGAAACACACCAGCGGGTCCCTCAGGGGACGGGTAAGTAGTCTCTCCTGGCTGCAGGTGAGTACATGCTGTGTGTTTCTTGTGTGGGGGATTTCCCTGTCTCCCCCTGTGTTTTTTAATGTCACTCTCTGTTCACTAGTGCTGGCGCTGTACTGTGGGGGGTGCCTGGGGGCCATACTGTCCTGGGGGGGGGCTCATGCTGCTCTGCATTCGCTGGGGCTGTTTTGTTTTTGGATGTGAGGGGCCTGGGCGCCGTTCGGCGCCATGTTTTGTGTGTGTGCTGATTTTTACATTGGCGGCCATCTTGCCGGGGCCCGCCGGAGCACATTGCGGCGGCCATTTTCTTGTAGCCGCACGTTTTTCTGGCACTAGTTTGGCCTCTAGCGCCGCTGGGAACGGCGCGAATCTCCTCACACTCTCTCCTCTCAGCTTACTCACGCTGAGCAGCACGGCGCAGTGAGACAGAGCGGCGGAACCGAGCGGTCCTGGTCAAGTTGGTGGGTTCCCTGGGCATTCCCCTACTTCAGTCAGCACAGCCTGTGGGTGGTCTCAGAGAGGGACATTATGGAGTCAGAGTCACCAGCTTCCCCTAACATGCCAGAGGCAGCAGCCAGTGCTCCAGCACCTGCGGTCCCTATGGACCAGTTGTCGGCAGTCCTGGAATCATTTCTGACCAGGATGGAAGCTGTGTGTGAGCACAAGGGAGCAAAAAAGCGCCTTCTCCCCACTTTATCCCCACAAGGGGAGTGCTCTGATTCAGATATGGGCCTAGCTATTGCTGCTCAGGACCCTAGCTCTGAATATTTGGATGGTTTTGAACAGGACATTCCTTGTGAGGAAGACTCCAGTTCTGAGTCAGTAAATGACAGGGCGCTTGTTAGTGAACTCATTGATGCTGTGAGGGACACTCTCAAGCTAAATGCTGCGACCGCAGAACCTCAGGCGGATACAGTCTCCTTTGGTTCTTTTAAGACCAAGCCTTCTAAAAAGGTTTTTCCATATGTACCTTTCTTTGACCAGCTCATTGACCAGGTCTGGGAAAAGCCGCAGAAGACTTTTATGGTCCCGCGGCGTTTGTCTATTAGATACCCCTTTGAAGATGCCCTGCTTAAAAAGTGGGCTTCTCCCCCGGTGGTCGACCCTCCAGTCGCCCGTTTAAACAAGGCCACCACTCTCCCGATGGAGGGGACTCCTGCGTTTAAGGACCCCACTGACAGGAGGTCAGAAGTGGTGAGTAGAGCCATGTTCGCCTTGTTGGGATCCGCCCTACAGCCCGTAGTAGCGGCGACCCTTGTGTCTCAGACACTCACGGAATGGGCAAAAATTTTGCACCAAACTGTGCAGGAGTATAACCTTCCTCCAGACACTATTGCTCTGGCCCACCAGATGGTGCAGGGTCTGATATATGTGTGCGACGCCACGTTGGACGCGGCCCCTTTAATATCCAGGGCCTCTGTCTCGGCGGTGGTATTGCGTCGTCTCATCTGGTTGAAATGCTGGTCTGCTGACCTAGCCTCTAAGAAGCTCCTGACGGATCTACCTTTTAAGGGTGGTAGACTTTTTGGTGCTGCTCTGGATGACATCATCAAGGATGTCACGGGAGGTAAAAGCACTCTCCTTCCTCAAACTATCAAGGGTAAGGAGGCCCGACGTAAACCGGGTCCTTCCTTTCCAGCAAAAAAGGGTTTTTTTCGTCCGTCAGAGTCCACGGGTAAGCCATCCCAGACTGACAACAGTGCGGCTGGCGGGCACAAGCGCCCCTGGGTGCGTAAGCCGAACAAGCCAGCTCCCAAGCCCGCCTCCGCGTGAAGTCTTGCCCCCGCCCGTCTCTGGGGTGGGGGGACGACTTTGCAGGTTCACGGATCGGTGGACCTCCCGGATCTCCGACCGGTGGGTGTGCGAGGTGGTCACCTCAGGATACAGAATAGAGTTCCGCTCCTGGCCCCCAGACAGATTCTTTCCCTCAAATCTCCCTCTCCTTCCTGCCCGTCGGGCAGCCCTCTTGGGGGCTGTACAGGATTTGATCGGGTCCGGAGTAATTGTGCCGGTTCCGTCCCAGGAGAGGTTTCAGGGGTTCTACTCGAATCTGTTTGTTGTTCCAAAAAAGGACGGGGTTCGGCCAATCCTGGACCTCAAGGCCCTGAATGCCTTCGTGAAGGTGCAAAAATTCCGCATGGAATCCATTCGCACGGTGGTCGCTACACTCCATCAAGGGGATTTTCTGGCATCCTTGGACATCAAGGACGCCTACTTGCATGTTCCGATCTGCGCAAGCCACCAGAAGTTTCTGCGCTTTGCGGTCGGCGAAGTCCACTATCAATTTGTGGCTCTTCCCTTCGGCCTAGCCTCGGCACCGAGGGTGTTCACCAAGGTGCTTGCTCCGGTCCTAGCTTTGCTGAGACAGCGAGGCATTGCTATCGTGGGCTATCTGGACGATTTCCTTCTAAGAGCAGACAGTGGCTCAGAATTGGAAGAAAGTGTGACTATCGTCAGTCAGACCCTCAGGGAGTTTGGGTGGCTCCTGAACGTTCAGAAGTCGGTTTTAGTCCCGACTCGGCGTCTGGAGTATCTAGGTCTGATTCTGGACTCCTTGGAGGCAAGAGTCTTCCTACCTCCAGACAAACTACTGACACTTCAGTCTGCAGTACGGGTGCTGACGTCCCGAAAATGGTCGTCAATCCGCTTTTGCATGAGAGTCCTGGGACTCATGGTGGCCTCCTTCGAGGCCGTTCCTTATGCCCAAGCGCACACCAGGGCTTTACAGAAAGAGATCTTGTCCACTTGGGACAAATCCCCGTTGTCCTTGGATCTTCAGATCCAGGTGAGTCACCTGGTCGGGCGTCCCTGACGTGGTGGTTGAGGTCCCCGGCTCTTCGGTCCGGGAAGTCGTTCCTCCCCATCCAATGGACGGTGATCACGACTGACGCCAGCCTGACGGGCTGGGGGGGAGTCTGGGGAGTCCTGTCAGCCCAAGGGCTTTGGACTCCGGACGAAGCCCTCTTACCGATCAATGTGCTGGAGATACGGGCAATCAGACTGTGCCTCTCCTCATGGTCGGAGAAACTACAGGGTCACTCCATCAGGATCCAATCGGACAACGCCACAGCAGTGGCGTATGTCAACCATCAAGGGGGGACTCGGAGCTCAGCTGCGGCTTCCGAGGTCGCCCGCATCCTGAGGTGGGCCGAAAGAAGCGTGCCGGCTCTGTCGGCCATCTACATTCCGGGCGTAGACAATTGGCAGGCGGACTATCTAAGTCGCCAGACGCTGGACCAGGGAGAGTGGTCCTTGCACCTGGAGGTCTTTCAACTCCTTTGCAGACGGTGGGGCACGCCGGATGTGGACCTGATGGCCTCTCGACTCAATCGCAAGGTGTCGAGGTTTGTGGCCAGATCCAGGGATCCCTGGGCGGATGCGTTGGTGGCCCCATGGGGTCAGTATCACCTGATATACGTTTATCCTCCGCTGCAGTTGCTCCCTCACCTGCTCCGCAGGGTAGCGACCGAGGGAATTCCGGTGAGCCTCATTGCTCCGGATTGGCCTCGGCGTCACTGGTACGCTGATCTGGTACGTCTCGTCGCAGACGTTCCCTGGCGGTTACCAATACGGGGGGACCTTCTGTCTCAAGGTCCTATATTTCATCCTGCTTTACAGTCTCTGGTTTTAACGGCATGGTTATTGAAAGCCAGGTGCTGAGAGACCGAGGTCTCTCGGATTCGGTCATTTCGACCATGTTAAGGGCACGGAAGTCTTCCTCCAGAAAGATCTATCACCGTACTTGGAGAGCTTACATCACCATGTGCGAAGAGCTGGACTGGCGCCCACGAACGTATTCCGTTCCCAGAATCCTGCATTTTCTGTGGCGTGACCCAAAAGCTCGCTTTGAGTACCATTAAGGGTCAGATTTCGGCCTTGGCCATCTTCTTTCAGCGACCGCTGGCGGGTCATCCCTTGGTTAGCACCTTTGTGCAGGGGGTTCGCCATGTGCTCCCCCCTGTCAAGCCTCCTCTCCCCCCGTGGGATCTGAATTTGGTGCTCTCGGTCCTCCAGGAACCTCCCTTTGAGAATATTAGAGATATTCCCCTCTTGACTTTGTCTCAGAAGGTGGCCTTCTTGGTGGCCATTACTTCCATTAGACGAGTGTCTGAATTGGCGGCCTTGTCCTGCAAGTCGCCCTTTTTGGTCATCCATAAGGATAAGGCGGTGTTACGTCCGCGACCTTCCTTTCTGCCAAAGGTGATCTCGGCCTTCCACTTAAACGAGGACATTGTCCTCCCGTCCTTGTGTCCTCACCCATCGCATCCCAGAGAGTTTGCACTTCACACTTTGGATGTGGTACGAGCCTTGCGGGTGTACCTGTCTGCTACTGCTTCTATTCGGAAGTCTGACTCACTATTTGTGGCTGTCTCTGGTCCAAAACAGGGCCAAGCGGTTTCGTCTGCCACCATTTCTAGGTGGATCAGACAAACCGTCATTCAAGCTTATGCTCTCAAGGGGCGGGCGCCTCCCTTTCCGGTTACGGCACATTCCACCAGGGCAATTGGTGCTTCCTGGGCTTTCCGACATCAAGCGTCGGTTGCACAAGTGTGCAAGGCGGCGACCTGGTCGTCTGTTCATACCTTTTCTAAGTTTTATAAGGTTGATGTGGCTGCATCTTCGGATGCTTCCTTCGGCCGCAAGGTGTTGCAGGCCGCTGTTTGATGTTGCAATTCCTCCGTTGAGGAGCTCTGCCTTGTTTGGAGTGAAGTTTTTGGTTTTCCATTTATACTGCTCCCATCCCTCTTGACACTGCTTTGGGACATCCCACGTGTAAAGGTGTATAAGACACGCTGTGTCAGTCCATGGATGACAAGAGAAAATAGGATTTTTGTACTCACCGTAAAATCTGTTTCTCTAGCATCCATGGACTGACACAGCACCCACCCTTCTTTTTAAGTTTGTACTGCTTTGTTACGAACTGAGGTCTGCTGACTGCAGTGGGAGGGTTATGTCCGGAGGGACCGCCCCCCTGGGCGGGGCTGTTCAGCTCTGGCTGTTTAGAATGTATGTATAACATCTCACATTCTGCCTAGGTCTTCTCCTGCAAGCAGGGACATAACCCACGTGTAAAGGTGTATAAGACACGCTGTGTCAGTCCATGGATGCCAGAGAAATGGATTTTACGGTGAGTACAAAAATCCTATTTTTACGGGGCTAGATAGGTTAGTCTTGGAATATGGCTGCGAGTAGTTTTAGAGATTATAGTTTTAGTCTTAACTTCTACTTTAATACCTCCTACATGGGCTTTTTATGGTTTCCTATGTGGAATAAGAAATGGCTCCAGCAGTTTATAAATAAACCAACCAACCCCCAACACCTTTTTTTTTGTTGCTCCTGGTGCGCTAACCCCATTGGGCAAGTGGCACGGTGTTTTGTGCTGGGTGCTCTTAACCACTTCACGCCAAATCACATTCCTGTATGTCATTTAGGGTAAAGTGGTTGTACCGGGGTGATGCCTGCAGCTAGAGGCATCATCCCGGTACCGTTTTTTTAGCGCTAGCGGTCAACTCTCTCATAACTGATGCGGCTAATGAGCCGCTCGGCCGTTATCGTAAGGAGTGGGAGGGGACACCCCCCCCCTCTTCCCGCCGATTTGCCTGGGTCTCCCATCCCACCAGGAGTCCCGACTGACCATCCGGCATGTCACCTTGCTAGTTGGAGACCCGAACAAAGCCGGAATCTGGTTCAATCGGGTCTCTGATGTAAAAAAAACCCTGGAGGGACGTCCCTTCCAGTTTACTCGGCTGTCAATGTTAGTATTTCAAAACGCAGATTTCTCTTATCGTCCATGGACTGACACAGCCTCTCTTACACTTTACACGTGGTTTATGTCCCTGCTTGCAGTAGAAGACCTAGGCAGAATGTGAAATGTTATACATTCTAAAAAGCCAGAGCTTAACAGCCCCGCCCAGGGGGGTGGTCCCTCCAGACATAACCCTCCCACTGCAGTCAGCAGATCTCAGTTTTTCTGTTTTGCCTAGCAGAAGGAGAAGACGTGGCTCTCTCAGGAGCCAGTCTCCTGGAAGATTTTATTTTTTCATTTTATTCCTTTTGGGAATTTTATTTTTGAGACCTTCAATCAACTGTCGGCTGGGCAACAGGTTGGGTTCACTGGTATCCTCGTAGTCTTCCCTGTCCGACCATCGAGTGTGCTGATCCTCGCCTTGTGTGCGTGAGACTCTGTTCACGACATGACCCATGACTCCAGGGGTGGCCGGGTTGCATTTATGCTCCCGCGGTCCTCTCAAGATTGAACAGTACCTGTCTGTATCTTTTGCGGTGAACCGGGCCGACGGCTACTCAGTACTACTCTGTGATAGGTCTGTCTGAAACAAGCCAGTGTGTCCCTCTGGGATGGGTAAGTAATCTCTCCTGCTGCAGGTGAGTACATGCTGGCTGTATTTCTTTATATGGGGGGTTCTCCCTGTCTCCCCCCTGTTATGCTGCTCTCTGCACCCTGTACTGGTGCTGTGTGGGGGTACTTAGGGGTCACTCTGGCCTGGCGGGGGGGCGCTTATGTCTGTGTAGTGGGTGGACTCTGGGAGAGGAGCAGTGTTCTGGTGTGTGAGTGTTTAGAGACTTCATTGCGTGCGCCATTGGCGACATGTGGTGATTTAAAAAAATGCGCTCGGCGGCCATCTTGCCGAGGATCAATGGCGCAGTAATACATGCCAGCAGCCATTGAAGCCGCGGCGCTTTCACTTTCGGCCTCTATCGGTGCAGCTGCGGCGCAAATCTCCTCACACTCTCCTCAGGCTTTACTCGCGCTGCAGCTCGCTTTAATACATCAGAACTGAGTGGTCCTTAAGGGTTGGTGATTCCTCTGGGTATCCCCGTCTCAGCCTCAGCGCAGCCAGTAGGTGGACTGTGTTCACTGTCATAGTGTATAAGGTCTCGGAGGGTGGCAGTATGGAGTCTGGTTCACCTGCTTCTCCACTTGTCAGAGGCAACTGGCAGTGCTCCGGCACCTGCGGTCCCTATGGACTAGTTGTCGGCCGTCCTGGAATTGTCAGAATGGAAGCGGTGTGAGAGCGCAAGGGAGCTGTAAAGCGCCCCCTCCCCATACATTCTCCTGTAGGGGAGTGCTCTGTCTCAGATATGGGCCTAGCTACTGCTGCTCAGGACCCTAGCTCTGAGGATTTTCATGTTTTTGAACAGGACATTCCTTGTGAGGAAGACCCCAGTTCTGAATAACTGACAGGGTGCTTGTAAGTGAACTCATTGATGCTATGATGGACACTCTCAAGCTGAATGTTGAGGCTGAGGAACCTCAGGTGGAAGCTGTCTCCTTTGTTTCCTTTTAAAGCCGTTTCTTCAAAAAAGGTCTTTCCATATGTGCCTTTTTTTTGATGCATTCATTGACCAAGTCTGGGATAAGCCGCAGAAGACTTTGACGGTCCCGCTGCGCCTAGCCTTAAGGTACCCCTTTGAGGAGGACCTGGTTAAGAAGTGGGCTCTCCCCCCTGTGGTTGACCTCCCGGTCGCCCGTTTGAATAAGTCTACCACGCTCCCAATGGAAGGGACTCCTGCATTTAAGGATCCCACTGACAGGAGGTCAGAGGTGGTGAGTAGAACTATGTTTACCTTATTGGGGTCTGCCTTACGCCCTATAGTGGCGGCGACACTTGTGTCTCAGACACTCACAGGATGGGCAAAGATTTTGCACCAGATCAGTACAGGAGCATAATCTCTCCCTCCTGAGACCATTGCCCTGGCTCACCAACTTGTGCAGGGTTTAGTCTGTGTGCGATGCCACTTTGGATGCGGCCCCTTTAATATCTGGGTCCTCTATCTGTGCTGTAGTGCTGCGTCGCCTTATCTGGCTGAAATGCTGGTCGGCCGACCTAGATTCCAAAAAGCTCCTGGCTGACTTGCCCTTTAAGGGCGGTAGACTGTTTGGGGCCGCCATGGATGTCACAGGGGGTAAGAGCACCTTCCTCAGTCTGTTAAGGAAAAGGAGCCCCACCGTAGGCCGGGCCCTTCCTTTCCGGCGAAGAAGTTCTTTCGTCAGTCAGAATCCACGGGTAAGTCCGCCCAGACTGAAAAAATTACGGCTAGGGGACATAAGCGTCCCTGGGTGCGTAAGCCTACAAAGCAAGCTTCCCAAGCCCGCCGCCACACCTTGCTCCTGCCCGACTCTTGGGTGGGGGGACGTCTTTGCAGGTTAACGGTTCGGTGGACCTCCCGGATCTCCGACCGGTGGGTGTGCGAGGTGGCCACCTCCAGGATACAGGATAGAGCTCTGTTCCTGGCCCCCCAGACAGATTCCTTTTCCTCCAATCTCCCTCTCCTCCCTGCCTGTCGGGCGGCCCTCTTAGGGGCCATACAGGATTGATCAGGTCCGGAGTGAATGTGCCGGTTCTGTCACAGGAGAGGTTTCAGGGGTTCTACTCGAATCTGTTGGTAGTCCAAAAAAAAAGACGGTGTTCGGCCAATCCTGGACCTCAAGGCCTGAATGCATACTGTGAAGGTGCAAAAGTTCCGCATGGAATCCATTCGCACGGTGATTGCTACACTCCAAGGGGATTTTCTGGCGTCCTTGGACATCAAGGACGCCTACTTGCATGTTCCGATCTGCGCAAGTCACCAGAAGTTTTTGCGATCGGCGAAGTCCACTATCAATTTGTGGCTCTTCCCTTCGACCTAGCCTCGGCACCAAAGGTGTTTTACCAAGGTGCTTGCTCTGGTTCTAGCTTTGCTGAGACAGTGAGGCATTGCTATCGTGGGCTATCTGGACGATCTTCTTCTAAGAGCAGACAATGGCTCAGAATTAGAAGAAAGTGTGACTATCAGGGACTTCGGGTGGCTCCTGAACATTCAGAAGTCTGTCCTGGTCCCGACTCAGCATTCAAAGTATCTAGGTCAGATCCTGGACTCCTTGGAGGCAAAGGTATACCTACCCCTGGAGAAGTTACTGACATTTCAGTCCGCAGTGCGGGTCCTGACGTCCCGAAAAATGGTCGTCAATCAGTTTTTTGCATAAGAGTCCTGGGACTCATGGTGGCCTCGTTCGAGGCCGTTCCGTATGCCCAATCACACACATGGGCATTACAGAAAGAGATCCTGTCCACTTGGGACAAATCCCTGTTGTCCTTGGATCTTTCCCCTTCCGGTTACGGCGCATTCCACCAGGGCAATTGGTGCTTCCTGGGTTTTCCGGCATCAAGCGCCGGTTGCACAAGTGTGCAAGGCAGCGACCTGGTCGGCCGTTCACACCTTTTCTAAGTTCTATGAGGTTGATATGGCTGCATCTTCGGATGCTTCCTTTGGCCGCAAGGTGTTGCAGGCCGCTGTTTAATGTTGCAACTCCTTCGTTGAGGAGCTCTGCCTTGTTTGGAGTGAAGTTTTTGGTTTTCCATTTATACTGCTCCCATCCCTCTTGACACTGCTTTGGGACATCCCACGTGTAAAGTGTAAGAGAAGCTGTGTCAGTCCATGGACGATGAGAGAAAATAGGATTTTTGTACTCACCGTAAAATCTGTTTCTCTGACGTCCATGGACTGACACAGCACCCACCCTTCTTTTCAAGATTTGAAGTGCTTTTGTTACGAACTGAGGTCTGCTGACTGCAGTGGGAGGGTTATGTCCGGAGGGACCGCCCCCCTGGGCGGGGCTTTTCAGCTCTGGCTTTTTAGAATGTATGTATAAAATTTCACATTCTGCCTAGGTCTCCTGCAAGCAGGGACATAACCCACGTGTAAAGTGTAAGAGAGGCTGTGTCAGTCCATGGACGTCAGAGAAACGGATTTTACAATGAGTACAAAAATCCTATTTTTTCGTATTTTGAATACTTTGAAATACAAAAAAAACATCCCCGCGTGCGCCAAAGAAAACGCATACATAAGCGCCCGCAAATGTAAACAACAGTGTTAAATCACACGTGAGGTATCGCCGCGATCCTTAGAGCGAGAGCAATAATCCTAGCAAAAGACCTGCTCTGTGACTCTAAAATGGTAACCGGTAAAAAAAATTAAACTTCGCCTATGGAGATTCAGTACCGTAGTTTGTCGCCATTCCACAAGTGCGTGCAATTTTAAAGCAGAACATGTTGGGTATCTATCTACTCAGTGTAACATCTTTCACAATATACAAAAAAATAATGGGCTAACTTTTACAGTTTTTGGAATTTAAAAAATAAAACCGTATTTAAAAAAAAACTGCTTTTTGAAAGACCGCTGCGCAAATACATTGTGACCTAAAATTTTGTAACGATCACAGTTTTTATTCTCTAGGGCAGTGATGGCGAAACCTGGCACCCCATATGTTTTAGAACGCCATTTCCCATGATGCTCAACTACACTGCAGAGTGAATATCACGGGAAAGGTACAGTAGTTCCAAAAAAAGCATTCTGCTGCTACTAAACGTCTTAGGCCTGGTTCACATCCATGTGATTTTTGCAGAAACGCACTACAGTTCATTTAACATTGTTTCCTATTGGACACGTTCACATGTGTGTTTTTTTCAGCCGCTGCGTATTTGAAAAGGGTCAAGGACTTTTTTCAATGCAAAACGGTGCTTTTTTTTTGGTTCAATGGACTTCAACGGAGAAGCTGCAGAAATGCATGTAGTGCGTTTTTGCAGCAATTTGCTTTTTTTTTTTTTAACCACTTGCCAACTGCCACACGCAGATGTTCGTCGACAACCTGACACGGGCAGGCAAATGGGCGTAATATATTCGTCCCTTTAAATTTGACGCCCAGCGGGCGCCCGCCGCGTGCCTCGCGAGTGTGCTCGTGGGTCCCGGGAACTTTGATCCCGGGCGGCCCGCGATTGTGGTCGGCAAAGGCAGAACAGGCATTCCCCTGTTCTGCATAGTGACATGTCACTGATCTCAGTTTCTGTGATCAGGAACGGTGATCAGTGACGTGTCACTGGTAGCCACGCCCCATAACAGTAGTAATCACTCCCTAGGTCACACTTAACCCCTTTAGCGCCACCTAGTGGTTAACCCCTTCACTGCCAGTGTCATTTTTACAGTAATCGGTGCATTTTTATAGCACTGATCGCTGTAAAAATTCAAATGGTCCCAAAAAGGTGTCAAAAGTGTCCTTTGTGTCCGCCATAATGTCGCGGTCACAATACAAATCGCTGATCGCCGCTATTACCAGTAAAAAAATAATAATTATTGATAAAAATGACCCCCTAATTTGTAGACACTATAACTTTTGCGCAAACCTATCACACGCTCATTGTGATATTTTTGTTAAAAAAAAAAAAAAAAATGTAGAATGCATATCGGCCTAAACTGAGAAAAAAAAGTTTTTATATATTTTTGAGGGATATTTATAGCAAAAAGTAAAAAATATATTGCATTTTTTTTCAAAATTGTCGCTCTATTTTTGTTTATAGCGCAAAAAATAAAAACCGCAGAGGTGATCAAATACCACCAAAAAGCTCTATTTGGGGAAAAAAAGGACGTCAATTTTGTTTGGGAGCCACATTGCACGACCGCTCAATTGTCAGTTAAAGTGACGCAGTGCCGAATTCTTCAGGAGACTGGCTCCAAAGCAAGCCACGTCCTCTCCTTCTGCTAGGCAGAAAAAAACTGAGGGCTGCTGGCTGCAGGTGGGTGGGTTATGTCCGGAGGGACCGCCCCCTGGGCCGGGCTGGTCAGCTCAGGTCTTTAGAATGTATGTTATAACTTTCTGCCTAGTTCTCTCCTGCAAGCAGGGACATAAACCCACTTGTCAAATATTAAGAGGCTGGGGGGCGTGGTTGGGATGTGAGAGAGAGGAGACGTGCGCCGCTGTAGCTCCCGCCATCCGCCTAACGAATCCGCCGAAATCCTGGCTCTAACACCGCCATCCTGCTGAGTAAACACTTGCCTGCTGTCTGGGGAGCTGCTCCGGTTCTCCCCATGCCCGGTAAGCGCAAGTTGAACAAGAAGGCAGCCTCCCACAGCGACCGGACCGAGCCGCCGAAGACTCGTGCGGCGGCCATCTTGCCTGTCATCTCCCTGCATCCAGCGTCCGTAGCGGTGCAAACTGACACCTGGATGGCGGCGGCTATGACCCCTGATCCGGACGGCTCCTCTTCCACCTCTCAGGCGGACTCAGAGCTGTATGGAGCCCAGTCCACTGCTGCAATCCTGGCGGCCATCGCAGACAGTAAGTCATCTGTGGAGGGGAAAATAGATGCACTGTCTATTGAGTGTGGGTTGATCAGACATGATATGGACAAATTTAGAGGCCGCCTTACAGAGGCAGAGCACCGCGTCTCAGCAGTGGAGGACACTACTGCTTCCACTGTTCAGGCCCTAGCTGACCTCCAGCAAAAGGTCAAGGCCCTCATGGCACGCTCAGATGACGCAGAGAACCGCCTTCGGCGCAATAATGTGAGGGTGGTTGGGCTCCCAGAGGGCGCAGAGGGGCCTAACCCTGCATTGTTTGCTGAAGCATTCTTCAAGCAACTCCTGGGACTACAACATCTTTCCCCAGTATACATAGTGGAGCGTGCGCACAGGGTGCCCAATGGACCGAGGCCTGCTGATTTGATGCCGCGTGCTTTTCTGGTCCGTCTGTTAAATTTCAGGGACAGAGATACGATAATGGCGGAGGCTCGCAAACATCCTGATCTGAAATACGACAATGCAGTGATCCACCTGTTTCCTGATTTTTCTCCTGACCTACAAAAGAAAAGGCGCTCCTTCACAGATGTGCGCAGAAGCCTACGAGAGAAAGGCTTGACATACAACATGTTGTACCCTAGTCGCCTAAAGGTCATCCACAATGGTTCTGCCAAGTTTTTTGAGTGTCCGTCAGATGCAGTCGACTGGTTGGATTCCATTGCCTAGGAGGGTGGTTTGTTACCTGGATGGGCCTGGCCGCCGGTCTGTAAATACAGACGCTTTACAAGTTGTCACCGGGAGTGGTTGTGACTGTTATCCTTTGAATGGCTGTTTCTCCTATTGACAATCCTTGTCCCCAGCGGGGTGATCGTTCTGAGTGGACTGAGACTGCTTCTCCGGTCACTGCGGGAGCTCAGGTACTGTTTGGGGGCGTTATGACCTACTGATACGTCTCCACAAAACCCTTTTTTTCTTTTTTGAGTGGATGAACTCTTGGAAGAGTCCGCTAATTTTTGTAACTGTTTTGGGACTTAAGTTTCTCCGAATGTTTGTTTTTCTACTTTGTTCACCCGGAGCAAACAGGGAGTTGGGACTATGGACTGTTTTTTCTATTTTTTTCTATTTTTAATTTTTTTGGTTCTGTTTCAGTTTTTGGGGATTTTTGTTTGGTTTTTGAGTCTTGCCCGGAGGGTTTTTGCTGCTAGACCTACCGTGTGCCTTGCACAGTCTATACTGATTTTATGCTGCTGTCAGGGGAGGTGTGGTTCTCTGCATCTGGGTTCCCTCCCCCCCTACCTCCCCTCCAATTTCACTTATCCTGTCTACATGCCTTACAGACCACTACTGTATGAATGATTTAAAAATTATCTCATGGAACGTCCGTGGGTTGAATTCAAAGTTTAAAAGATCGATGGTCCTTCAGTACCTTAAATCCCAAAACCCTCATGTGGTCCTTTTGCAAGAGACCCACTTGACGGGTAGTAGAATTCTCTCCCTGAACAGAAACTGGCTGCAGAGAACTATACACTCTACATACTCTACTTATGCTAGGGGGGTGGCTATATTACTTCACAAAAAATTGGTTTGCTCTATTGAACATGTGGTTACAGACCCTCAGGGGCGCTATGTGATTGTAGTGCTTGACATTGACTCCCAGTTATTGGCTATAGCAAACATTTATGTCCCACCCCCTTTCAAGAGTGAGGTTCTGTACACTGTCCTGGCAAAAGTCGCCACCTTTGGCCCATTGAAGCTACTGGTGGCTGGTGATTTTAACAATATCCTGGACTACGCACTGGATACCTCCAATCCGACGCGGGTGCAGAACCTTGACTTAACACACTGGGCAGACTCTGCGGTGCTGGAGGAGCTCTGGCGTTGGAAGCACCCAGGAGAAACCTCGCTCTCCAATCTCTCCCATGTCAGTACCTCTTCCTCCCGCATTAATATGGCCTTTGCCAACCCAGCTCTACTTCCCCTGGTTTCAGAGGTTAGATATCTGGCTGGGGGGATCTCTGATCACACCCCCCTACAGGTTACACTCAGTTTCCTACGGGACCATCCTGCGGGGGTTTGGAGGTTGCACCCGGGGTGGATGGGGGAGTCCACGGTGGAGGCCTTGGTCTCGCCACACCTGAAGGACTTCTGGGAGTTCAATGAGGGATCAGCGGACTCAGCAGTAGTGTGGGATGCCTTTTAAGGCGTCAACTCGGGGGGTGTATGTGTCTGCCATAAAAGCTGCTAGGGTGGAAAAGAATGCCAAATCTCAGGAACTCCAGGCTCATGAACTTAGATGTGCAAAATCTAATGCTGATTCACCCTCTCCCTCTACTGTGGTTGAGTTACAGAAGGCTAGACGGGAATTACTGGTTCATTTCCAGGGCCTCACTCAATGTGTGTTTAAAAATAGGGCTGAGGAATTATTTGAGAAAGGAGACAAAAATGGAAAGTTATTGGCCATCCTGACAGCAGATTCCTGGGCACATACAGTGGTACCATGTATCCGCTCATCAGAAGGCAATTTCGTAAAAGATAGAGAGGGTATCATGAAGGAGTTTGTCTCCTTCTATTCAGGATTATACTCTTCTATCCCACCATATGACCTCAAGGTTTTGACGGACATGCTGGACTCCCTCCATATCCCGGTGTTGCCAGAGGAGGTGGCTGATAGTCTTGAGGCCCCCTTTACGGAAAAAGAATTGGCAACTGCAGTTGCCTCCTTCCCTAATGGTAAATCGCCGGGCCCTGATGGGATTCCTGCAGAGTGGTACAAAACTTATCTGGAGCTGCTGTCATCTAGGCTTTTGCGACTCTATGGGGATTGTCTTGATGCTGAGACCCTTCGGTATCATTTTATGAGGCTCATGTTGTGCTGCTGCCCAAGCCAGACAAGGATCCTCTTTCCTGCTCCTCTTACCGGCCCATAGCACTGCTCAACATGGACCTCAAAATACTTACCAAGATGATCGCCAACAGATTAATGAAAATACTTGACCACTTGATTTCGCCAGACCAAACGGGGTTCATGCCTAAAAAAGCCACGGACATTAACATCCGGAGGGTATATACTCATACTCAACTGACCGCTGAAAGTTCGTCGGGGGGAGCTCTGGTGTTTTTTGACCTGGAGAAGGCTTTCGACTCCATTGATTGGAGGTACATGTCAACTGTGCTGCAACGTATGGGATTTGGCCCCACGTTCCTTAAGTGGATATCGCTGCTCTACGACCATCCAGTAGCTGCTCTCTGCCTTAATGGCGGGGTATCGGAAGCCTTCCCGGTGTCCAGGGGCACCAGACAGGGGTGTCCCCTTTCACCGGGGCTATTTGCACTGGTCATGGAGCCCCTCGCAATTGCGTTGCGCTCGTCCCCCCAAATTCAGGGGATCAGCGTGGGTACTCTGACTGAAACAGCCCTTTATGCAGACGACCTGGTACTGTTTATTCGTGACACAGGACCTTCCCTGCAGGCAGCACTGTCGCTCCTAGGTAATTTTACTGAGGTCTCTGGCCTCAAGGTTAATTGGACTAAGTCCAAAATACTTCCCCTGCGTTCCCATCCCATGTCTGGGCCGGCGGACCCTGATAATCCCCTACAGTGGGTCACTCAAATTAAATACTTAGGACTCACGATAACCAACTCAGTCACGGACTTCATAGGTCTCAACGTTTCACCGTTGCTGGCCATTCTTAAAAAGAAACTACATGCTTGGAAAAACCTCCCTTTGTCACTTATTGGGAGGATAAATTTAATTAAAATGAAAATTTTACCCTTATTCTTGTATGTCCTTAGAAACTCCCCAGTATGGATCCCCAAATCGATTTTTAAATTGATAGCTTGCTCTCCTCCTTTTTGTGGCACGGGGGGATCCCGCGCCTGAGATTGGCCATACTACAGCAGCCCTGGGGGGAAGGGGGCTTAGCGGTGCCAAATTTTTATAAATATTTCCTTGCTGGCCAGTTGAGTGGCTCGCCGCTGGCTAACTACCCCCACAGATGATGCCTCGGTATCACTGGAAGCTGCCTGTGTGGGATCGTACGAGGCGCTGTCCCTCTTGGTATACAGAGGACCGAAGGCTCCATACTTGCTCACTTCTTCCATGCGCTCAGTTATCAAGGCATGGTCCGTGGCTCAGGGGCTCAGGCCCAGCAGATTTTCCCCTAACCTACCCCTATGGAGAAATCCAAACTTAACGCATTTCTTCGACTACACAGACCCGGTAGTCTGGACTAAATTTGGGATTAAGACTTTGCACCACATAGTGTCGAATGGCTCTCTGATGACTTTTGATGACCTGAAAGAGCGGTATGGTCTACCAAACTCACACTTCTTTAGATATATTCAACTAAGACATGCTTTTTGCTCTCAATTCGGTGGGGATCCTCTTGACCTTGACCCCAGTGACTTAGAACTACTGACACGCAGCGACTCTTTGTCTAAGCCGGTCTCCAGTCTGTACAGGGACCTTTTTCCTGACACGGTCATGTTGATGGGGGCTTGCAGGCTGGCCTGGGAGGTGGAGGCCCCTGGGTTGGATGGAGATGATTGGGATGATATTTGGGGGGCACCATTCCAGTGTCTCATCTCTACTAGGGATCGTCTGATCCTATATAAATTTTTGCACAGAATTTATCTTACTCCAGCTAGGTTAGCTAGGATGTTCGGGAGCCACCACTCTGTCTGTTGGAGGTGTTTGGCGCCCCTTGCGAACTTCATGCACATTTTTTGGGACTGTCCTCATATCAAGCCCTACTGGCAGAATATTTCAGAATGTGTCCGGTCGGTCACATCCCTTTCAGTCCCCCTTACGGTTGAGGTGTGCCTGCTAAGCTTGGTTGAGACCTTGGCTACCACTAGGGCTATACGAACTCTACTCACCCTCCTGCTGTTCTACGCCAAAAAACTCCTTATCCTGTCCTGGAAAAAGTCCACTGCCCCGAATCTGGCTTCTTGGAAGTCCCTGATCAGCAAGGCAATTCCTTTTTATAAGGCAACTTATTTGAGTAGGGGGGTAGAGGCCAAGTTTGAAAAGGTTTGGGGGGGTTGGATGGCATCCACAGACAGTTTCTGATTAAACACATGGGTAACTTGGTGAGTGATCCTTATTAAACTTTCATGAACAAGTGGATTGAGATCCTGGGGTGGCGGTGATTTTGACATAAATACACTATAGATCAATAATGTACTGATGGCTGTGGGGTCCATATTTCTCCTGATGGGGTATGGGGTGGGGGGGGGATGGAGCTGTAATATGTGCAACACCTCCTCTGGTGGGCGGAGGCATCATTGCCCTGCCGGATTATGTATCTGTCTCCTTCGGGAACTCGAAGTCTGTGCATTCCTTTGTTTTCCTCCTTAGGGGGGGCTCTCTTTTTTTTTTTGGG